>JANHMN010000015.1:34647101-34667958 GCA_030674055.1 Rhabdomys pumilio
TCTCTCTCTCTCTCTCTCTCTCTCTCTCTCTCTCTCTCTCTCTCTCTGTCTCTCCCTCTATCTCTCTCTGTCTCTCTCTCTGTCTGTATCTGTCTCTCTATCTGTCTCTCTGTCTGTCTCTGTCTCTCTCTGTCTCTGTCTCTCTCTGCCTCTCTCTCTCTCTCTCTCTCTCTCTCTCTCTCTCTCTCTCTCTCTCTGACACTGTTTCTCTTTGTAGCCCTGGCTGTCCTAGAACATACTATGTAGACCAGGCTGGCCTCAAACTTACAGAGCTCCCCCTGCCTCTACCTCCTGAGTGCTGGGATGAAAGGCATGAGACACCACTGCTCTGTTTATGTCTTCAGCAATTTTGATACCTAGGTTATATTTGAAACACAGACTTCTTTTTTTATTATTATTTTTATTAGCATAAATTATTTGAACAAAGTAATAGGCTTCATGATGATTTTTTTCATACAAAAATATTAACCTCCAATATACATCAGGCGGCTTAGCAACTGAAAGCCCTTTCTGCACTTGCAAAGGATCAGGGTTCAATTCCTGGCACCCACTCAATACCTCATAATCATTTGTAACTCTAATTCTAGGGAATTTGCATCCTATTCTGGCCTCCATGTGCATCAGTGCATGTGCAGACTGTCCATACACACATGCAGGAAGAACACTCATAAAAATAAAAATACATTTAAAATTACCTTTCACACAAAATCATAAAAGCAACAGCCTCTTGTCTCCTACCCTCCAGAGTTGCTAATAGATCTCAAATTCTCCTCATCTCTCTTCCTTTATATAACACTTTTCTCCTAATAGTTTCACTTTATACTTTTTAATGTCTTTTCTTTAAATGTGGTAATGCAAAATTTCACGACAGTATTTCAAGTTATGTCCTTCCAAATGTCTCTATTGCTACTTATTTCAGTCTGACAGTTCCCATTTTCCTCAACTTTTATAACATCTTTTTATTTAATTTTCTCTCATTCTATATTCTCTCCTTTGGAATTACTTTCAAGCAGACATTGGTAATTCTAAATAATCTGGTCCCTATCTTGAGTCTTACATTTTCTTTCTATCTTTCTATCTCATACTCTTAGATATAAATTTAGCTTTGCACACCAGACTAACCCTGATTCGAATTTAACAATTATATCTTAAATGAAAACGGTATACAAACCATAAATGAACAAATTATTGAATTTTCATAATTGTATCTTTCAGTGGACTTGCTACTCAAACCAAGAAACACAGGACTCCAATGTTTTAGGAAACTGTCCCACCCACCCCACCAATCCTTCCTTCTTCCTAAACACACTTTTAATTCTTACACACAAGGTTACCCGCCTTTGTAGGTAGTATTAATGAGATCTTTATAGTCAGTATTAATGAGATCTTTCATCGTAGCTGTCCCCCATTGGCACAGTTTCATTCTTTTTTCAGTTACTTGTGGAAGCAGTGATAAATATTACTAAGTACAATGATGAATGGAGGCATTGTGTGTGTGTGTGTGTGTGTGTGTGTGTGTGTGTGTGTGAGAGAGAGAGAGAGAGAGAGAGAGAGAGACAGAGAGAGAGAGAGAGAGAGCTCATTATTGATTATCATTAGCCTCTTTCTATTCCTATTTATAAACTAAATTTCATCACAGGCATGTATGGACAGGTGGATCAGGTGGATCCTGTATGTAGAGTTAGCTACTCCTGATGCCCTCAGGGACTCACTGTGGTCTTAGAGCATCCCCATGGCTAAGGGAGATAGTGTATGCATCATTCTGCCTTCCAGCATTCTTTCCTTTGCTTCACATGAAGTTTGCAAGATATATTCACATCTCATCCAGTCTTAAATTCATCATTTTCATCAATGTAAAATGCTCCGGTGTATGGATATCCTATAGGCAACACAGTTCCCAAATATTTGAATAAAAATTCTTAAAAGGGGCCAGACATGGTAGCTTATATCTTTTAATCCCATCAGCACTTGGGAGGCAGAGGAAGGTGAATATTTGTGAGTTTGAGTCCAGCCTGGTCTCCATGGTAATTTCCAGGTCACAAAAGGCTACACAGTAAGATCTTGTCTCAAAACAAAACAGAAAAAAAAAAAAAAGAAGAAGAAGAGCAAGAAAGTATTCTTGAATATTCTAGACAACTCAAAGAATTCTACAGTAATTATGCTTGCATTAAAACACACATAATAATCTAGCCACACACTTCTGTCATTGGTTCACAAACATGTGCTGCGAGCATCAGTCTCCTCCCTGGACAGATTACTTCCTCATTTCTTGTTTCAGCATTTTTTTAATATATAATTAATTTGTTATCTAATGTAAAATTCCATATAATAAGATGCATTTTACGTATACATCCTCTGACAAGACAATCTGTGTAACTCAAGCCCAAAGAATTACTCTCTCCCCTTCCCAGTTAATGTCCATCCTTACTCCCAGAAGCAGCCAGTGTCATCCCTACAGACTGGTCTTGTAACCTCAGAGAATGGGACCTCATTCATTCTCATATATACAGCTGCCTTTATTAGTGTGTTAGTTTTGAAGTTCACCTGTAATGTGTTTTTCAATACAGTGGCTTCCCTTTTCCCTCAGAAGACATAGTCATGACCACCAGGGATCATATGATATTTACTTTTTTTTTTCTATGCATGTGAATCTATTATAAAGTTTGCATTACAAATCAGTTTGCAAAGTAAGAGACAGACAACGAACAAGTTTTCCTTGCAGCACTGTTCTCAACTCTATTTACCAGATTATGGGTACAAACCCTGTATCATATTCTACTCCTTGTTTAGGGTAACATCAACCCCTCTGGAAAGGCTGTAAATAAAAGTTAGAATTTCTACGGACCAAGGCATTTTCAAGCTGTATCCCTGAATAACTGAAAGACAGGCTCAATCTGATAACTTACTTCATTGAGAATGAAAAAAAAAAAAAACCCAAAACAAAGAAAAACAAAACAAAACAAAACAAAAACCCCAAATCCACTAAGTGCTAATGAAGCTGGCTGTGTGAAAACCAAGGTCATGACTAGAATGTTAGGAAATTCAGAATGATGACCACACACACAAACAGAAAGAGAGAGAAAGAGACAGGGAGGAGGGCAAACCCTCGTCAGTTTGTAAGGAGTTCCTATCAGTAATTATTTCCAATGGACAGTGATCCTTTTTTAATGAAAATCCTTGCATCAGTAACATGAGTTAATATGTAACTCATAGTTGATAGTAAAGGAAAGCTTTACTATTTCAAAAAATTTAGGTATGTGTCAACCATAATCACATTATAAAATCGTGAGAAGAGCTTATGACAACTTTCATAGGTTGAAGGTTAACTGTCCATAATTTCTCAGCCTGGTTTCTGGCCTTACTGTACAACTTCCGGAACAGCCTGTCCTCCTCTCCTGTCACCTTCTTTTTTTCTGTAACAGAAAGTGACTGGCCAGTTCTTAGAAACAACTGAGAATTCGTCCTTTCTCAAGAACATTGCCATAGAATGACAGATCTTCCTTTCTAGCCAACTACGAGGACTTTTTAACTTTCTGGGATTTTGTTCTTTGAGGCAAAAGTGTAATTGTTTTAAAGCATTTTAATTACCTTTTAATATAATCCTTTTACTTACTCTTTGATGATTTTATGCTATACACTACACATACATACGTTTCTTGAACTTGTTTATCTCATGTGCCCCCCCACTAGCCACACTCACCCCCATTTTAAAGTATTTTACACAATCACTTTGGAAACTTTCTTGAAGTATTTTTCTAAGAAGAGAAGACTATAGAGGAAGTATTTTTGTTTTGTTGTTGTTGTTTTAATTGCTGCATAAAATTGGCATTTCATCACAGAAGTCAGATTTTGTGGTTAAATTTACATTTGCAGTTATGGTGCATTTCTCCCTCCACCCCCTCCCCCAATTACCTGTATCATCTTCTATATCTTCTTTTGTTTCGTGATATTGTGATTCAGGCAGTTTTACCTCCCAGATAGAGATCAGGTGGATTAACCTCAAAAGCCAAGTACATCCTGATTTTATTCAGTCTGAGATCCTGCACCTTCTTAGTTTTCATTCAGACTTTTTTTTTTTTTAAATCAGACGTTTCCTTCCAGCCTGAAAGTGAAACTGAATTTATAAAAAGAGAGAGAGAAAGGAGAGGGGAGAAAGGCTAGCATAGTTAGTGAGACAGATTATTTTCAGCGAAATAGTTAGATTATTATTAAACTGTTACCTTTGGGGGGGGGTGTCTTCTTAAAGGACCTCCTGGAATTCATTGAAATGGTCACAAATCGACCTTTAGGGAGAAAGGTTAAGCAGAGGAACTTGCTGCTCCCTGTTGGAGGAACTCTGGAAGTCAGTAAGTTCCAGGCTTCAGAGCCAAACCCTTCTCGCAATGGGATTCAGATCCTTGCAAACCTGTGTGATTTGAGTAGTGCGTGGTCTGAGGCTTGGGCCGGCTGGCCAGAGTGCAGACCGGGATCCTACATAGTGCGAGGGGCCAATGAGAGACAAGCTGGGGCAGGGGTTGGGGGGGGGGGGAAGGGGACAGGACGTACCTAAACAAAATGAAAGTCATTCGCTTACCTCACTTTATTTTCTTTGCAAAATGAGTAAGGTCAAACTTAATCTCTAGGTAAAAATGTTCATCTAGTTTTCCAGCAGGAAATGTTGAGGGTATCTCAGACACAGGAGGTCCTGCCTCAAAGCAATAATGAGGACACTCCCCAAAACAACAGGGGGGGGGTTGATAACAATAGGGAGAGGGGTCGGAGGTGGGGAGGAGTTCTATTTGGCACTGGCTGTCACAAAGAACGTTTTCTGCTCAAGCAGGCCCAGTTTCCCCACAGAATCCACAAATTAGGCATCAGAAGGCATCAATGTTTGGACAGAGAAGAGCTCAGATTAACTCCTTCCTCCTCATTAGCTTTGCGGGCTTTCAATTCGTTAATTGCAAGAGAATGAACTCAGTTTTCTTTTCATTACACGTGAGCAATGATATAAGATACAGCCAGGTTAATATGTAGTTAAAAACATAATAAAGCATACAAGAAATGGGAGAGTACCTGACCTGATTTCCTTGTGAAGTCCTCAGGGGGAATGCCTGAGGATTCGCCAGGATGGTTCCTTTTGTTGACTGGGGCTGAGGTGAAAGTGGAAAAGGTGAATGAACGGAGAACTGAAAGCAAGAAGTAACTTTGTATCCTGGTGCAAATTGCCCTTCCCTTGGCCCCAGTTGGTTACTACCTGTGGTTACCTGGCTTGTGATTACACCCTTCTTTCAGTTGTACCATTTTATAGTACTATCTTTAGTTCAAAACCACAAGCAAGCAGTTCTTCTCAGTAAATAATTGTCCTCTGCATCGGTCCATCTGGATGCCAACAAAAAAAACGTTAATAGTCTTGGGCAAGATTTCACCTTTGTGGGTTCTTTGAAAACAACTCCAACTGCATTCCACAGATGAGTATTACTCTGGCTAGCCTCAGAAGGACTAGTCTCCTGACAGAGAATCAGCCATTGTGTGGTCCTCTCCTGCACTGACCCTTGGCTTGGCTAGATTGGACCAAGCAGATATCAGCAAGAAGCAGAGTCTGATTCTGAGTTCATTATGAAGGCCTGATAAGTACTTCTATATTTGAGACTTGTCTTCTTGGAACACTAATCTCTCTTGGGCTTCACTGGAATCTCAGGCTTTGTTGCTGGGCAATGAGAGGCTCAGATTAGCTGTGCAATGGACATGGGGAGGGGAATATGCACGCTCACTGAGCACCTGGGAGACAGCTAACATGGACTCTTTGGATGCATGGGAGACAGTCCTCCAATCTGCATTAACTTACTGCAGCTTCTTCAACAATGACCTTGAATGACCTTCTTCAACAAGTTCTGCCAACATTCCAGAAAATCTGCAAAGCACATTGGTACTGCTTTCCTGTTTAGAAATGGACCAATATGCTATGCAGCATTAGATAAGTACAATATACTTCCTCTGTAATCTATAATCTCTTATGCTTTATGATTCTTTACAGATATTAGGTTAACTGTAATATTAGTTGACTAGTAAGTGGCTTCAAATAAATAATAATTATTTTTTATTTTCAAGTGTATATGTTTTGGCATGTATATGTGTGTATATTGGGTGGGGGGGGGCATATGCACACATGTGCACATATCCATCAAAGCCTGAAATTGATTTTGGCTATTTTCCTTGAGTGTGTTACACTTTATTCATTAAGGTAGGGTCTCTCAACCCAGAACTCATTAATGCTAGCCTAGCTGACCAGCCTGTTCTGGATATCCCATCTCCATCTTCTGGGCCCTAGAATTATAAGGCAAGCCCCTTCCTCCACCTGGCATTTACCTGGGTTTTTGAAATTCCAAATGTGTTCCTCAAACATGCTTTTGGCAAGCATTTTAACTGCTAGGTCTATCTTCCATGTGTCTCAAATTCTGACAAAGGTATTAAGTATTAATTGGAAACTACATTGTACATATAGGCCATTCTCATGGTGTGTAACAAGGATAAATAGGACTCTTAAGGATACTCTGACAAAATTGGTCCTGGAACCTGGCAAAAGTTGGGCCTACCTCCTCCCCTATGCAGAGTTCTGGGTCCCATGTGCTCCTTTTGCAGTTATATGTGGGAGACCTTTTCCTATCCTTCCCAAACTCAGAGATATGCCCCAGGCAGCAATGTATAATCCCTCCCCTCTCAAGTCCTTCAGTCTTTGCAGGAAGCTTGTATGGGCATTGACCAAACTGTGGAGGGAGCCATGTCTACCCACCTCCCACTCTTAGCTGGAGCCTGTACTGCTTGGGCAATAGCAATAGAAACATCAGCTCTCCTAGTCAGTCATCAAACACATAATTACATTTTTCCATGCCTGTCATAGAGGCTCAAATCAAGAGAGACCTTGATTTGTAAGCAGAAAACCTGAATGTAGCTATACTTACCTTTGCAGCATTAAAACTGTTCATGGCCATTAATGTGATTTTTTTGTAATTAATCAGGAAGTGAAGAATCTAGACCATTCATACCAGTGGTATTCACTGGCCCTTTTCATAGTTCCTTTATGGAAAGGACTTGCCCTGCTCACCAAATCTGAAACTATCTGCCTTTCTGAGCCCTTTCTCTAAAGTAAAGATCCAGTTCCCCTCAATGAGGTAACGTCCAATTACACTCTTCACAGTTCGGCTAGCTCAACTGAAGCCATGAACCTAGCAAGACTTTCATGGAGAGAGGAAATGGCATGTTCCCTCTGCCCAGTCTCACCCTGCTACCCGGGACTGCTGCCCTAGAGCTTCCCTTTCTAAAAAGAAACCATTGTCTGCCACACAGAACTTGCGGTTAAGCCTGAACTTCTATTCTGTGTGTTTACATACCAGCTGTAGCTGGTATGATTCTGTAAGAAAAAAAAAGAGAGAAAAGGAAAGAAAAGAAAAGAAAAGAAAAGAAAAATAATCCACACGAGGGAAAGGGAAGTAAAATGATTTCTGTCTGCCTATGACATGCTCTTACATGTGGAAACCCTGAAGAGGCCATGAGACCCTGCTAGAACCACAATTTGGCAAAGTAACAAGACAGAAGTTCAGTAGACACAGACTAGTCCTGTATATGAACACAGTGGGCAACAGAAAGAGGAAATTGAACAGACTTCTATTTAGAATAAAGTACTCTGGAAAAAAAAAAAAGCCTAGCCAATGTGGCAAAAGACTTGTATAGCCCAAATGGAAAAAAATATTGCTTAAAGAAACTAAAGAAAACCAATTAGAAAGACATCCCATCTTTGTGGACTAAAAGACTGAATTATCAAGGTGACAAATATGTGATTTACAGATTTACTGCAATCTCTGTCAAAATCCTGGTGACATCTTTGAAACATCAGATGGATATAGAAAACCTCTTGTGTATTTTTCAAGGATTCTAACAGCTAAATCAAGCTTTAAAAAGATCACAACTTGGGGTGTAAGGGTCCAAAAGTCACTGAAGGAAGACCCTAGACTCAGATAGTATGCAAAAACAAAGACTATTTATTCTGCAGAAACAACCAGCGTTCTCACAAATGGAGACCCCAGACAAAGACACACAGGTCTTCTTATAGAGGACCAGAAGAATTCTCTAGAAGGATTAGGTAATCTCAAATTTCATTGGTAGTTGCTGGGGAGGTGGAGGGTCACAGGTTGTCAGTGGTCAGCATACCTATGTCATGAATGGTTAACCATATGATGAAATAGGTCTACCCAGCACAGATGGCCCATTCTGAGATAAAATACTTCCCCATTTTTGTGGTTATCCCCAGGCTGTTCTTTGGGAGGGGGTTTTATGATCTTTTCTGGATTTTATGGTCTGTTCCTAGAGCTGGTTCTTATGACTTAGTTTCTGGGACTTATGGTTTATTCCTAAAGCTGATGCCTTATGACCTTTTTTTTTTTAAATCTGACCTGGTTCTCAAAATGGAGACAAATAGGGTCCGTAAGTGGAGACAAATGGGGTTTATATTGTGCTTTCAGAGGGATCATATTTACAGATATCAAAACTTATGACTGAAATGGCAGTAATTAAATAATGTCAATTACTGGCATGAAAACCCAAGTATAGAGACTGTCATAATGCAATAGAGACTCAGAAAGAAACTTTATTATATATATTCAGATGGCTTTTAATTAAGGATGACAAGATTTGCCTCTGAAGAAAGGGCAGTTTGTCTCCAGACTGTGTTGAAAACAAAACACTCAGGCCCTCATGCCCAGGATATCCACCTAAAAAACCAAACCTGACTTGTACATGAAATCTAAATCAAAATGGCTCAAACTCTTTTTATATGTAAAAGAAGGTTTATTTGTTTATTTTCCTTTACTTTGAAATAGTTTTTTAATGAAATATATTCTGGTTGTACATTCCCCTCCTCCTACTCCCAAATCCTCCCCACCATCTCCTCTTATCCAGAAATACACCTTCCTTGTCTCTCATAAGAAAACAGACTGACATCTTAAGGAATAATGTTAAAATAAAAAAAAAAACTAAAATAAAACAAACACAAGAAAAAGAGATAGAAAAAGCATAAGAAATGCGTATAGATACAGAGACACACGTCTCCACACAGGAATCTCATGAAAATCCAAAGTCAGAAGATGTAATATATACATAAAGACCTGTAAGTTTAAGGAAAAAAGAAAGGAAGGGAAAGATGGAGGGAGGGAGAGATGGAGGGAGGGGGAGGGAGAGAAGGAGGGAAGGAGGAAGAGAGAGAAAAAGAGAGAGGGGCTTGATTTAACATCATGAGACAAAGAACCCGCAAAGATGAATAATTTTGTGTTGGTCATCTACTGCTGGGCACAGGGCCCACCTATAAGAGTAGTTTGTTTCTCCAGTGAGACTCCCTTGGAAGAAAGTTTTCTTTTGTAAGTGTCTATCAACTAGAGACAGTTTCTGGATTAGAGATTGGTGCTATGTGTCCATATCGCCTTTCAGCTCTGAGTCTTCATCTGCTTCAGACCCTTGCAGACCTTTGCATGTCACCTCAGCCTTTTTGAGTTCGTCTGTGTGACAACTCTGATGTCTCTAGAGGCCTTGACTCCTTGAAGATGTCCTCATCGACTCTGGCTCTTACACTCTTCCTTCCTTCTCCTTTGCAGAGTTCCCTGGGCCTTCAGGTGAGGGATTTGATGGAGACATCCCCTTTAGGGCTGAGTGTGCCAGTGTCTCTTCACTCTCTACGTATTGTCTGTCTGTGGGTTTCCTTATTTGTTCTCATCTGCTACAGGAGGACGCGTCTCTAAGGATGACTGGACAAGGCAAGGGTCTGTGAGTATAGCAGAATGTGACTAGGACCCACGGCATTGGGAATGAATTCCATCTCATCGAGTAGGTTGCAACTCAAATCATATATTGGTTGGTTTGGTTGGTTACTCTCACAAGCTTTATGCCACCCGTTCACCAGCATATCCTGTAGGCCAGTCACTTTTGTGGATCAAAGGTTTTGCAGCTGACTTGGTGTTGACCTTTCTCCTTTGAGAGTGTGCAGAGTACCTTCCAGAAAGTACCATGGAGTCCAGCCTATGGGGGTAAAAGTTCTAGACTGGCTTGATTTCTCCATGTTCAGTGAGCTGTGTAGGTGTTGTCTTCAGCAATGAGGTCTTACTGTCCATTTGTGGAGAGTCACAAATAGCCTTTGATATAGCCTAGGTTGTTCAGGGATTCCCATGGGACTCCTTTGGCCAAGAAAATAAGATGGAACCTATTCCCAGTATTGAAAGTTTCATTTGGTGACTAGAGTTGTCCCATTGCGGCCGTGTCTCCCTGTTCTTTGGTGATTTCATTTGGATCACCTTCATATATGTATATGTTTTTAGGAAGTTTCTACTGTATTAAGCTTCCCTACAACCTTTGAAGTGGTCTTTAGTTTTCTATCTATCTCTCTCCACATTCCCTTCCTTGTCCCCTCTTCTCTCTCCCTTCCTATTTGATACCTCTGTTCAAGTTCAACCCCTCATTCATCTATAACTATCTATTTTCCCTTCCTGAGGTGATCCCTCCCTCCCTCCTAGACCTACTCTGAACATAACCTCAGTGGATATTTGGACTGCAGCTTTCTTATCAACCAATACTTAAGAAATAGCACCCATATGTACATTAATAACTATTTGTTTTTCTTTGTCTGAGTTACCTCACTGGGGATTATTTTTTCTAGTTCCATCCATTTTCCTGTGAATGTCATGATTTCATTTTTCTCAATAACTGACTAATACTCCATTGTGTAAATATACCACATATCTATGTTGTTCCCAATTTGGGGCTGTTATGAACAGAGCAGCAATGAGCAGGTTTGAGCAAGTGTTTTTGTAGCATAATGAAGCATCTTTGGGATATATGACATTTGTTTTATTCATCTTGGCTATTCTGATTGGCATCGGATGAAATTTGAAAATCGTTTTGATTTGCGTTTCCCTCATGGCTAAGGAGCCTGAACATTTCTGTAAGTTCTCCTCGGTCATATGAGTCTCCTCTCTTGAGAATTCTCTCTTTAGATCTCTACTCCACTTTTAAATCGAGCTATTTGCTTTCTTGAGGTCAAAATTTTTTGAGCTCTTTATATATTTTAGATATTAGCCTTCTATTGGATGTGTAGTTGGTAAAAATCATTTCCCATTCTCTGTGACTCAGATTCTCCTTTTTAATTTAAACTTATTTTTTACTTATTTACCTTACATCTCATTCTCTATTCCTCCTCATCTTCCCTCTGAGTGGGCTGGGCACCCCCTGGGTGTGCCTCCCCCCTCTCCTCAGCATTTCAAGTCTCTGTGAGGCTAGATATTTTCTCTTGCATTGAGGACAGACAAGGCAGCCCAACTAGAAGAACATATCCCACATACAGACAACAGCTTTTGGGATAGCTCCTGTTCTAGCTGTTTGGGACCCACATGATGACCAAGCTGCACATCTGCTACCTATGTGTGGGGAGGCCTAAGTCCAGCCTGTGTATGTTCTTTGGTTGGTGATTCAGAATCTGAGATCCCCAAGGGTCTAGGTTAGTTAAACAGTTAGACTCTGTTGGTCTTCCTGTGGAGTTCCTATCCACTTTGGGGCCTGCAATCCTTCCTCCTATTCTTCCATAAGATGTGACTCAAATTCTTAAATTTAAGAGGCTTGCTGTCAATCCCAATGACCTAAATTTAATCCCCAAAACTCATCCAGGAGGGTCCTCTGACCTCCTCCAAATGTGTGTCTATCATAGCATGCACATTCACACACATATGCTTATACACAGTAAATAAATCAATAGATATAATAATATACTGAAGCTAAAACTATAAAAATATTAGGAGAAAATACAAGAATAAACCTTCATGACATTGGATCTGACAGTCATTACTTGGATAATGCACCAAAACATTAGTTACAAAAGAAAAATTTTAGTTCAACTGGATTTCATCCTAAGTAAAGCTTTTGTACATCAAAAGACACTGTCGAGAGATTGAAAGACAGTCCAAAGAATGGAAGAAAATATTTTCAAAATATCAGACAACATTAGTATTCAGAGTACTATAATACAACAATTAAAAATCCAATAAAAAAATAGGCATAAGAGCCGTGGAGCTGGGCAGGATGGTAAATTGCTTCCCATGCAATCTTGAGGACCTAAGGTTGTAATATCCCAAGTACCTATGTGAAAATAGCTAACAGGAAGCATGCTCCTAAAATCCCAGTCTTGGAGAGGAGGAGGTAAGATAATCAGTAAAGCCTGATGTTCTAGATGGTCTCTAAGCCGCATGGCAGTGGCTGCCAAGGGCATCAAAACTCTTAGGGATTTGCTGGCCAGTCTGGGTTTGTGCCTGTAATTCAGCAATGTAAGATCGGAACTGACATTTGCTGTAGTTTGCACAGATTAAATAAGGTTATTGTTGCAGTGGCAGTAATAACTGTAACAGTTAATAAAGCTGCACTAACCACTGTGATGAATCATTCTGTGTGTATATGTTCCAGGGCACAGCTAAGTTGTTCTCAAATAGATCCCCCATGCCATTGGTGAGTCATATTAACGTCCAGGCATGAACTTGTTATCTTAAAATTAAAGTCAGGAGATGAAGACACAGTGTAATGAGAGGAAGTTTGGTTAAAGGAGTAAGAATTAGAAGTGACATGCAGTTTGCATGCAGTTGATAGTCGAGCAATGACTCTGTTTCTGTCACCTGGTTAGGTAATCTCCTGGTACCAGTTCACTGTGTGGCTTTACCAATCGTGTTGGGAAACCGGAGAAAATCTACAGACAAAATCACAACTGTGGATGCTAGGCTGCAAGTTATGAAAACCTTGGGCACAAACCCTGATTAGGTCCTTTTGGGAGTTTGCGTAAAATCATGAGTTTGGATAAATCTTGTATTTTTATGATGTTATATTTAAATAGGTGTCAAGAGGAAAGATTGAGGGAAATAATTTTTAAAATTTAAAGTGTAAACTCCTTTGGCAAGTTGCTCCTGAGCTGATAGTCTCTTAGTTCCCTTTGTTTGTTTGATTGATTGATTGTTTAATTGACTATTGATTTATTGACTGATTGATGGCTTTGTGAGTAATAAATGAGCTTGTCCAATTATGACATGTCTGTGGAGGTTATGAAGGCTCATGAGAGACATCTTTTAGAGCTGACAAAAAAACATGACAAAGGTTGTAGATGTATAACCAGAACCATTGTTCATTTAATCTCTTTGGAGATCTCATCATAGAGAAAGAAGGCAATAAATGTCCTTAAATGGCTTGAGCAGACTCATGTGTTCCACTGAGCCAAAGTCAGAGCCTGAAAAGATATCAGCATAAATATGAGAAAACAGTAAACGGCCAAAGGAAATTTAATCTTTTTAAGTCTGTGTCTATGATAATTTTTCTTTTCTTTTTTTTTTAAAGCTTTAGTAGCCAATACTGTAACTATCACCAGTGGTAGATTAATAACATATGAGAATTCCATTGATTTTTCAGTATAGGTTTAACTCCAATGTGTTAAACTTTGAACTTTGGAAATTTAATATTTTATACATTTTCTCTAAACCTTATTATTCACACACCTAGCATCTTATAAACATAAAGTCCATACAATATCTTCATATAATTTTTCTGTTAGTGGGAGAAGACCCTGAGTGTCTGGATATCAGAGAAATTTATTTGTTTGTTTGTTTGTTTGTTTGTTTATTACTTTAGGCCCTTGTGGCAGAGTCTATGATCCTTCTGAGAGGCTCTACTTTTTTGTATATTATACTATATTATTATATTAAATTATATGATTACAGTAAATATTAACTAAATACTAAATTCATATAATAATATTATTTATATTTAATATATATAATTATATAACATATATAATACATTATTTATTTTTCTGTTTGTTTATTAACCAGTTGAGGGCTGGCAGGTCATCAAACCCCAGTTTTGAAGTTTTCTTAATTTTTTTCCTTTTTTTAAAAATTTTTTATTGGTTATTTTTTAAATTTACATTTCAAATGTTATCACCCTTCCAGGTTTCTCCTCTGCAAACCCCCTATCTCATCCTCTCTCTCCCCTGTTTCTATGAGGGTGCTTCCCCACCTACCCACCCACTCCTTCCTCACCACCCTCACAGTCCCCTATGCTAGGAAATCCAACCTTCACAGGACATAGGGCCTTCCCTCCCCCTGATGCCCAACAAGACCATCCTCTGCTACATATGCAGCTGGAGTCATGTGTACTCTTTGGTTGGTGGTTTAGTCCCTGGGAGATTTGAAGGGTCTGGTTGGTTGATGTTGTTGTCCTTCCTATGTGGTTGCAAACTCCTTTAGCTCATTCAGTCCTTCCTCTTACTCCTCCATTGGGGTCCCCATGCTCAGTCTGACGGTTGGCTGCTAGCATCCACATTTGTACTGGTCAGGCTCTGGCAGAGCCTCTCAAAAGACAGGCTCCTGTCAGCGTGCACTTCTTGGCATTAGCAATAGTGTCTGGCTTTGGTGGCTGTATATGGAATGGATCCCCAGGTGGGGATGTCCCTGGATGGTCTTTCCTTCAGTCTCTGCTCCACTCTTTGTTCCTGCATTTCCTTTAGACAGGAGCAATTCTGGGTTAAAATTTTGGAGATGGGTGTGTGGCCCCATCCCTCAAATGGCCCTGTGTGTAACCTCTAGATATGGTCTTTACAGGTTCTCTCTCCCCTTTATTGGGTGTTTCAGCTAATATTATCCCCATTGGATCCTGAGATCCTCTTGCTTTCCTGGCATCTGGGACTTTCTGGTGGCTACCCCCAGTTCCCCATCCCCCATTGGTACACACTTCTGTTCAATTTCCTGACCCTCTGTACATCTCTCTCGTCTCCTCCCATACCTGATCCTGCCCCCTTTTTTCCTCTCCCTCCTCTCTTCCTCCCAAGTCCCTCCCACCCTCTATCTCCTGCGAGTATTTTGTTTCCCCCTTCTAAGGAGCACTGAAGCATTCACACTTTGGTCTTGTTTCTTCTTGAGCTTCATATGTACTGTGAATTGTATCTTAGGTATTCTGAGCTTTTTGGCTAATATCCACTTATCAGTGAGTACATACTATGTGTGTTCTTTTGTGACTGAGTTACCTCACTCAGGATGATATTTTCTAGTTCCACCCACTTCCCTGTGAATTTCATGAAGTCATTGTTTTTAGTAGCTGAATAGTACCCCATTGTGTATATGTGTACCACATTTTTTTGTATTCATTCTTCTGTTGAGGAACATCTGAGTTGTTTCCAGCTTCTGGCTATTATAAATATGGCTGCTATGAACAGAGTGGAGCAGTGGAGTAAGTTTTCTTATTTAACAGAGTCAAATTATTAAACTTCCTTTAAAAGCTCTTAGGTTTATGTCTTCAGTATGACATGTCCACCCTTTGTATCCAAAGGTGCTGCAACCAAAATGTTTTTAATGTGAAAACAGGCTTTTGGGCTATGGATAGACTTGGTCAGGCAGACTGGGAAGGGGAGCTTGTAGAGACTGCTTGCTGCTGTAGCAGCAGGTGGCAAGGCTGTTGGATATGGGGCCTGGGACAAGGATGCCCCACAGAAATGCATGGGATTGTTCAAACACGGGTGTTTGCAAGTTTGTTTCAATGATGTCTTACTTTTAATTTCTTTATAAGTCTAGTTCTTAACTGTCGCGCATGCACATGAAATGTAGGAGACAAAGGATTCCCCATAGTGCAAGTGGGCGGAGAGGACGAAGTAAAAGAGCAGTCAGTAGGCTTCTGAGAAAGTCATGCTCTTTGTCTTAGATGGAAATTGTAGACTCAATCTAGACTTGCTGTCGCGGTCTCTGCTCTATTGCTGTGAAAAGACACCAGGACCATGGCAAGTCTTATAAAGGAAAGCGTTTAATCGAGACCTTTAGTCCATTATTGTCCAAGTGGGAAGCATGGCGGCATGCAAGCAGACATAGTGCTGGAGAGGTAGCTGTGAGTTCTCCATCTGGATCCGCAGGTAGCAGGATGAGAGAGATACTGAGCCTGGCTTGAGGATTTGAAAGCCCCAAAGCCCATCCCCATTGACACACTTCTTCCAACAAGACCACACCTACTCTAAGAAGGCCACACTTCCTCCAACAAGGCCACACCTCCTAATAGAGCCACTCCCTATGGGCCAAGCCTTCAAACACATGTGCCTATCTATGTGAGGCATTCTTATTCAAGCTAAAGAAAGCAAAACAAGATATAAAGTGAGAGCTTTCAGGGCATAGCGCCCCTGCTACTGGTTCAGCAGACACGGCACAGGCAAATTTCCCCTTTGCCAGGGACCTCTCTAGCATTGCAGGTAGACAAGGTGGGGGCGTTGGGGAGGTTCTCAGGCTCATGTTCTCTACAGTGACTGAGACTTCCAAAATCCACATCCCTCAACAAGGGATCTTCCCAACAAATGCCTATGGATTCTGGTTACCCTTCTCTCACACTGGCTGCTCCAAAATGCTTCGCTTCTGCTCTACAGGGTCTATCTTTTCTGCCTGATATGAATCTGTACCTGCCTGAATACAGTTTTGTACATCTATCACTCTGTCTGTTCATGTGTGTCTGTCCATGTCTAGGTGTGTACGTTTGCCTCTAACAAAGGGCTTTGCTCTGTGTTTATTGAAAAACATGGAAAGTATCATATGGGGAAGGGATGGGATGTTTTATGGAAATATTTAGTGAAGTTTTACAAGGGATTAAATCACTGACTCTAACAGATAACAGTATTATTAGCAACATTGTTTCTCCAGTAATAATTGCCTGTTGTTTTCAAAATTGGTGGTAGTCATCATGTAAGACTGCTTTCAACGTCTATGTGAATACCAGTGACTGTAGCAACATTGTTGATACTAACCAAAAGGTAGAAATCACCTACATTTAACAATGGATGTGTAGATAAACAAAATGTGGGATATACATAAATCAGATTATTCATTGATTTATGTGCAATCTTTATATTTGATTCATGACAACATGGGTGGACCTTGAGAACGTTATACTAAGTGAAATAAAGCTGACTCAGAGACTGCTACTGCATAATTCCCCTGTTGATTAAAATCATCAAATTCATAAATACGGGAAGGAGCGGTGGGTTACCAGGCAGTGTGAGGCAAAAGGTGACAGAGTTTCGTGACCACATACAACCTTTCAGTCAGTCCGCAGTGTTGAAATACCCCTGAAGCACACAGTGCTAGTGACACTGAACAGTGCATGAACTATGGTTAGAAGGTCAAGATTTTAAAAGGTTGGTTAAACAGTAAGGCTTAACTACGAGAGTGGTCATTATACAGTGCTAAACATCGTAAGACGCAGGCCACGTTGTCAAAAGCTGTAAGGAATAGACTCAGAACGTATTTATTAGGTATGTGATTTGGAAATTCAACTCAATTTTTTTTTTCTAATGAGGTTTGAGAGATGCCTTAGTGCTTAAGAGTACTGGGTCTTCTTCCAGAGGACCATGATTTAATTCCCAAAATTTACATGACAGCTTGTAACCATTTATATAAATCCAGTCCTGGGGAATCCAATGCTCTCTTCTGTCCTCCTTGGACACTGTACTCATGAAATGCAAAGACTTATATTCAGTTAAAAACTCATATACATAGAATAAAAGTATATACAATCTCTCCAAAAATTAAAAGTATTCAAGTGCCCACCTTTGAGCCTCTCAAGAATTCTATGTTTACTCTCTTTTTGCCATAAAACTGTTGTATTATTAGTTACCAAGCAAGAAAAAACACCTTCAGGGACAGATTCTTGTGTTGATGATCTGCAAGTATCCTTTCTTTCATTTTCAGCTAAAAATTTTGGGTATGACTAAGTATATATACCCAGAGCCAATTCTGTCACTCTAATCTTTTATGTATGTGCTCCCTGACTTTGTAGTCAAACCACAAACCAAAACAAATCAAACTAAAGCAAAGCAAACCAAAACAACAACAATATAATTGTCTACTATCTTTTCTTTTGAAATTATGAGCTGAGTTGGCTTAGGAATGAGTCCACCTCTGCATGAATGCATATAGGCTCCCTGAATTAAATACCCATGTTTCCTTGTTGGAAGAGGAAATTGCTTTGGATGTGACCTTTGTATTTTCTTTGCCAGCTCCAGGTAATAAGACTTTCTCTGTATTCTTGGCTATACTGATTTTGCATTCACAGAGATGCAAACCCACTGTGTTCTGTTAGAACAACTCACTGGTTCAAGTAATCTTCCTGTGTAAAAGTTCTAAGATCCGGTTTCTGACTATTAAAAAAGGATGCAATAGAAATAGCACAGACTTTGGAGCTGAGCAAAGTAAACTTCAAGCCATGGCTCAATGATTAACTAGGTTATCACTTTTGAAATATTATTCTCTACTCCCTTCGAGCTTGAATTTCCTCCTGTCATTTGGATACAATGTATCAAAGTTCATTATTGCTTGTGAGCATTAAGGATAATTAAAATAAGCATTAACATAT
Source organism: Rhabdomys pumilio (assembly GCA_030674055.1). Classification (NCBI taxonomy): domain Eukaryota; kingdom Metazoa; phylum Chordata; class Mammalia; order Rodentia; family Muridae; genus Rhabdomys; species Rhabdomys pumilio. The sequence continues at coordinate 34,665,528 of JANHMN010000015.1, forward strand.
AGACTGATCTCAGTAAATTATTATTATTACTATTCAGGTAATTATGAACACTTCAAATAGCAAGTCCATTGTATAGCACAGTTTGAGCATTTTAAAACCTGGAACTGGGTGTGATGGTGTGCTCCTTTAATCTCAGCACTTAGGAGGCACTGGCAGGAGAAGCTTTGTGAGTTTGAGGCTAGTCTGGTCTACATAGTGAGTTTTAGGACAGCCAGGTCCATGTAGAGAGATTCTGTCTCAAGAAAAACAAAACAAAACAAAAAACTTTATACCAGAGTCATGATTTAATGTTTCTCAAAAAGCAACAATAGATGCTTTCTAGGAAAATAGCAAGTGGTTTTAACTTGGCATTCCAGTTCTGTTACAGATGGACCCCCTTATGTCCTGACATAAATTCAGTATATTTAAAAGGAGATTTTCCGGAGCTATTACTGAAAGAGATGTCACTCAAGAGTTTAAGACACTTGAAAAATTGAGATTTCAAAGCAAGTTCCTGTGTCTCGTACACCCTTGCTATTGTCTGACTTCAGTCTGTCACAGTGACTAGTCAATGGCCTCTCAAAGCAATGTCATTTGTCCAGAAATATTTCGAGAGTTGTTCTCATAGTCTCAAACAGACTTACATTGTGATGGGCTTGAAAACTGGGAAATACCATAGCGATGGTTGCCCACTTTAAACAAATGAAGCTGAACACATTTTCCATATTTGGCTCTTTTGTTTTCTGCTCACTAGAGGGCCTGGGTATGTCCCCCACCCAATTTTCTACCGGTTTAGTGCTTTCCCCCTTATAATTAGTAGAAGTCTGTCTCCCCTCTAACAGTGTTGGAACTGAACCTTGGGCCTCACAACTGCTAGGCAAGAATGGAACCACAGTTATAGCTCGATAAGAAGTTACCTTGCCCCACAAGACATCCTTTCGGCTGCTTCATTGTCTTGTTATTTTTGAATGTTGGTTTACCCACACAAAACTGAGATATCTAATATAACCATATTTTACCTATCTGTTGTTTTGTGCTTACAAGGGATTTTCCATAATATATCTTCTAATTTATCCATTTGAGAGAATTTGCTTCATAGATGCAACTCTGGAAACTGAGGAAAACCATATTAAAATGCTTTTGTTACCCTAATAATAAAATTATGTTATTAATATAGATATATTAATATGCTAATTATACTAAGTATATTTAAAAATTAATATTCTAATATTAATATATATTATTAATATGCCAATGCTATCTTAATAAACAGAATAGACAATGGCTTGCTACCACAGTGGCAAACAGGATGCAGAAGGAACGTACTGGAACAAGAGATGGCTTTAGCATTCAAAGGCCCATCCCTGGTGACCAGCTTCTGTCAACTAGGATGTGCAAAATTATTATCTAGCTATTCTCCTAAAAATAATACCTCATATAGCAGATTAAGTCTTAAATAAACTATTCCTTTTTTGTGCTATTTACTAATAACTCTCTCCTTAATTTGTGAGGAAAAAGTCAATCTAACATTCTAGAAGTAAATGAAAGATTTTAATATTGTGCTATGTAATAGGGCTAATGTTAGAATGAACAACTTTAGCAATAAAAGATAATTTTGCCTTGGGCAAGGTCACTAAGGTCTTGAAGTCCCATTTTTTCCTGCTGCTAGTATCTGCCTGAGAGGACTACGGCATAGATTAAATAAAACCGTGTCAGGACATGATGACATATGACAAATATTCAACTAGTGGCTATTGCCATTGTCACTACCCTGTTTAATAAAGTTTCAACAGTTTTGCTGTAGTTAGATGCCCTCATGGCGATGTACTTTATTGAATCTGTCCATTTGTTCTCACTAGGTATAATGACATGGATTGTTAGAAACAGAAGTGGCAGGTTCAGGAAAGGAGCGAATACATTGCCCTTCAGAAATGAGCTGCACTAGGAGAGACAGCCTTAAAACCACAAAGGCCCCGATTGGCCTTGCCCAGAGGTAAGGGAGCACTGTGAAGACAGTACATCACACCAGCAGCAAACTGACAGAACCTTAGTGGTAAGGGAATTATAGACATGAGAACATCAGTGGAGATAGCTTAAAGTGAAAGAGTAAGAATTGGTTGCCATGGGCAGCAGGAAGCATACAGGGGAAGAGAGAATATAAGACTGTGTGACACGGAAAGAGGCAAAAATCCCTTTTCTATGTTACACTCCCCCATCTCCCACGCCCTAGCCCCACACCCCATCCTGCACACCTCATCTCCCATTGAGAAGGAGGGTGGTTAGCTTGATATAGCTCAAAGAGTTGTCTGAGATAAGGAAGAACATCTGTTTATAAACTTCTGCTATTTCTGTATGTTATAGAATCCAGAATTTCAGAAGAGGTACAGGAAGCATAGTCTGGCTTCAGAGAGAGAGAGAGAGAGAGAGAGAGAGAGAGAGAGAGAGAGAGAGA
>JANHMN010000015.1:34667968-34678185 GCA_030674055.1 Rhabdomys pumilio
AGAGAGAGAGAGAGAGAGAGAGAGAGAGAGAGAGAGAGAGAGAGAGAGAGAGGCAGGTTGCTACAGTTGCGATATGCCTCTGTCCTCTGGTTCCTTTGTGACTGCCTTCTTTCCTTTCTCCCTTCTTTCCATCTGTCCACTCACACCTTCTAGAATCACACATGGATGTGTGTAATCACGTGCAACTGCAGAAGCACTGTGACATTGAAGCTGACTTGTGGAGGGCACATTCTAAGCCAGAGTCATGCCTTGGAAGCATGAATCAAATCATAATTGCTGCCATGCCTTAGACTTAAGGATTGCCTCAATGGCTTTACAGAGCATGCACACGATGCTAGGAAACTATCGTCTTTTGCTTTGCAATGCTTTTCACTGTTGCACAGAGAGGGCTTGATTTGATCCTGTTCCTCGTTCGGTTACCAATTAGGTAACTAGGAAGTGAGAATTGCCAAGGCGGATGCTATTTCAAAGTTTAACACTAGAGGGAGTAGAGGGATCATTTTCCCCTTTCATTTTAGACTTGCCTGAGCTGAGATGCTGTTTAGATGCCAGCAAAGTAAAACTAGATGACTGAATAAGTCACGTAGACGTTAGAACAAATGGAAGCTAAGTCTTCTCTCCCCCAAACCTCTTCATCCTTTCCTCTGTTGTCTCCTTCTCCCTGCTTGGTCCTCTGTAGGGCTGTAAAGGATCGGTGTGTTGTTGTGGTTTTCTTTGAGGCATTATCCTACGGATAAATGACCTGAAATACATATAACATACTTACAGGGCCAGAAAGTTAGTTTGGATATCCAGCACGACAATGACAAACATACAGTGGGTAGTTGCTCTACTCCACATTTCAGTGATTAACCAACAAGCAGAGGGCACCCCCTCTGCCTTCTTTCTATTGTTTATATCAAATGCCAGCAGCAAGTTTCTCCCAACGTGCCAGACCTAGTCAAATTGGATGTATACAGAAGCGTGTGTGATTTTAACATGCGAAAATATAAAGCCTGGTAGTGTGATAGGCTTACCATGTGTGAGTGAAGCGTTTGGTTTGATTTTTTTGCAACACACACACACACACACACACACACACACACACACACACACACGCGCGCGCGACATGATTTGAGATCTTGAGAAGTAACTGTATAGTTATAAATTATGTATTAAGCTTTGCTATCATGCAGAGACAGGTGGATCTCTATGAGTTCTAAGCCACCCTGGCCTACAGAGTGAGTTCCTGACCAGCTAGGCTACATAGTAAGACCCTGTCTCAGCAACTGCCCTGCAAAAGTTAAAGATTTTCCTAGCAATTTAATTTTAATGATACAAATATATGCGTATGTTTAAGCACTAGTTAAGGAGAAAACTAGAAATAATTATTTTTCTAAAACATTATACATCACTATAAGTGTTATGCTTCTGAAGGCAGGAGAATAGGAACATGCCACAAAAGAAAGTGGCAATTAATGTGTCTACTAAAATTATGTATGTGATAGGGGAGTTTAAGATATACTTAATTAATCTTTGAGAATTTAATACAATATATTTTCATCATATTCTTCTCCTTCTCCTCCTAACTCTTGCCAGATACTCCCCAAATCCTTATCTCTCCCAACTTTTTGTCCTGTTTTATTTTGTTAGTCACTCAGTTTGTGCTGGTCTCCTATATCTGTGAGTGTGTGGCTATTCCCTGGAGTATGGTTGACCTGCCAAGGGTCAACATGACACAAAATGACTCTTCCTCCTCCAGAAGCCAGCACCTGCCCATAGGTCTTTAACTAGATGAGGGGTCTTGCATGCCCCTCCCCCTCTATGCTGGGACTCTAACTGACTTGATCTTGTGCAGGTCACTGTGAGTTCACTAGTGCCGTGCCATGAAGACACTGTTCTGTTCTGATTCTACCCACCCTCTGGACTTACACTTCTTCCTCCCTGCTCCTCTTTGTGATGGCCCATGAACTCATGTGTGTGTGTGTGCGCGTGCGTGCATGTGTGCATGTGTGTCGATACAGATGTCACCTTTGTGGCTGAGCATCTCACTGATACTCTGCCGTTTATCCAGTTGTGAGTCTCTGTGCTGACCAACCTTTACTACACAAAGAGATTTGGGAGAAGAGATCTCCACAGACAGGGAGGTAATGGAATGCAAGTGACATGAGAACAGAAGAGAGTCTTGCTTTCAGAGGGAAAGGGAACCTTCTAGAAGGGGAAGGAGCCCAGAGTATGGTGTCAGGATAGGAAAGGACAATGACACATAATCAGGACAATGCCATGGTGAAAGCCGTTACTCTGTATTCCAACTTAAAATAAGGATGAGGGTAAATGGCGGGGAATGTACAGTGAAAACTAGCCATTGTATGCAGGCAGCAGTCTCCACAGATATGGATGCTGTCAGCAAATGAAGTGAAATGTGCAAAGATATTTTTCTTTTCATGCCTATTCGGGTAGTAACTTTCTCTGCACTCTTGGTCCTGTGTTTATGGTCCTTGGGGACGGTGGTGGTAGATTTTCTATTCAGATGCTTTGCTCAGTTTCTCTTTGTTGGATTTGTCTTTGCATATTGGTTATGCCCTCTAGTCTTTGCAGCAAAGATGTCTGACCAGAGCTCACAATACTGACCAATGTGCTGGTCAGTGTAAACCTGGGCGTGCTAAGAAGGAAGGCTGAAGGAGACGCGCTGCTCTTCTGAAGCTAAGCCATTTCAGGTTGTGTGGAAAGAGACTCCAGATGCTGAACTCACCGGGCCTTGACCGGGATCACTGACAAAAGCACTGCCACTCTGTGGGGATGGGAGGCTAAGGGATCCCTGACTGTGCGCAGTAACTATATTCATCCCTAGGGCTGGTACCCCAGCTTCTTAACGCAACAGTAAGAAAAAACCCGGGTTTCCAGATGACCTCAGATGTTCTTTCACCACCATCGTTTACCTCTCACTGGGCTACACCACTGATAAACAGACTCACAGCACTGGTTAAGTTTGATGACATGAATGGGTAGGAAAGTGGCTCACCTCCAAGTCAGACAGGGACGGGAACGCAGCTTTCCTCATGGTGTTTGTCACAAAACAGCTTCTCTCTGCAACTGATCTCAGATCACTCACAGGCATCCGGTTCCTGCAGCTGGAGATAGGGATCGAGATTTTAGTTAACTTGATTGATTATTTAAAACCCACCCTTTAGTAAATGCTCATTTCCTTAATACTCGGTGCTACGGTTTGAATATGTGCTTCTAAACTCATCTGTCAGAATCTCACAATTTTATTTATTTATTTATTTATTTATTTATTTATTTATTTGTGTGTGTGTGTGTGTGTATGTGTGTGTGTGTGTGTGTGTGTGTTTTTATACCTGATGAGACATGTAACCTATATACACTGAGGGCATGATCACTAAGTTTATAAATCTAACTGATAGCTTAACAAGAAAAAAGAATATAACTTTGCTATGTGCAATGTAAGAGGCAGTTTCTTCCAATCTCAGGAGCATCCAGAAGCTTCCATACCCCGGGAAAAGAGAATGTGCTTATAGGTAAAGTAGAGAAGAGTAAGTGGCTGGAAGTAAATCTACCCAGGTCCTCGGAAGGTTAGACAGTAGGCTATGACAGCGTCTGCCTAGAAGTGCCATCATTCACCTCCTGAAAGATGGGTTCATTTTCACTGCTGACAGGTTCCCTGGGAACAAGTGACTTCCTTTTGTGGGGTTTGTCTTTTGACGTATGAGAGCAGTTCCGACAAAGCCATTCACTGTATTTGTTGTTCCTCGGGTGTCACAGTTTGGGTATTGAATGTCCATCCATTGAAGGCTTGATGCCCAGCCTGCAGGACTTTTGTGAGGTGACAGAGCCCTTGGTAGATGGTGGCTGTTAAAAGGAATGTAGAATATCGAAGGCTTGTTCATGAACGGGACAGTGGGAATGCTCTTCTTCATCCGTCTGCCTCTCAACTGCCAGGAGATAAACAGCTTCCTCTGCCTTAACCCACTTCTGCCAGCATCCTCCCATGGGCCCAGAAGAAACTGAGTCCCTGGAACTGGAGCCCAGGTGAATCTTTCTTTTTTCTGAGTATATGTGTGTGTTCCTGTGTGTGCAAGCATGTGTGTGAGTTCATGTGTGCACATACATGGGGGCCAGAGGTTGACATCAGGTGTGATTCTCCACTGTCCTACACCCTGCATTTGGAGACAGAGTTCACTTGAACCAGGCACTCACGGATTTGGATAGGATGGCTAGCTAGTGAGCTCCAGAGTGACTGTCCCCACCCATCTCCATCCCCAAGCCCTACGACTACAAGTGTGCACTGCTGTACCTTGCAGCTGGCATAAGTTCTGGGAATCCAACCTCAGTTTCTCATGCTTCATTTCCAGACCTTCACTATTGAACCAATCCCAAGTCTCAATGTTTCTTTCTTTCTTTTTTTTTTTTTTTTTTTTTTTTTTGTTTGTTTTGTTTTGTTTTGTTTGAATGTGTGAGGTATCTTGTCACAGCGATGTAAAGGTGACCAATGCACAAGTACACACTGGTCTTCATTGTCACAGCTTTCTGTGTGGAGGGTGGCATTTCCTGAGCTTGTTTGCCTGAGAACACTGAAGCCATCAATGGCTAGGATGTCCAAGACAATACAACTGACAGGAAATTGGCATAGATCTGAAAAGAAATGTGTTTGAAAATGCATTTTTAAAATGCTCATTATGAACCACACCAAACACAGAGAGGTGGATGTAAAAACAAGTTCTTCAGTCTTTCCCTCCTTCATTGCATTGGGAAGATCCCCCTGCTCCTTGTCATGGGGGAGAGTGAGCCTAAGGTATGTTAATTTGGCAAGATTACTGAATTGTACAAAAGAGAAGGTCATAAGATAGTCTTCTCCAAGGAAATAAGACCAGAAACCAGAGAGAATGTGGGACAATTTTATTCACTTGCTGTCTACTGCTGACTTGCCTTTGAAATATGGAGGCACTCTAACACATTAATCACCAGAGGGAGCTTTTCATCATGCCAAATTGAAGTCTCTTAGCATCCACAGAAGATTTACTGTTCTTCGGGGGTAGGCAGAAGGGAGCCAAGCAAGCTAGTCTCTTTTTTTATTTCCTCCAGCCTGTTTGCCTTGTGATGTCCTGTTCTGTTTCCAAGGTCCTGGGGCAGTGGCAAACCCTGCCACCTCAGCCCCTTCATGGAGAAGGGAAGAGGCCCAGGTGCCTTGTGAGCTCTGTGGTGGGTCAGAACTGAACAGTTGAAAGCACAGAATTCTTCTCTTGCTCCAACCAAGATCAACATCCAAGCTCTGGATAGGATTCGTGCTAACCTCCCTTCCTGGCTAACCTTGCTTCCTGGCTATTATTCAGCAATTCCAAATCCCACTTTAAGCCTTTAGCATCTTTTTAGATGTAGAAAGAGAATGAAAAATACACTGAAGACCTTGGTGGGTTGTTTTTTTTTTTTTTTTCTTTTTTCCTTTCCAGTTGCCAGTGATTCAGCTTGAAAGTTGAGCTGGCACAGGTTCCAGGAATTTGTGCAATGCTGACTGGAGATACTCCAAGCAGTCTTTGCAGCCTGCCAGGCACTCCCAAACATGGCTCTAGATGGTATCTTGTACTTTTAGGGTAGTGAGTTGCCAGTAGCACATAGTCTACACATGCAGAGGCTTGGAGCTTGGGATGTTTTAAATCAATCTCCCTGTCTCTATCTCTCTGCCTCTCTATCTTTCTCTTCCTCTGTTGTCTCTTTCTGTCTCTGTCCCTCCGTCCCTCCCACTGTCCTTCTGTCTCTCTGCCACAAAGAGAGACAGAAGGACATATAGCCACCCACATATATCTTAACAAAACAGCTGCAGCTCCAGCATCACTTGCCCAGCCCTCCTCCACTTTCCTGCTACGAAACTCTCCTCCTCGCCTGTCTCAGAAAGGTGAACATAAACATATATATGCTCTTCCATGGGCAGAATTAACATTTTCAGTTTAGCTCTTGATGAATTCTCAGAATCAGATGATTCACTCAACAGCATTTAGCAAATTTAGCCAACCACGTGCTACGCTGTATAAGTTTATAACAGGGACACCCAAAGAACAGTGTGAACACCAAGCAAGACTTGAGTGGAATGTATAAATAGAATAACATGAGCACAACAAACAAACAAACAAACAAACAAAAACCAAATGAGCACTTGAATCTTAGTTTGGTAAAATTGTACTGCTCCTATGAAACAAACAAACAACCCCAAGGATTCAATGTTATGTTTCTAGTTGGATAATAGATTTGTGGTATTACCATCTATCTGGATTTTCAACTCCAGTTTTAGCTCACTTATAGAATCATTTTCTGAATTATAGCTAGAATGCCTGTCGAGCTGGAGCAACAGAAAATCCAACAATGACAACCCTAGTACCTATGCTTCTTGGACTCCCTTGCAGCTAAGGTCTGATGGCACCTTCCCTGTGTGAGACTCGGAGAACATGAGTAGCACCAGGCAGAGGCTAGGGGAGTAGAGATCTCTTGGCAAGCCTGGTGGCTAAGATGCTCCTTACTCCTCCAATGCTGCAGCTGCTTAAGAACAGAGGGTGTTGGTGGGGTTTTGGTACATCAAAACTATGTTGTTTTTCAAAAAACTAACCAAAGCCTGTGGCAGGAAAGAGTTTTCATACCTGGATATTTTACAGCATCTTTTCTAGGACAAACATCAGTCTTTTCTTCTAGAAGCAATCCTTTGCCAGAGACTGATAGATGGGAGGTTTCCTGGCTTCCCTCAAATATTGATCTTGAACATACAACAAAAGACATGAGAATAGCAAATGGGTAAAAATCCCTACACACACACACACACACACACAGACACACACACCTCTTTGAGGATCCTCAGTGTCCTTACCTACCTAATGTACTAACCTGTGCTCTGTCTTTATGAGCATTTGGTTGTTCTGAAGATACTTTCATCCCTTCCCCTCCTCCTTTGCATAGGCCCTTCCACAGGAGACATGGCGTATGGTGTGTGTCAGCCATTTTTCAGAACTTATCCATCTCCAGAGTTGAGAACACTGGAGTACTGTGGAGCCTCCTTTTTTCAATGCATTCTAGAAAAGCTATGATGATTACACTTTTGTGGATTGCTTGGATTCTTTTCTGTAAGGTGGGAATGATATCTTCATGGAGCTATGGTCATCCAAAGCAGAAGCTAGGTTCTATCTGCTTAGATATTGCGGGAGTTTGGTTCACTTCCTCAGAGGAGATCACATCTTCCATACTCCCAAAGTCCAGAGAAGTGAAATTTTTATTCATTCATCAAACACTGGCTAGAAACCTGCAGTTAAATGTCTATCAACGTCCTTTGTCTAAAGGGATTAGAAGTTCAGATATTTTTAAGATTTATGAAATACAAGAACAATGAGTTGTCTTGGGAATGAAACACAAGCTCAAGCACAAACTTCATCCATGTTTTACATACACTTTCTCCAATAGCACAAATATTTTCAAAGTGTCTGTGTTGGGGCTGTGACCTGTCAGGTGTGAATTCTTTTTTTCATTGTGGTGTCCTGCCAGCATTGTAAATGTTTTGGATATTGTAGATTGGACATGTCACTTTGTAAAGAGCTAAGGTGACAAAGATGAATGAGGCAAAGTCATTGTTTTCTATCTGTTCTATCTGCTGCTAATTTAAGGGAACCAAAGCACACAAACAAATATTCAAAGCGGTATATAGATGCCGTAATGAGGATGGGTGGGCGGAGGTGCACCATGGGAACATGGATCTGGAAAAATGGGACCCAGAAGCAATGATATAATATTGTTACTATTTATCAGAGGTATGATTATCTACAGTATGTCCTAGTTGGCTTTCTGTTGCTGTGATACCATCATGACCAAAGGAAACTTGGAGAGGAGGTGGTTTATTTCATATCACACCCTAGGACAGTGTTTCACAACCTGTGAGTTGTGACCATTGCAAAACACATCTTTCCAATGATCTTAGGAACCCCCAACCATAAATTTCTTTTTGTTGCTACTTTATAACTTAATTTTATAACTGAGCAGTGTCTCGGTTCCTAGGAACATTAGAGATGTGTTTTTCCATGATTGAGATCCACGAGTTGAGACCTGCTATCTAGTACAAAGGGAACTCAGAGCAGGTACTCAAGCAGGAACCTGGAGGAAGAAACTAAAAGCAGAGGCAGGGGAGGAATGCTATGTTTTAGCTCGCTCTGCCTAGCAATGCTCAACTTTCTTATACAACTTCAGGATTGCCTACTCAGGATTGGAATCGCCTAAAATGGTCTGAATCTTCTTATATCATCATTAATCAACATTCTCCACAATCTTGTCTACATACCAGTGTTACGGAGGCAATTCCTCAGTGGTGGTTTTCTTTTCCACATTACTTACTCTAGCTTCTTTCAACTTGACAAACAAACAAACAAACAAAAACAAAAAACCCAGACACACTCTCGGAATTTTAATAAAAATTTTTCTTACTGGAAAGGTGGTATGTTATCCTTTGTTCAGGTCTAGGAGGCCAGGGTGGACTCAGTCATAGTCTCCTTTGAGCTTGAGTCCCCTCAGGTAACATTATCCCCTCCCTAGGTTAGCAGCTACAGCAATAACAAAAGACACTCACAATCTCAGATGCTATGTTTTACATTTTTCCTGTTAATATTTCTCTTAGCCTTAACTAGTCTGTTTTGCTTCCCAAGCATGCAGTTTAATCCTTTCGTTCCTTGGAGTGTGTGTCAGCTTCAGTTTGAAAAGAGCAGTGACTAAGCAGTACCAAAGCTCGCCTATTTCGGTCTCTTAAGTGGAGTCCAGACAGTACAATACGTCAATGCCAGGCCCAGAATAGCAAAGCCCAGACAGAGGCTTGCTAGAGCCAGATGCCCAGAGGAGCATGAGACATGGGCCAAAATTTGGTGCTGACGGTCAGAAGTGAATCTACAGCAGACTGAGTTTAGCATATTATCAAAAGATTGGTAGAATAATGCAATTTTAAAAATTAAAAGCATCCACACTTTGGTCTTCCTTCTTCTTGAGCTTCATGTGGTCTGTGAGTTGTATTTTGGGTATTCCAAGCATTTGAGCTAATATCTACTTATCAGTGAGTGCATACCATGTGTGTTCTTCTGTGACTGAGTTACTTCACTCAGGATGATATTTTCTAGTTCTATCCATTTGCCTAAGAAGTTATTGTTTTTAATAGCTGAGTAGTACTCCATTGTGTAAATGTACCACATTTTCTGTAACCATTCCTCTGTTGAAGGACATGTGGGTTCTTTCCAGCTTCTGGCTATTATAAATAAGGCTGCTAAAGTATGGGTGCTTCAGTCCTTCTTAGTGAGGGAACAAAATACTCACAGGAGAAAATATGGAGACAAAGTGTGGAGCAGAGACTGAAGGAAACACCATCCAGAGAGTGCCCCACCTGGGGATCCATCCCATATACAGTCACCAAACCCAGACACTACTGCAGATGCCAAGAAGTGCTTGCTTACAGAAGCTTGGTATAGCTGTCTTCTGAGAGGCTCTGCCAGAGCCTGACAAATACAGAAGTGGATGCTAGAAGCCAACCATTAGACTGAGCATGGGGTCCTCAATGGAGTCCCCAATGGAGGAGTTAAAGAAAGGACTGAAGGAGATGAAGGGGTTTGCAACCCATAGGAAGTACAAAAATATCAACCACCCAGCAACTCCCCTCCCCAGAGTTCCCAGGGACTAAACCATCAACCAAAGAGTACACATGGAGGGACTCATGGCTCTAGCTGCATATGTAGCAGAGGATGGGCTTGTTGTGCAACAGTGGGAGGAGATGCCCTTGGTCCTTTGAAGGCTCAATGCCCCAGTGTAGGGGAATGCCAGGGCAGGAAGGTAGGAGTGGATAGGTAGGTGGGGGAGCACTCTCATAGAAGCAGGGAGAGGGAGGATGGGGGGGACCCAGGAAAGGGGATAACATTTGAAATGTAAATAAATAAAATATCCAATAAAACAAAAAGACTCTAAAAAAAAAGAAGAAAGAAAGAAAAGAAGAAGGGAGATGCCATTGTTAGTGCTTCAGAGCTTACTGGACACAGTGAGCTGCTCCCTGATACCTCTGTAGAAGTCAGATGTTTAGATCCAGGAGGACTAAATCATTCGAATGGACATCTGTCTGTTGGACCTGTTCTGAGTAATCACTTAAAGCCAGCATCATGGTGCTGGGGGGGGGGGCATCCCCAGTGTGTCCTGTCCAGCACTGGCACTCTGGAGGGCCATCC
>JANHMN010000015.1:34678195-34720624 GCA_030674055.1 Rhabdomys pumilio
TGGCGCTCTGGAGGGCCATCCCCAGTGTGTCCTGTCCAGCACTGGCACTCTGGAGAGAAGTGGAATTCATAATTATCTCCAAAGGATACATATTAAAAGAATTTTGTTGTATGGAAAAACAGAAGTGGAAGAAGATATAGGCTTCCCCTCTTTCATGCACTCATGGGAAATATTTGAGAAAACCCTGAATTTGTTCAAAGCAAAACTAGTATTTTTTAAAATCTTTTTAACAAAAAGATTTTAATTTAGGGAAGCAAAATAAGACCTGAAAACAGGCTTCATTGTAAAGAAAATGAAAGTATTTTATATAAATGGAAATCTTGTTGCTGTTGAAAAATTATAAAAAATTAAAAACAAAGAGAAAGCATTTCCTTTTCTTTAACTGCTTACTTTCAAAACAAATTGATGAAGACAAAGAGATCAGACTATAAGAAGAGAAGAGGAAAAAAATGTAAGGAATTTCACGGAATCACATATGGTAACACACTTTAAATCTCAATACTTGGGAGGCCGAAGCAGGAGAAGGGTGATTTCAAGGCTAACCTTGGCTGCATGTGATTTTAAGGCTAGCCTGGACTCTCTAGCAAGATGATGTCCAAAAAATGTAGCAAACAAACAAAACCAAAAAAAGCTAAAGAGAACACGAAAAGGAAAGATAGGGTGGGACTAAGGAATTAGAGGAAATGGGGGGAGGAAAGAGGAAGGAAGGATGGGGAAGGGGGGAGGGAAGAAGAAAGCAGAAGTGGTGAAGAGAATGAAAGAAAGCCCCATAACTCTGTCTGCATATGGCAAGATAACCCCAATATTTAAGGGTCAACAGAGTAAGTGTGGGTGTCCTGAGCCATGAAATATGATGGTTGCACAGGCTAATGAAGGAACCAGCTCATTCTGGGTTATCTCAGCATTCATTGTTCTATTATTCTGAATTCTCACAAAACTGAGACGTTAAAACAGTTGTCAAACAAGATGTTAAAGATCTCGGTGTACTTTTATATATCCAATATCTATTTATAGATTAAATATCTATAAAGTCAATGATGCCTGGATTAAGTATTTTTCTTAATAGAATCAGCCCTCCATATCCTGTACTGCTATCACACAGAAGGTATTTTTCTCTTGTTTTGTCTCTTAGTTCTCATATTTGACTGATAATATTTTTCTGGCAAAACCATAGTCACCGTAGTATACGGTTCGAATCCAAGTACAACCCTGATTCTCATCCTCAGTGAAGAGGTAGTAACCATTTCAGTAGTCATTCATGATGATCTCCTTTGAGATTTGGTGCCTTGAAAGTGATTTAAAGCACATGGGTGGTTGTATCTCCGAGAGAAATTTTCCCTCTGTATAAGGGCTGAAATATCCCACAAAATATGCAATATTGTCCCTGCATAGCACACCCATCTTTGTGACAGTGACTGTGCAAAGGCAGCCAGCTATACCACAGGGGTGGTCTGCAAATGTGGGTTACACAATTCTTGAAGAATCATGAAAATAAAAGCATGTGTTTTTTCATAAGTCACAAACCATGTATTTTCTATACAATGAGATTTATAATAGTAGACCTATAATGAAGGCAATTACATATATGTATAATATAGCATATAATATATATAATATAACATAACTTTCAGATAATTGTATATTTTATTATATGTATTTTAATATAATTTACCTACACTATAGTTTTAATGTAAATTACCTATACTATTATATAATATAATTTGAATGTGATTTACCTAGAATATAATTTCAATATAAGATATTATGCAATGTGACTTTAGTATAATGTGACATAATATAATTTTCAAGTATAGACGCTCACATGTATGTATATGGGAATGAAGATGGACTGAATGTCTGGGGCAAATCCTGAAACATCAATTCGAAGAAGTGTTCTAAACAACAACCGAGAAGCATCCTTTTTCCTCACTGGTAAAACTCGTTTATTTAGAATTTTATGCTTTTCTACTTTGTATAATGGTGCTGGACTCTCATCTGTGAGGCTGACAAGAGGGAATTGTTTGCAGAGTTAACTGACGAAAGATCACCCGAAGATTTAGTAGGGATTGAAAAGCCCTTGAATCTAACCAGAAGAATGTTGAACTATGATTGGGATAAACGTGTGATTTACTGCCTCGATGGCTGAGTTGGACTATGGGGCTGTAACAACCCAGATAAGTAAGACAAAACCAGGATTATTTGGGTCTGGATTTTATCCAGTGAATTGTGCCAGTCATTTTCTTCACTTTGGCGAGCAGCTTTGCTGTGCACAAAGTCCTCAGGATCATCGACAGAGTCCTGAGGGAGTATTAAAATAAATTCCAGTCCTGCGCATTGACCACAAGAGGGCACTGTTGTTCTCTGTATTACAGCCAAGCGTTCTAACAGGAAACCGTAGGAAGCCTGCAGTGAATACGCTCTACCCCATTGCAGGGTATAAGTTCTAAATGGCACCACGGCTGCCAGCCACAAGGCCTACAGAACGTCACCCCCATACTGAGTAGCAGGAGGTGTGTGGAGAAAAGGAGACTCTCTTCATTCAGTATTCTGCTCAAGTCGTTACGTCTCTTCCTAAGTGTTGAGTCCTCAATACCTAACTGTAATCGTATTATGCACTCTGGCAGGGGCTGATCCATACTTGTAGAGTACCTTTCTACAAGGATTTACCCATCAGAGTGATCAAATAGTGTGGACGATCCCTTCCTGATGAGACCACCGAGTCTCTTGGGGCAGAGAGTTGATCTTTCTTTTTCCTTCCTTTTCTTTCATCTTTGTCAGGGTCACCTTCTCCTTGCTCTCCTTGCTCTCCATTTCCAGCACCCCAGATCTCAGCTGTCACTCTGTTTTTCTCGCGGCCTCTGCCAACTTCTGGTCCCTGCTAGCTTCCGGTATCCGACCATCCTTTCTCCAGAACATCTTCCAGTCTTCATTAACACGTCACCTCCGCAAAGACCTTTTCTTATGCTTTATTTAAATCTGCAGGCTGGGGCGGCTGCCTCTGTAGCCGTTAGCTCTACCACATTCGCACCATCTGACATGCGATGTATTTTTACTGTGTCAATTGCCCGTCCCTTTCTAAGGAATACAATCCACAGGGAGCTTCTGCCTATTTTGTCCACAACCTTATCTCAATGCATCTCCAAGTGCCCAATGCATAATCAACATGTGGTAAACGTATTTTGAATGAATAAATAAAGTATTTAACAGAGAATTTTCCTGAGCCTGGACAGAAAAAAACAATTCGTTGATGTGATCAACCAAAGCTGTTTGGAGAACAAAAGTCAAAGGTCACTTATGGAGGGAGCCATAAGACCCTGCAGTAATGTAGCAGCTGTCAAAAACCGACAGAAACTGTACAAACGAGATTTTCCTGGCATGCAAAACAAGCCAAGAATTCTTTGATATGAAGACCTTTAGAAATCGAATCATAGAAGACTCTGGAAGCTGAGCTTAGGGATGGTTAGCTGTTAGCCCCATAGCATTGTCTTCTGTGGTGCCGGGCTGAGGACGTGTTTACAGATCCAAGAGAGTGTTTCGAGGACTTCAGTAAAAATAGTTAACTACTCACAAAGCCCAGGTTGTGTAGTGGGCGAGTGCTTTGTAATATTAATTATTTCTAACATTTCCTTTTATTTTATGGATGGCGCCAGCCCATAGGAACTGCCCATTTTAATACATGTTTGACAATGAAGAGTGTTTGTACAGTGCCACATGTTTTTATTTCCCATCTTTGTGCTTTGAAATCTGAGGCTAAATGCTGGCTGTCAGTGGTACTCAGCTACTTCAGCAAGGTCCCTCATGGAGGAAGGATCCAGTGCAAATTAGTCCATTTAAATTCAGCCCTTACCCTCCGACTGTAATCATTCCAAGACCAAAGAACAAGGTAGAGCCTGGTGAAATGACCTCAGCTCTCCAGCACAAGCCTGCTCGCCCTGCCTAAGCATACCCTGCCCAGGAGCACAGCAGCAGAGCCCCTTACCCAGGTTTTCCCTTGTCACCTTTGCCTCCTGGCTCACCAGCACTTCTCGCTATGGATGCCCACATGGGACATGTCCCCTCTCTTTGGTGACTGTGAGAAGTGGATTATCTTTTAAAAGGCAGTTGTATATTGTTTTGTTCTTTTCTTATCATG
This sequence comes from Rhabdomys pumilio, assembly GCA_030674055.1. Lineage (NCBI taxonomy): Eukaryota > Metazoa > Chordata > Mammalia > Rodentia > Muridae > Rhabdomys > Rhabdomys pumilio. Next base: position 34,682,328 of record JANHMN010000015.1, read on the forward strand.
CCTAAATAATGACAAAACATATGATTCAGGGCTGTGGAGAGAAAAGGAAGTTAGCATTTGGTTTTCAGAACCTTTTATACTATGGTGTGGAGTATCAGTGGTTAGAACTGAGTCAAAGTGATTAGGATGATTTAGTTTTCTGTACGGTAAAGATAGAGAAGAGAGAGGGTAGGGTAATGAAGTGAGTCTCAGTGAGAGAGTCCCAGAAGCTGCATTTCCATGCCTCGCCTGTTGTTATCTGGTTTAATAGGCCCGAGAGACTGGCTTTGGGAGACTCTGACTATAGACAACACTCTATTCCTCTATGACAAATAGAAAGGGTTTGAGGTAGAGATTGCCATTAAAGATGTGACAAATGAGGTTCAAAGAGATTAAGACTGTGTGACTGTTGAACCAATGGTGTAAACATGGCTGTGTCGCCCAGGCCATCATTTCGTCTGTTCCTTTCACATTGCTAGTTATTTACAACCTGCCTTTTAAAATTGTCAACACAATAAATTAAGTTCATAAAATAAAAATATAAAGCCACATCATATCCCTACAGGTATATAATGTGAAAACTTCAATCTCTAGCCTATTCCCCACCTCACATCATCTGCTCCAAACACACACACACACACACACACCACACGTAAACACACATGCACACTCACACACATGTACTCATACACACACATATACATGTTTACTTTAGCACACAAACACATGTGTATACACACACACACACACACACACATATATATATATATATATATATATACATATATATATGCATGTGTATACACAAATATACATGCACATACAAAGACTCACACAAAATGCTATTAGGCATTTATAGACATAGAATAAATGTCTATGAGAAAAAATTCTAGTGTCCAACTAGTAGAACTATTACAAAGATCATTAAAAAACTATTAAAATTAAGAAAAATAGAAATAACTAATCTAGGGGAAGACAGAGAGAACAAGATGGGGCCAAGATGGCAAATCATGCAGTTCCCTAGGCTGCCTGTCTGTGGCTCCATTAGCAACAAGGAAATGAAGGCAAATCTCAGGAGTGGCAATAGTGATCTCTAGTGGACAAAAGTGTGATGATGGTGCATACAAGTGATAATGTACTCAGGGGTTGGGACAGACACATACACTGAAGAAGAACAAGAAGAAGAAGAAGGAGGAGGAGGAGGAGGAGGAGGAGGAGGAGGAGGAGGAGGAGGAGGAGAAAGAGAAGAAAGAAAATAAAGAAGAGGAAGAGGGAGGGGAAGAAGGAGAAGGGGGAAGGAGGAAGAGGGAGGAAGAGAAAGAGAGGGGATACCTAATCATTTGCTCCTCTGATACCTCCACGAACTAGATACAGAGTAATACCTATTGTGTCTCTTAGGATGAATTAAACTCCAAATACTAGAAAACAGTTTGGAGGGAAATGCTTGGTTAATATAAGGTAAACTCACCAGAGAATCCTTTAAAATTGCTCTACTATAAAAAAAAAAAAAAAAAAAAAAAAAAAAAAAAGGTTTAAGGTAGCCATGTGGGGAAAACAAGTGTGCTAATACAAGCCTGAACACTGAGCCAGAATCTCCAGACACCAAAGCCTGAGCACTGAGCCAGAACCTCCAGATGTCATGCAAACACTGGATGCACGGTAGGAAATTCTGCAATCCCACACTCCTAAGGAGAGATGGAGGTGGAGACAAGACCACCTACCGAAACTAAGGCTGGCTAGTCTGGCAAAGAAATAACAACTTCAAACGATGCCAAAAGCGAGGACCTCCACAAGTACACTGTGGAATGCGTGTATCTACTTACACTTGTACATGCACGCATGTGTGCACACACGTATACTCAAAGACAGGTACATACATACACACATATGAGTGCACACACTCATGCATGCATTTGCACACAGACACTCATATGTGCATGAGCTCACGCGCACGCACGCGCACACACGCGAACACGCACACACGTGCGTGCACGCATACACACACACACACACACACCAGCACACACATAGGCTTTAAAATTGTAAATAGACATCTTTCTTTAATGGCAAATGGTTGAGTGTGACTGATTCACACCAATGTTACATCCTGGGAGTCTTACTAGCATCAACCTGGAGATCCTCTGTGGTCAGAAGGCCCAGGGTGGACAAACTTGCCTCAGTGTGGAGAACAGCTTGTCTGACTCTTTCATTCTGGTCTTGCCTTAAAATGCTACACTGTGTCCTAAACATGCATGTAATTCCTATGTGTCTATTAAAAATAAAATGTTCATCCCTGCATGTCTTTTGGACAGGAACAATTTTAGGTCAAAAGGTTTCTAGGTAGGTTGGTGTTTCCATCCCTCCACTGAGAGTTCTGTCTGACTACTGGAGGTGGTCTCTTCAGGTTCTATATTCCCACTGTTGGGTATTTTGGCTAAAGTCTCAGCTAAGATCTCCCCATTGAGTCCTGGAAGCCTCCCCTATACCAGGTCTCTGGAGCTTTCTAGAGGTTCCCCCAATCCCCATGCCCTAGCAGCTATTTCCATTAATTCTCCTGGCCCTTTGGGCCTCTCTCCTGTCTCCCCCCGACCCATACCTAATCCTGCCCCCCTTTTCCTATACCCTTTCCCTCTCCTACCCAGGTCCTTCTGCCTTCCATGATTATTTTGTTTACCATTCTAAGTGGGACTGACGAATCCTCACTTGGGCCTTCCTTCTTGTTTAAATTCTCAGGCTCTGTGGGTGTTCTTGGGTATTCTGTACTTTTTGACTAATATGCACTCATCATTGAGTGCATACCAAGCATGTCCTTTTGGGTCTGGGTTACCTCACTAAGGATGATATTTTCTAGTTCCATCCACTTGTCTGCAAAATTCATGATGTCCTAGTTTTTAATAGCTGAGTAGTATTTGATTGTGTGAATGAACCACATTTTCTGTATCCATTCCTTGGCTGAGGAATCTGGGTTGTTTCCAGTTTCTGGCTATTACAAATAAGGCTGCTATGAACATGGTGGAGCATGTGTCCCTGTGGTAGGGTGGGGAATCTTTTGGGTATATGTCCAGGAGTGGTATAGCTAGGTCTTCAGATAAAATTATTTCCAATTTTCTGAAAAAAAAATGCCAGAAAGATTTCCAGAGTGATTGTACAAGTTTGCAATCCCACCAGCAATGAAGGCATGTTCCTCTTTCTCCACACCCTTGTCAGCATGTGTTGTCCCTTGAGTTTTTTTATTATAGCCATCTGATTTGGTATAAAGTGGAATCTCAGAAATGAAGGAACAAAAATGGAGCAGAGACTGAAGAAATGGCCAACCAGTGTCTGGCTCACCTAGGGATCCATCCCATGGCCAGCACCAATCCCCTTTCATATCATCTGTGTTCTGTGTCCCCTCAAGATCTTTCTTTGTCTTCCTCTCCAATCATCTCTTTCCAGTTTCCTGGATCCTGCATGCATTACAGGTTGAGCACATAAGCCTGAAGACTTGGCAGTAAGATCCACATGTGAGTGAGAAAACAGCACATTGATCTGGGTTACCTCAGAGAGTTTGTCTTCCAGCCTTGTTCACTGATGGACACACTGCACACTGTAGTCATAGGATATGGAGAAATCTCATTGGTACCCACTAGAAGCTTCTTCACTGATGTCTACTTGCAGAAATATGTGAGGGACGCTGGGCTGGTGACATAGCTGAGCAGTTAAGAGCACTTGTTTCTCTTGCAGAGGGGCCTGGGTCATTGTCCAGTATCCACACAGTAGCTAACGCCTATCTTAAGTTCTCCATTTTCAGGGGATTTGATGCCATCTTCTGACCTGTGTTTAAAACTAAAAATAATTTTGAAAAGGTATATGGAACAGATCAAATGATATTTAGAATTCCAACGGTGCTCCATAATTTTATGAAATGTGCCATAATCCTTGGTCATCAGATGGAGATATTTTAGAAGGGTAGGGCAGAGGAGGGAGAAAGAGAAGGGATAACCAATATAAAGAATATTTGGATGAGCCATACAGAAACCACTGTTTTGTAAGCTTCCTCCCAGAATAAAAATCCCAGTGACAGACATGGGACACAATTGAGTCGTTGAGCATGAGTACCCTTGGTGACTCCGGAAACACTACAGGTCATTGCCACAAGTCCCTTGACCCACAAGAACTTTACAGCTAGACCACATTTCTGTAGCCCATCTAATTATAATTATAATGGCACCTAGCCACTGTGCACACAGAGAGAAGATATTCCTAGTTAATTGGACAGAAACTGGAAGGTATATATATGTTTGCTTGTTGTGGGAGGTGGTACATCTTCTTTGGTCTCAGAATTATGTAAAACTGGATAGGAACAAATTGGTAAGTCAGTGTTCAGATTTGGAATCTGAAAGTAGATTATCAGATTTCTCTGTAAGTATGATGGTATGATGATATCCTTTATCACGAAAGTAGACAGCTCATGACAGGTTTTGTTTTTTTTTTAGAAGTTTTTTTTTTTAAGGAAAAACCTGGCTGGATCATAAATATAGCCTTAAATTCAGTTTTCAACAGATTTGAAAATAGTTAATACTAGAAACAAACTTTATAACAGAATGAGAGAGAGAAGGGAAGAGAGACAACAACAGAAACAGAAACAGAAATAAGAAAGGGAGAGAGGGAGAGAGGAAAGAGACAGGGAGAGGCTGAAACAGTGAGAGAGAGAGAGAGGAGAGAGAGGGAGAGGGAAAGAGAGAGGGAGAAGGAGAGGAAGAGGGAGGCAAAGACAGAAAGAGGCAGAGACAGACAGACAGACAGACAGACAGACAGAAAGAAAGAAAGAAAGAACATACTCTTCCTGTTCATCTGCCTTTACTCAACTGTTACATAACATGACTGCTGTCCTTGCATTCCCACAGAACCCAGAATACAGAGAAACACTGTAGTATTAGCAATCTGTACCTAGGTTTCTAGGTATCCGTCTGGACAATACCCTCCCATGGTTTTCCCTTTATATACTGTCTGCTGTCACACACATTCCTAATGACTTTTAAGAGTGTGGTAGCACACACTTTTACCTAGTGGCTTCTGAAAGAGTGTGACATGATGTTTATGTCCTTTGTGACTAGGTAGATTTAAGGGTTACGATTTGTTGTCAGCACACCCTGCATCTCTTAGGTAGTTAGTAACACAACTGTCAGAGACAGTAACACAGAAACACAGGCATGTTAGCCCTCTCTGGAAGGCGAGTGCAAGCTCACACTCCTGGAGACAAAAGCCCCTGAGGCCTCTACCTTCCCTTCCTCTTTGAGGTGGAGAGCTCAGGCTTGCTCAGGCCCACACTTTGTCCATCTGTCACTTAAAGCTGTGCCCACAATCACTTCAAATAACTGGAATGCTTCTTTCCTTTCCTTGCCATGGATTCCTCAAATAAAAAGACCTCTGGGAGCTCAACAGGACTATGCCTTCCCATCATCCTTGACTCTCGAGGAAGCTCCAGAAGAATCCGTGTGAATATGTGTTCCTGTGGCACACATACACACCTTCTGGACACTCTTGGATGCTTTAGTTTGCAGCATGTTGGGACTATAAACCTGGGTAGTTTTTTTGAACCATCACACACTGGTGAATCTACTCAGTTCTACAGTCACTATGAATCTCATCTTAATAGAATTTTTTTTTTAATCTCCCCTTGACATTCTCCTTTTGATGAGTCTTACCTCTGGCTATGTCAGTACATGTGATGTTAATGATAATATTTAAAACATTGGTACCCAATCTGGCTTCTTGTTACAGGAGCCGCCAAGTTCCCGACTAGACAAGACCCAAGGCCAAGAGTGGCAGTGTGCTCTCACCGCTGCTCAACTCTGACCGCAGCTCATGCTGGCCAAAAGCACTGGCCCTGCCACCCATGAGAGATGGGTAGATGGCTTTGCTAATCTACCACGCTGTCTTCACAATGCTTAGCCGAACCCCAGTCAGTACCCGCCATCTTTGTGGTACCCAGTAGAAATGAGACTCTAATGCCTAAAGATTATCCAAAGGCTTTATATATTTGGTAATGCTCAATTTACAAGATACCCACACAATTAGAGGTGTTACCCAATGCCTAACCTAGATGTTCAATACCTTAGACTCCTAGAGACACATGCACATCTGCTGCCATCTTCCTCTCTCTCCTTCTGACTCCTCACTCTGCCTACCTCTCATACTGCCCAATCTCTGAGCTTTATACAAAGTAGTGGGAGAAATATTCTGCTACATGTGAAGCTCCCAGAGTTTTACACTGGAGATGCATGAGGGAAATCTACATTTCTCATCAATTGAATTTAGTTCTGCCTCCGTTTGATGTACAGGTTCTCCATATTATACTCATCATATTTGTGTTTTAGATTAATTATACCAATTTGCTGAATGAGGAGAAGGTCCTTCAAGATTGTGGGTTCAAACACTATCTTCTATAGGTAGTGGAGGAAAGACTGCCATTAGTAGAAAGCTGCTATAAAAGATAAAATGTAGAAAATGCTGTGAAAAGTGAAAAATGTTATAATAATCAGGACAGGTAAATGGCTTGTAGTGTATGTTCTCAAAAAAAAAAAGAAAGAAAAAAAGAAAGAAATTATTAGAGGTGTGTTTGATGTTAAGTAAGTGGAAGGGAAAGTGTAGAATGTTAATCCCCAAGAATTAATTAAACATGTCTGAAAACACTAAAAATTCTATTCCCTGGCTGGCTTTGCACTTAAAGAAGTTTTGAGATGTAACTTATAAGCTAGAGAAACGACTCCATGGGTGACGGTATTTGCCACCAAGCCTAACAACCTGAGATACATCTCCAGGACTCATGTGGTGGAAGAAGATAGCCAACTCTTCATTTAGTGTTATGTACACACCTCATACACACACACACACACACACACACACACACACACACACACACACTAAATAAACATAATTTTAAAAATCAACAGGAAGGCATAAGTTTTATAGAAAATGAGAATCTTTTAAAATGATGTCATTAAAAACATTACTCTGAATCCCAATATGACACAAAATATGGATCAAGAATTAAAAAATAAGTAGAATTTAGATGTGGTCAATAATGTGGAATTCTGACCAAAAAATAAACAACAACAACAAAAAAACAAAGAGCAGTCTCTTCACTGAAGGCAATGAAAAGTTGTAGTCAATACAGAGACATTCAGTATTTAAATAAAAACCTCACAGTAGTGTTGCTTGCGACCCCAACCAAGATCCATGGGGGAAGGGGTAAGAAGGCCCCGAGCCAAGGACAGACTCCAGAAGTCAGGCAAGTGTCAAAAACAGACTTGTGGATTTCAGGAACTAGGTAAACTTTTATACCCCTCCTAGCATCTTATTGGCTCTCAAGTAGCCAGATGTGGGACTGTCTCTTCCTCATTGGCTCCCTCTATCACCTGATCCAGCTAGCGTCAGCTGTCTCTAGCCAGAGCCGGCAGATTCTAGGTTGGCTGGGGAGGAAGTATCAGCAGCACATGTGCCAGCATTGGGGCTGGGCCTGCTTAGCTATGTTCTTTCCACACAGTATTAACTTTGTTGTCATTTATAGCTTATATTGAAGTAAATTTTATAATAATTTAAATATAGTTCTTGCTCCAAAATATAGGGTTGACCACTCTCATAAATAATGAATCAACGGTGCTCCCTGCTGCTAATAAAGCTCTAACCTTAGGTTTATGATGTCTTTTCAGGGCTCCAAACTATGATTCTAGTAGAGAAGTGCCTTCCTCAGATCTGGAAGGTTCTGAATGTCCCAGCGATTACTTCAGAAATCAGGAGTATTGTTGGATGCTCGAAATACTGTAGCTTTCCTCTGCTCTTACTCCGGGTCTCAGAAACCTCCCTAGACTTTTCCCCTTCCATTTCTTATAAGCTCAAAAACGTTTACATATTCATACAAGGAAGCTATGCAAGCTTCTTGGTTATTTTAAAATATTTTAAAAAGGAATTCGAGGGTTATTTGAATACACGCACTGCTGTATCGAATACCTGAGAAGGTTACTGTGTGACTAACCGGCAGGTAGTGTAAATGACAAGGACGTGGATGCCCGGACAGGGGGCGGGGCTTTGGGTAAGGAGTCATGTTCTGGGGGAGACAGAGAAGGATGGGAGGGGGTCTCATTCCACTGCTCAGAATGGCATGGCACTTGAAACGTACATGTTGTTTATCTCTGAAATTTTTCATTTAATACTTTCAGACTACATTTCAGCACAAGTGACAAACGATGAGAGATGAAACCACAGTAAAAAAAAAAAAAAAAAAAGGATTGCAATATTTATACATTTTAAAGTGCTAACAACACTCGAAGATCAATCGCATAGATTATAGCACTCAAGATAAATTACCTTAGGCTGTGACGTTTCTATTGTCACACATATTACAATCATTGTGACATACCACATCTCATAAAATGTATAGTTTTAATGCACTGGCTAAAAAGTAAGTCTTTTAAAAAATGGAAAAAAGATCAATGTTGTGTCATGCCGACTGTGACCTGTCATTCCTCGTTACCCTACTCCTAATATTTTGACAGAAGTAGAGTTAGTGACCTAAGATGAGGACAAAATCGTATCTGAAAAGAGTTCCTACAAGGGACAATTGCAGTTTTTTGTTTTTGTTTTGTTTTGTTTTGTTTTGTTTTGTTTTGTTTTTTGAGACAGAGGTTCTTTGCATAGCCTCAGCTGTCCTAGAACTCACTCTGTAGACCAGGCTGCCATTGAACTCATAGAGATCTACCTGCCTCTGCCTCTGCCTCTTGAGTGCTGAAATTAAAAATATACACCACTACTGCCTGGCCAACACTTTTTTTTTTCAAATAATACTTTTATTAATTGTTTGAGAGCCTTAAACAATGTATTTTGATCTGTCTCCAGCTCTTCCTATATCTACCCCCATCTTAAAATTCCCACCAATACAACTTTAAGATTTCTTTCTCACAGCTCCTCCCTCATCTAGTCTAAAGTTTATTTTGTGTTGCCCAAGTAGTCTCAAGTAGGGCCTTCCCTGGAGGGTGGCTGACGTACCAAAGGTCACTTCATTTCAAACCAACCAACCAACCAACCAACCAAATCCTATTCTCTACAAGGGAAAGAATTCTAAAAGTAATCTTGAAATCCTTTTGTAATGTGGATTAGGTCAGGGAATATTGTAACATATTAAAGTGCTCATGGGTAAGAGCTAATGATCACTTTTCCTTTTGAGGTGGAATTTTGTTATACTTGTCTGAATGATGTCAGACTCCTGGGCTCCAGCAACACTGTGCCACTGCCTCTCTAGTACCTTGATCTATGCTATCTGGCCCCGCTCTCATTTGCTGTGCCCAAACCAGAGTTCTAATAGAAACCATTCTTACATGTAGAAAACATAGACTTCATGAAAAATAACCATTGTCTACTTAATAGTGTGTCATAAAGCTATGCTGTTCAAATTACAACAGTCATTTACAGTTCATTAACAAAACAGATAATGTCTTGGGTAAAGAAAGTCTAGAAATGATCTAGTACCAATGGCAGATCAACTAGAAGAAAATGGCAAGCCTGTAGGAGGAGCTAAGGTGGAAGGAGTAAGGAGAGGAAGAGGAGGAGTAAGGAGAGGAAGAGGAAAAGGAAGAGGAGTAGCTAGAGAGGGCAGAGATGTAGGAGGATGAAGAGCCATGCAGGTATGGAGAGTAGTCGTGGGTAACAACTTATATTAAGGTTAGCTAATTGGGAAACAAATCTAATTATATGGGCATATTGTTATTGAGCATTACCAAACATATAAATCCTTTGATTAATATTTAAGCATTAGAGTCTCATTTTCCTACTGGGCTCATGTGGGATGGTCTGGGCAATGGCCAACCTTGTGGAGCCAGCATGGAAGATTGGCAGAGCCATCTCCCACACTGGTGTCTCATGGGTGGCAGGGCTGGTGTTTCTGGCTGGCCATTTCTAGCCGTGTCACGCACGTAGTCTCTGGCCTCGCAACATGGTGACTGAGCTAGGCAGAGCCTCTGCAGCTTAGATAGTAGGCTTGACTATTGGCTATTTTAAATAATTACTTCAACACAAGCCCAATCTAGTCTTTGAAGAAAGAGGTTGGAACTCCTGGTTAGTAAACTGGCTCTCACCAGTCAAAACTTTCTCCATCTCATGTATCAATTATACCAATGGAAGGAAGAAAAGCATGCGTGTTGGTCAGCTACTACATGCCAAGCACATTTCTTCATGTTTCACTGCCAACTCCATTATGCATATGTAGAAATTCAAGCTGTGGAAGGTAAAGAAATTTGCCTAAAATCATATAGATACAGAAGGCCTGAGGTATAACCTAGGTCCAGCTGGGCTTTTACACATCTTGTCACACCAAGGTATCAAGGCATCACCTTTGTTAACTTAATGCAAAGCAAACTCTTAGTTTTTATGATACAGATATTTATTACAGTAGATACTTATCACATATAATATGTCACTTCTCCCTTAAATTCATATATGTAGAACACTCATTTATCTTCTTCTGTTAATGTTCTGTGTGTCTGGATTTCCCAGGTGAATTATCCAAATAAATTACTCCTTTACACTTGGTAATTCTGATCCGACTCTACAGGAGATGATATACAGAAAATCCTTTTATAATTAGGACACCTTTACTCTGGAGATTTCCAGGATTCTCACCTTTTAATTAAGTCAGTAGTCTAGTGCTGCTTTGAAATAGGAGGAGTGGACAATTTTCTGCCCATGTACTCAAGTAGAATATGATATAAGCCATAGGTATTTTTGCATAGTTTATGCCACGGACAAATGACCACTTTCTAGGAAAATTGATTTTGTTTAAAAGCTAATTTAGTTTACAGCCCACCAAATCTGATACTTCTATACTTGGTGTGTTTTTTTTCTAGCTAGTCTACTTGCGACGACACCACCCATTAACTGATCCTGAGAAGAAGAGCCAGGCTCAAGCCCAAAGAGAGCATCTGTAATTTGTCGCCTCCCAGCCTCCCCAGTGGGCACAGACTCCATGCTTTCCTGTTCCCTCAAGCCATTTCCATTCTGCAAACTCCAATTCTGGCTTGAGCCCAAGGTTTCAAAGGAATGAGGTCACTAAATATCACTTGCCAGATCTCCCCAGCAAAGGACAATACCCAAGGACCTCATGGAAAATCTCACACAAAGCCAGAAAGGAACTTGTGCTAATGAGGCAGAAGTGTTGGTTACCTTGATGCTATCTCTCAAAGGAAGCATAGTTACTGTCCCTGTCCCGACCAGCCCAGCCCTCTTCAAGTTCTCCCCCACGGACTCAGAGATTCCAAGTCTAGATCTGACCTCATTTTTAAGAACTTTCTTTTCTTTACCCTGCAAAGCGGCCAGTGCCAGTCTTGGAAACTAAGGCAGAAGAACACGGGGAACAATGTGGTCTTTCAATATGACGATATTAAATGCAATCAATCAACTCATCTCACCCACATTTATTATAATGTATCATAGTAGTGGAGATGGACTTCAGTAAACAAAAACTCCTAAGCTTGAAGAACACTTAATCAGTTAATAAGATTTCAATTTCACTTTACTTCTCTTTGCTTTTCCTCCTTTGTTGTTAAAAACTGAAAAAAAAAAATCCACTAATAATCATATCCACCAAACTCCAGCTATGTGGGAGTACTGCATAAATATATAAAGGTTATGGATTGACAGAACACGTTTTTTGTTGTTTAATGTTAAACCAGATAAAACCTTCAACATAGACAAGAACTACATCAATGAAACAAATAGCAGTAAGAATACTAGGATGTGCCAAACTAACCTTCCTGTGGTGTGTGAATCGGTAAACAGTACTGTGCAGGTGATATTTTTTTTTCACATGAACAGACATAACTCTCAAGAAATTATGCCTTTCATGGAAACTTTGAGCGTATTAGTCTTGGCAAAGCCCGGGTAATATTTTTGGAGCCCTGAAAGGGCTCTTTCATTTAACTTCCCATGAAAAGCTTTATTTGTATATACTGCATTAGAGAAATCCAGGAAGAAAAAAAAACATGAGGACCATCAGGCCTCTAATAATGTCTTATGCATCGCAGGGGTTCACACAGATGTCAGCTTCAGCATCATCGTGATCTCAAATATAAATGAGCCTTTCAGTGCTCATTCGTTAAACAGTCACCTCACACTTGGTAATTTCATAAGCTCGTGTTTGGGCAGTGCATTAGTAAATTGACAGATATACCTGCAAGCAGGTTTTATGCAAAAAAAAATTTATCTCATGTAGTAATGTTATCTCTGTGAGTCAGATTCTCTCGTCTCTTACTTGTAGAACTCATAAGTCTTACAAAACATAATGACTCTTTGAAGCTACTGTGGCCATGACCCATACTGATTCTGAATGTCAGTTTCTGTAAGAGCTGCTTCATATCAAAGCCACATAATGTGGACTTTGTGGGTAAAACCTAAACAGCTTTTGCTTTATTTTATTTTATTTTGTTTTATTTTATTTTATTTTTGAGAAAGGCTCTGGCAATGTAGCCTTGGCTGGGCTTACCTGAAACTCATTAGGTAGAGCAGGCTGGTCCCAAACTCACAGAGATCTGCCTTCTTCTGCCTCCTACTTGCTGGAATTAAGGAATGAAAGAGCTTCCAATGAAGGTAGAAGAAAAGCACCTTAAAGTGAAAGATTGCTTTATTCTCGTCAGGTACTCATGACAAGGTTTGAGGAGACAGGGATGACTCTCTCATTTGTAATAATAGAAATAAAGCTGGAAAGTTGAGGAAAAAGTACTACAGGCTGAAATTCAGTGCTGTCCAAATATGGTGATGCCATAAGCTACCTGCCTCCTACACAAAGCGTCTTTGAGAGGTCTTGCCAAATGAAGTCTCTATCACAGTAGGAGATTGTTAAGGCTCCAATTAGCAAATCCCTTTACCCCCAAAGTCAATTATGTGAGTCTTGAAAAGGTGGAAAAACTCATTCCCAGGAAAGGAAGAATCAATCAGGCATTAGCCACCCCAGGTGCAAAGAATGATTGGGAGCCACCACATGAAGTGTCCACGTGTGCTTAGTGTTGATGAGTAACTTCGAGGAATTTTACAAAAGCGTTAAAAGGTTATAGAACATACTTAGGTATTTATTCCTTTAAAAATTATCCTTATACCCTTACGTAAATGAGGGAAAGTATAAAAATCTATTTCAGATATTAAGGAAATGGAAGAATAAAGACAAAGAACTTGCCTTTTGTTCTTAACATCAGGAATTCATGACAGATGTAATAATGAAAGCTATGCTAGTAAATAATGAAGAATAATATCTGTGCACAGTAAAAGAGGGCTGATCTACATCAGAGATGGTACATTATGAAAATATTACAAAACTAAGCAAAAGCATGAAAAAGAGTGAGAGGTCATACATGTCAAAGTCTTGTCGAAATTAAGTTATTGAGGGAATAGCAAACTGGCATTGTTAGGGACTGAACTGGAGTTAATAGCTGTAGATACCATCAGAGGGGAGCTTCTGAAGGTTGCCAAACAACAAAATATTGCCAACAGTATTTTACCCTTAAGCGACAGAGAAACAAACATTTGCTCGTTTGAAAGATTACTACTAAAATGGAAGATTCTTGGTATCCGTCCAGATTCCTCTTCCTGTAGCATTGAAGATGCTGTTGTTCCTATTGTTGATCTGTCTCTCATGGAGAAGACTGGCAATGTTCTTTTGGTGGTTAATCTTGGTTGACATCTTGACTGGTCTGAAGGTTGCGTAGGAGATTCTGGGCTTGCCTGTGAGGAGGTTTACAGAGATAATTTAATCATGAGGGTCAACCTAATGGTTTGTTCAAAAATGAGTAGATCACTGGAAAGTGGTAGAACTGTGAAAAACTGATGTCTTAGTTGGAGTTTTATGTCTGTGAAGAGACACCATGACCAAGGCAACTCTTATAAAGGAAAACATTTAATGGGGCCTGGATTATAGGTTCAGAGGTTCAGTCCATTATTGTCTTGGCAGAAGAATGGCAGAATGGAAGCAAACATAGGACTGGAGAGGTCGCTGAGAGTTCTACATCTTAGCAGGCAGTAGGAAGAGAGACATCAGGTCTGACTTGAGCATCCTCAAAGCTCACCTCCAGTGACAGACTTTCTCCAACAAGGCCATTCCTACTCCAACAAGGCCACACCTCCTAATAGTGGCACTCCCTATAACCCTATGGGGGCCATTTTCATTCAAACCACCACAGCTGGGATGAGGTGGACAAAGATGGTCATTGGAAGCATGAATGTGGTCATTGTGTCATGGTGCTCTTTTCTTACTTGTCTTTAACTCCTGACTGACCAATTTCCTACACCATCACCTTTTTTTATGACCTATTGCCTTGCTGTGGGCTGAAAAAGCAATGGAGCCATTAACCATGGACTCAAACTTCCAAACATGTGAGCCCAAATCAACCCTTCTCCCTTTAAGTTGTCTCTGTAGCTATTTATCACAATGACAGAAAGTCTGATGGGCGTGTTTTCTTTTAAAGAAAGAGGAAACAGTAACGTCATGGCTTTAAACACTGTACAGGCATGAGTTTCTATCTATCTATCTATCTATCTATCATCTATCTATCTATCTATCTATCTATCTATCTATCTATCTATCTATCTATCTATCTCTCATATGGATGTCCTATGAGTCATAAGGAATAAATCCTAAGAAGTGGAGGAAAGGAAAGTAAGGCTGGCACACAGAGAGAAGAGCTATGCTTCCATCTCAGATTATTTACCTCCTCACCGTTCCTCTGCAATGAGGGAATTTTGCATGTTTAAATAGCTTGAATATGGTTCTTATTATCCTTGTAAAGTCCTGCCTTATGTCTATTGTTTTGGAGTATCTACAATTGGCATTTTCTTTCATGTTTACAATAAATTGCATTATTGCTGTGTTCTAAATCAGTGCACCATGGAACCTCTTTATATCAGTAGCTTTAGTACCCTTACAACCAATGCAAGAGTCAAATCTGTACTTGGAGCCTGTGTACTAACTCAGCATCACCTAGAGCCTGTGTACTAACCCAGCAGGACCTGGAGCCTGTGTACTAACCCAGCAGGACCTGGAGCCTGTATACTAACTCAGCAGGAACTGGAAACCAAGTTTTCAGAAATGGTGTGAGAAAACTGCCAGGTTAAATATAGAGTGAGACTTGCTTTGATAAAATAATTATCACTTACGTCTCTAGAGGCCACATGTACCTACCAAACAAAAAGACATTGTGCTAGAATGTGAATTTGTGCATTTTTCTATTGCAGGAGGTGTTGCTTGAATTTCTTAGGACAAAAACATAGATAAAATCAAACCAAAGGGCTTAGGAATATCTTCTGTTTTGCTATTTCAAATATCAGTGGGTGAACAGGCATTGTTTCTCAGAATTTTTCTCAGAGACACGGACCAAGCTAAAACAGACTAGATTAGGTTAAAAGCATCACTTCTGCACACAGATTCATGCTTTTATGGTCCCTCAAAACAGGCACATTTAGAATAGAAGTAAAGGCATGTCTGAGAAGCCAGCAAAGAGGCATCCATAGGGAATATCTGTAGACAGGGATTCTGTGTATATGGTGAGTAAAACTTGGGACTACCTAGAGAAAAGTAATATACTTTAAGACCTTCTACATTCTTAAAACCACAAACTTGTCAAACTAAGTAAGGCTCAGAATGATTTGACTTTAAGTGAAAAAAAAGATATATATATATATATATATATATATATATATATATATATATATGTGTGTGTGTGTGTGTGTGTGTGTATAGTGTGTGTGTGTGTTTGTGCTTACCTGGGGAAACATAATAATTTTTCATTACTAAGGCTTGTTTGTGGGCATGTACATGTCACAGGAAGATCTAGCCCACTGTGGGTGGCACTGTTTCCTAGGTAGGAAGTCCAGAATTATATAGGACAGGAGAAAGCTAGAAGTAGGCATTTGTTTTCTCTGCTCTTGACTGTAAATGTGATTGTCTACTTAGATTTTTGCCTTGACTTCCTTCCCTTAAACAATAGACTGTGACTTGAAAATGTAAGCTAAATAAACCCTTTCTTTCCTTACGCTGCTTTTGGTTGAGATATTTTATCACAGTAACAGAAACAAAACTAGAAAACCGAGTAAAAATAGGTTTTCTGAAAAAGGCAAAGGGGTCTAGGGAGATGACAGCAGGTACTGGAATGGCAGAACTGGTCATGCTGCAATGAGCTAGCCAGAGACACATCGGTCAAAGCAATGAACATTATCAATTCCTGCTTGGATGAGCAACATTCCTAGCTTTTAATTTCATTTCTTCTCAGTTGAGATCTCTATTAAAGATATGCAGTTCACACTTGTGGTTGTTAGAATAGGAATGGCCCCCATAGATTCATATGTTTGAGTGGTTGGCCCAAAGGGAGTGGCACTATTAGGAGGTGTGCCCTTTTTGGATGAGGTGTGGCCTTGTTGGAGGAAAGCAGGGTTTTGAGGTCTTAAATGCTCAAGCTACTCCAGTGTGAAACACATCTGGTCTCCTTCAGCTGCCTTCAGATCAAGATGTAGAACTCTCAGCTCCTTCTCTAGCATCTGGATCTCTAGCATCTGCCTGGATGTTGCCATGCTTCCTCCCATGATGATAATGGACTAAAATGTGGGCTCCCTGCCCCTGAACTGCTGTTGAACAATGGCAGTCCCAGGATGTAGAGGTGCTAGGAAGGGTCTTGGGCACAAACAACCTGGGAGACTGTGTCAGCGGGCAATTCGTTTATTGAAATACAGGGGCTAAATTATATAGCTTGAGTGGGGGAAAGGGGACTAAAAAGGACACGAGAGGAAGTTCTGCATCCTGCATCGGGGCAGATTAACAGACTGTTGGTCACACTATTTCTGATAAGTAAGTTCACTAACTGGGAAGCAGAAGCCTAACTGGCTATCATGGTGGATTTTGTCTCTACAGAACTGAGTAGGTCCATGCCTGGTTTGGGTAGGGAGCAGCCACACTTGCTCTCAGAGAGATGTTCAGGGTTTGGGCACCACTCACTGTCCTTCATTTAACTTGGGAACCCACATTAAACCTCTGAACCTGTAAGCCAGCCACAATTAGTATTCCTTTATAAGACTTACTCTGGTCATGGTGTCTCTTCACACCAATAAAACCCAAAGTAAGACAACACTCCACCAATGTGGCCTTGTACACAGGGAAAGAGATGAATGGACTAAATAGATCAAGACACGGATTTGACTGATATTGAGTTGGCTGGACATGACTATAACAATTTTAATCCTCATTGACATTTTGTCCTTCAGTAACCCAGGCATGCATCTCAAATAAAGTCTTTAGAATGGCCAGTCAAATATGTTATATCATATTGTTTATTAACTAATATTTAACAAGTCAATAGAATTTTTAGAAAGAACAGTCATGGTTCAATTAGTAGTGGCCAGTCTCCTTTATCTAGATTAATCTATGGACACTTCCCTCCTGTTGAAGAATATAGTCACCCGCCTGTCTTTCTTCCATATGCTTCTCTCTGCATAGGGAAGCCCACAATACTTCAAGTCACCATGGGACCATCTCCTTCTTTGGCCATTTGGTACCTTCTGCCTTTGATGATTGGTTCTCATATACTGGAAAGTAGGCTTTTCAGAGAGGACTCATTATTCAGAGCCCCTAAATTTTGTACATATGTACAGATGAGACTTAGGGTATTTCCAATGCTGGATGAATAAATGTGTTCTGCTGGGGAGATTTAATCCTGGGTAAGAACTGGAGGTGGTCTGGATCTATACAGTGGATATATATCCATGTATATGTATATATAAAGTTAGTTCTTGCTTTTTCTTTAAACGTTGTACTGTACCCAACTCATAATTGGTCTTCTGGAGACAATTCTGTGCTGCCTTTACAGGTGATGACAGCCTCTGATGAAGATCTACTGGCAGAAACTTGAATAGAAGTGATATTTCTCGAACCAAGGATTTCAAACAAAGTCCAAGTACCCCCTGGATTCTGCTTTTCCCACACCACTGCACACAGTTTCCTGCCTTGGGCTCAGGCATGGAGATGAGAATTTCCTGGCAGGAGGGAAGCAACCTTGCTCTTTGCAAGCTTGCAAAACTCTGCTGGGTAAGAATGCTACACAAGAGGGAATTTCAAGTTTTTATATCACAGTGTCAGGGGATTCACTAAGTCTTGATCCCATCAGTCACAGGGATCTGTAAGTGATGTATAGTGAGCACCAACTAAATGTCAGACACGAACCCAGAATCCAGGGCCATTGTGCCAAGGCCACTGATACTCCAGCTGCACAGTGTACAGTTGCAGCCTCTGACCTCACCACATCTTGTAGAATCGCTCAGAACTGAAAGTGGAACCTAAGGCCATCTCTGTATAGAATGGCTTGTCTTTTCATTTGTAGGCGTTTAATCTTGTAACTCATTTACAAGTATACACTAAAGTCTCTTTGGGATATAGTGTGTGTGTGTGTGTGTGTGTGTGTGTGTGTGTGTGTGTGTGTTTGGGTATGTAAACATATCAGATGTGTTTCTGTTGCCTTTCTTGTTATATATTCAATTTACTCTGCCCATATATGGGCATTTGATATTTGTGAAGACAGGAGTAAAGGGAAGGATGCCCATTCAGCTTCCTATGCTTGGGTTCTGTGAATTTTTTACATACTTCAACTCACAGTTGAACTTTTGGTGAAGTAATTATTAGAACTCTGAGTTCCACGACAGAAATTAAAACCACGGATGTGGTATTTTGTCATGTCGTGGCATGCTTTAATCTTTGTGTAGAAATTGAAATTATGCATCTAAGAAAAAGCATAGTTCTCAAGGAACATTCTTAGCTTCACTTTAGGAAATTCACTTAAAAAATCTTATTATGGGCTGTTTATTGATAAAGAAAAAGCCTAATGAGGCAGGTTTCTTTCCATCTAAACCATAACATGGAAGAAATGTTATAGCACAATAAATGATGTCCCAAATGTTTTCTGATGTTATTAATATAAGGTAAGAGGAGAATAATGTTCTAATGTTAATGTACAAAAGTATACTCTAGAAACACCTGTTCACTTTTGCTTAGCTACTATTTACTACGTAAGTACTATGTACCTGGCACTCTAATTGATGCTAGGGTTGAGCCTAGCCTGGAGCTTGCCTGTGGGTCACTCATAGACTGGTGCCTGTCCTGTGTACTGACCCCTAGGCTGGTGCCTGTCTTCTGTGCTAACACTTAGACTGGTGCCTGTCCTGTGTGCTGACCCTTAAGTTGGTGCCTGTCCCCTATGCTGACACTTAGACTGGTGCCTGTCCCCTGTGCTGACCCTTAGGCTAGAACAAACAATGCCAACAGACATTCTTTTTGTGGCAAATGTATAAAAATCACCGTAGAAGGCACAATCTCTACAATAAACACTCTCCTCCTTTCTTTATAGATATTGTCTTCCAATGCTGTGAAATAAGCATCAAACTGTTCACTCTTGAGCCTTTCTTTTTGACATAGTGAATGTCACTCACAGTTCACTCTCACTCAGTTTTTACATATTAACTCAAGTGCTATTTCCTTAGGAAAGGCTGTCCTAAGCATATTCTCTTCTCTGTCCCTACCCCCATTTTCCCTCTCTCCCTCCCTCCCTCCCTCCCTCCCTCCCTCCCTCCCTCCCTCCCTTTCTTCCTCCTACCTTTCTTTCTTTTCTTTCTTTCTTTCTTTCTTTCTTTCTTTCTTTCTTTCTTTCTTTCTTTCTCTCTTTTTTCTCCAAGACAAGATTTCCTCATGTATCCCAGAGTAGTCTTGAACTCTTAATCTTCCTTTCTTAACTTCTCAAGTGGTACTGGGATTATAGGTGTGAGGCACCCGGATTATAGGTGTTGAGCCACCATGCCTGCACCAGAGTTGTACACACATTGTTTTTATTTATCTATTACAATAATATTAAAAAGAGCCATCTTCATATGTGTGTGTATGTATGTGTATGTTAGGTCAGAGTTAGTAAATGCCTTAAGAAATATCATAAAGCTAATAAGAAGGCTATCCTAAATTATATTAAAGATTCCTGAATTAAAAGAGTGGGAGACAATAAAGAATATTGGGAAGAACATGTTGTTTTTAGCATTTTGGATTTTTTTTATACTCTATAATTATCCAAGATAGCATCAGACTTTTTACATTTTTTATTTGTATATATTTCTTTGTTTCTCTGTATGTGCGTGCCAATATGTGTGTATGCCATGTATGTGCAAACCTCCAGAGGCCAGGAAATGGTGTAGTATCTGAGGTTTCTATTATGAGTGCTGAGAACCTAACTCAGCTTCTGCAAGAACAGTCTGCGATCCTAATCGCTGAGCCATCTTTCTATCTCTAATATCAGATTTTATTCAAGCAGAGTGGCTGCTGGTCATCCAGGATACAAAAGTGTCTGCCTGTACATCAGCTCTGACAGCTAAATTCAAAAACAAGCAAACAAACAAACCTGTCAACCCCTCTCAGCTTCTATTTCTTTATTGTAAAATAATTTATAACATATGCATTAAAAGCTAAAACAGAGTCTGGGGAAATGTTTTAGTTTGAAGAGTTCTTGCTATCTAACCATGAGGATATAAGTTCAATCTCCAGAACTCAAGTAAAAAGCCAGTGCACTGGAACACCCCTGTAATCTTGCACTGGGCAGGTGGAGACGTGATGATCTCTGGGCTTGGTGATGGCTCAGCTCAGTCTTGTCAGTGACCTCCAGGGTTAATGAGAAATGTTTGTCTCAAAATCTAAGATGGACAAAAATTTCTGACATCAACCTCTGGCTTACACACACACACACACACACACACACACACACACACACAAAACATTTTCCTTTATCGAAGATTTTTTTTTAAGGTTTTAGGGTTATGGCAATTACATAATTATGATCAGCTTAATTTTTAACATTATTGTCATTTAGTTGATCCATTTATTACGTGGTTACCGAATACTGCATCCTCTTAATCAATCTTACAGGAGAATAAATAAACAATCCCCCCCCCCCCCCAGATCATAAAAACCTAGTTGAAGAATCAGACACTAATAAAAAGTAGAAAGAGGGGTGTTTTCTTTATGGCTTTAAGCGATTGACTAATCCCACATCCCAAAGAGATGGAGCAACCCAGCTTTAATTAGATCTTCAAAAATGTTGGCAGTCTTCAGAGAGGCAACTATAGAATGGTGCTCTTAGCTTTGAATGGCTGGTTTCAAACAGTGTAAAAAGGAAAAAGGAGGGGTTTTAGTGTAAAAGTCAACGGTGTACCCTGCAATTGATTCATTTCATTGGAGTTTAAATCAGCTTCACTCAGCTTGACTTTGGACATAATATTAGTGTGGGAGGAGATGGTTTGCTCTTAGTGTCCTCTGCAAACTCCTTCCCTAGGTGTTAGACTTGGCTTCATCCCACCACCTAATGAACCCTTAGAGGATGCCGTGCCTGGAACAGACGTGATTTCACTCTCTAGAAGTGCTGAGCTGTGTCTTGAAAAAAATAAAATAAAATAAAACAAAAATAAGCAAGAGAGTGATTCACTTGTTCAGCTATAAGCAACTCGTGATGATTTATGTTCTGTCCCTTTTCTATTTCCGCTGTTGCTTCAGAAAGCACAAATGCTTTCTGCTGATAAAACTAGTTACATGAAGCAAAAGAAACTCTGCCGCCTACATCTCAGAAGGCATTAACCAGATTGGTTCCCACAGCTGGGAACATAATGATAAATAATAGATGGAAGCTTCATACCCTTTAGTTCAATCCCATCTCTGAAATATACTTTTCATTTTCTGCAGGATGGAGGACCAGATGGCTTTTAGAAACCTTTCCAGTAGAATCGGCGATTACTTGCTCCTAATTCATTACTTTGAGCCTTGATCGTCTTGTGGGTAGGATGAGATTTTGGCTGCTACAGGCATGAGCTGCTTATTTTGTTTGCAATTCAGGGGCTAAATCTTTTTCATGTTTCCATCATGTTAATTTTAATGCATCAAACGTCACTTAGTTTGTGGCTTTAAAGAAACAGAAAAGCACCCAGGATAATTCTGCTGGGATTTGCCCATGGTTGAGATTACTGTGATACTAGTTTGCAAATGTTTTCCGTTGGAAACACAACCACATGGAATAGACAGTCTAGTTCAAAGTGACTTAAAGAACATTTGTTAGCCTAGCTTCATCTTAACATGTCAGAAAATGAGGAACACATTGAGTTTCGTGTGTTATTTCTTTAGATTAAATCTGGTGAATCATTCACCGGATCATTGGGAAACTTACTTCAGAAGGACTGGATTCCTACATATACAACAGGGTTCCATCTGTCCTGAGCTGTTATGTTACTGGCTCACTTTTGGATGCCATGGATATTAAGGTAATACAAACTGTAATAAAGGAATGGTTAAAATTATATTAGTCTTTTTCAGTACTGATACTAAAAGAGAAAGCGTCCCTCTTTCTGACACTTAAAAATCAAAAGTTGAAGCATTTTGAGGGCCTTCTGAATTCTCTACTATATACTGATCTGAAGCCTTGCCTGTTATAGAATGATGTTCCTGGCTTTTATTTAAGGGCTGTGTTCAAACATATTAAACATTCATATTCTAGTACTTTCTATTGACATCTAGAAATGCAGAAACCCCACTGCTTTATTTTCTGCCTATGGTAATTGGAATAAAAAATTGTACCCCTAGAGAGCTGGTTCTGACACTCAACTGCCATGAGGTGACTCTGAGTTGTCTCACCCCCAAATCTATATTATCTCTGAATGGTTGGGAAACATGAAAGGGCCAGTCTGCTGATCCAAAGCTGTAGGATCTCTGTCACATAGGGTAACAACAGGATAAACTGGAGGAGTTCTGGGGAGGACTGAATACTGATGGTGTCACAAAGCCAGAGCGCTCCAATCTGATCCATGACTCACTGCGATGAGCATTTGCAAGTGAAGATGTGTTGGCAGAGGGATATATGTGGGATCCACTATGACATACTGTAGCTTTTACAATGTGATGTCTTCTAGGCTTTGTTTATTTGCATAATTTTATCTGGGGGGAGGTTGGCAAGGGCAAAGAGCAGATATGATGAGACAGAGAGATGAGTGGAACTGGGGTGCATGATGTGAAACTCACAAAAAATCAGTAAAATATTTAAAAATATATTTTAAAAACTGGCTCCCATAGGCCCTTGGGGAGTGACACTATTAGGAGCTGTTGCCTTATTGGAGTAGGTGTGGGCTTGTTGGAGAAAGTGTGTCTTTGTGAGGGTGGACTTTGAGGTTTCATATGCTCAAGCTATGCCCACTTCCTTCTGTCTTTGGACCCAGATGTAGAACTCTCAGCTCCTGCTCCAGCACCATGTCTGCCTGCACATTGCCATGCTTTCTACCATGATGATAATGAACTAAACCCCTGAAACTGTAAGCCAGCCCCAGTTAAATGTTCTCCTTTGTAAGAGTTGCCTTGGTCACGGTATCTCTTCACAACAAGGGAAACCCCAACAAGACACTGCTCAGCTCCCCATTAAGGGGATTATTCAGTTACATATGCAAAACATTTTTTTCTGCATTTTAAAGAATTTCATATTTTAGAGGCATTTTCCAGAAGAGCCAGTCTATAATATTTTGGAAAGAAGAACTTCATAAATCAACAATATATCTTTATTATGATTAGCATAAGTCATCATTATCTCTAGTCCCTTATATCTATGACTATATAACATTTACAAATATGATTCAAATAATACTTAAAGGAATTTGACTTTCAAATCCTGGCACCATCGTTGGGAAGCTAATATATTCATGTCTTATTTAAATGTACTCAGGTTTCCTTATTCTAACTGTTTAGTTTTGTGTTGATTTGAATAAGCATAGCTTCCATAGGCATATAGTTGTGAGGAAGTGGCATTATTTGGAAGGATTAGGAGGCATGGCCTTCTTAGAGGAAGTGTGTCACTTGGGGGATGGGCTTTTAGGTTTCGAAAGCCTATACCAGGCCCAGGATAATCCTTCTCTGTGCCAGTGGATCAGGACTAAACCTTTGAAATTGTAAGCCAGCCCTAATTAAATATTTTCCTTTGTAAGACTTGCTTTGGTCATGGTGTCTCTTCAGAGCAATGGAGACCCTAACTAAGACACTGCTCAGCTCCTCATTAAGGGAACTAGCTCTCAGTTACTGCTTCAGTGCCTGCCTCCACGCTGTCATGCTCCCTGCCACAATGACATGGACTCTTCTCTTTTCATGCAGGACTTTACAGTAAATCTGAATGCCAGGCTAACAAGTAGTCACTAAGAGCAAAGTGGGAGAGCAGCACATTACATTTTAAAAGGCTATTTCTAGACACGGGTTCATAGAGAAAAAAAAAAATCAGGTGATACATGCTTTCTATGGAAGTTTTTGAGACCTTGGCTGACCGCAGGCTTCTGTCTTGAGATCTTGGGCAGTTAGCCTTAAGGACTATTTTAGTTGCATTTAGGATTTTAATTGGCCATTTGTCACATTCTCCAGTTCAGAGATAGCACTCAGCTATCTTCCCATATTTCTTTTTCCTAATTAAGAAGTGTGATGTTTAACTAGTTGTTTTCCATCGATAAGTAAACCGTCTTTCCTCCCTCGTTGGTGTTTGAATTTTTAGCTTAAGTTCCTGTAATTTTAATGTGAGTTCAGCATAGACACATTTGTCTTGTTCAGAACTCTCTGTACCTTTTCAGTCTGAATAATCACGGTGCTACTCCTAGAAAACCATAACCTAATTACAAATTACTATATTTTATCTGTAGTAGATATTCCCATACTAGATAGAAGCCTTCAATGGATTGCAAGGTACTATATATTGTCAATGGCATTCTCATAAATCTGATTTCCCAGGAACCCTGTTTAGACACAAATAGGACATTCCACATGAATCCACGCTGTGTTTTAACTTCTCTAAATATTTCCATTTCAAGCTTTTCTGGCTGTATCTTATGTATACCCCTCTCACATCTCCTGTCATGGACACTTCAAGTGCTCCCTCTCTCTGCTGCCTCCTGACAGATCCCTGCTGGCTGTAGTCCTCAGCAAACAAAGGCTATGCCTGCCCTCTTGCATGACTTAGCCAGAAATGACTGGCTAAGGAGGTGATAAAATTCTTTGTCTTGTTTGCTTCAAGGTAGGACAATTCTGTGATGCCATTCAAGATGACAAGGCCCCTTGAAGATGGGGCTGAGGCTCAACTCAACTGACATCCTGGTCTTGCTTCCTGGTTGCTGCTCAAGTTTCTTGGTTCAACACTCTTCCTGTTGAAGAGTTTGACGTTTACAGCTTCCCTGACAGGCGACATTGCTGCTGCAGTCACCCTCTGTGGCTTTTCCTCACATCGCTTCCTGTGTGTCTAATCAACTCTTTTAACGTGATCTTATTTTTATTTCTTCTAAATGAAAATATGTTTTTCTCTTAAAGTTCTATTTGTGCTTCTTAAAAGCTATATGATTTTTTCCCCATAATATAATATATTTTCATTATGCTTTCCTGCTATGTCTTTAGGGATTATAAACATTTGTTGATTATTTTAGATTTTTTTTGTACATATTTTCAGTTTTTTGGTATGATCTGCCTTTTTTGTTATCACTTCTTGATTTTCTGATGAATTTCTTCCCTCGTGTTCCCTGTAGTTTAGGGGAGGGTTGGTGGCTGTTTTAGTGGTCTGTTGTTGTGAAGAGACACCATGATCAAGGAAACTCTTACAAAAGTAGCCATTTAATTAGAGGTTTGCCCGTTGTTTTGGAGGTTTAGAGCGCACCACCATGCTGCAGGCAGGCTGTGGAGGAAAAGCTGAGAACTGCATCCTGATCCGGTAAGAGAGAGAAAATGCCACTGACCCTGGCTTGGGCTTTTTAAGCCTCAAAGCTCACCCCCAACTACACACATCTTCCAATAAGGCCATGCTTCCTAATCCTTCTTAAGCAGTACCATTCCCTGATGGCTAAGCATTCAGGTATATGAGCCTATGAGGGTCATTTTTATTCAAACCACCACAGTGGCCTCACTTTTGTCGGTGTGCAGTTTTCTCTCTGTGAATGTAATATGTTTCACACTGCAACTTCTTACACAGTACTATCTGGGGTACTTTACTGAGACCCTCATGCTTTCAGCCATCTTAAGCCTAGTTCACATATTAATTTCTCACAGTTCAAGTATAAATGTTATTTAAATTTACAAACTATATCTGTACCTAGCCTATGTTTGTTGTGGGTAACTTTGATGTCAACCAAATTTTCAGTCAGAGACTAAAAACTCCCTGGTGTGGTGGGTATATAAACTAATGACATGACCACTCCATGCTATGGTTAAGGGGTAGGTTTGTATGCTCAGGCTACAGAAGAGACTTGCCTCTCGTGTCCTTTGCTGTGATAAAAAGAAGGTCTGGTTGGACAGCAATGAGATCAATGAAATCGCCAATATCAACTCCTATCAGCAGATCAGAAAGCTGATCAAAGATAGGCTGGTCATCTCGAAGCCTGTGAGTGTCCATTTCTAGTCTCACTGCTGGAAAAACACCTTGGCATAATATAAGGGCAGGCATATTGGCATAGGGAAGAGGACAGGTACTGACAATGCTTGGATGCCTGGGAAGGTGACCTGGATGAGAAGGATGAGGAACCTGCGCTGGCTTCTCAGGAGATACCAGGAATCTAAGATTGACAGACATATATATCACAGTCTGTACCTGAAAGTCAAAGGGAATGTATTAAAAAACAAGCAGATTCTCATGGAGCATATCCACAAACTGAAGGCACACAAGGCCTGCAAGAAGCTACTGGCTGAGCAGGATGAGGCTGGCAGGTCTAAGACCAAGGAAGCACAGAAGCATCAGTAGGAGCACCTCCAGGACAAGAAGGAAGAGATCATCAAGACTCTGTCCAAGGAGGGAGAGACCAAGAAATAATGCTCCCCTCATGTCTGTACATAGTGGCCTAGATGTGGCCTCACATGGATCAGTCATTAAAATAAAACAAGCCTTAAAAAAAGAAAGAAAAGGAAAGAAAAAGAGAACAGCCATAGGCATCTGGAAGAGTCTGGAGTAGAGAGAGAAAGTAGTAGATTGAACATAGCCAGCAAAGTGGACCTAGTCATGAGAGAAGCAGGACCAGAGCAGAGAGACAGAGGGAGAGAAAAGATGGTAGAGGATGAGGGTGTACAACAGCAGGTTATAAGGAGAATGGGTAGCCAGTGGGGGAGCATGAGCTGGGGGAGCTTAGGATAGGGGAAGAAGTAAGAAGGGCTAGGATGCCAGCACAGACTTTGAAATGTATAGCAGGTACTTAGGACACTGAGGGAACCTGGAGGCCAGAATGTACATTGGTATTATGCTAATAGACACTATAGATAGCCACTTGTCCATTCTACTTTTTAGAATTTGGGGAAATGGAATTTCCTTTGGGCAAGGCAGTGGGTAACTACCTGTGGTGGTGTGAATGAGAATGGCCCATATAAGCTCATGTATTTGAATACTTGGTTCCCAGATGGTAGAACTGTTTAGGAAGGATCAGGAGGTGTGGCCTTGTTGGAGGAGATGTGTCACTGGAGAAATAGAACAGCAACTAAGACAGAAGTTGGTATTAGGAATGTGATAGGCCTGACCATGCTGTTTGTTGGAGAAATATGAAAGACTTTGGGACTTTGGACTAGAAAAGCAGCTGAATGCTTTAAGAGGGGGCTTAATAAGTCATCCTACTAGGAAGATAGAGGACAGCAGTGCTGGGAGCAATGGGAATGTGGAAGGCCAGTTAAAGAGGACCCAAAGAGAAAAAATACGAGAGATTAGTGTGATGTTTTGATAAACAATGTGGCTGCTTTCTGCCCTTGTCCAAAAAAAAAAAAAAAAAAAAAAAAAAATATGCCAGAAGCTGAATTAAAGGGTTTGGGGCTATTGCGTTTGGCAGGAGAGATTTCAAGACAACCAAGTAGTGACTGTGTTATGTGGTTACTAATGACTACTCCTATGCAGAACAGAAGAGGAAGAAGGGAGAAAAGAAAGACAAGATGTACTGCCTGAGGAGCAAAAAAGCACCAGGCATTGTAATGC
This sequence comes from Rhabdomys pumilio, assembly GCA_030674055.1. Lineage (NCBI taxonomy): Eukaryota > Metazoa > Chordata > Mammalia > Rodentia > Muridae > Rhabdomys > Rhabdomys pumilio. The sequence goes on from JANHMN010000015.1 coordinate 34,710,335, forward strand.
TGGAACCAAATCAAGGATAGGGGACTGTTTAAAGTAAGACCAGGTGCTAAATGGAATTAAGGGAGGGTACCCACAGGGCAGGACCCTACCCAACTGAGCCTCCAACTTGTGAAAAGTAAAGTTTATTCAACAAAAGAAACCATCAGCAAGTCAAAGTTTGCTGCGCAAACATACAAAGGCAGGTTCCAGCTCCAACAGGCAGCAGCCATTGGTGTTCCCTTTTCACTACGCTTTGGAGGAGATGACAGGACTTCATTGTTGTTGTTTTTATGTAGAAATTTACTTTTACATTTCGTATGTTGCCCAGGGAATATCGTTTCTCAAAATCTGACATTCTTTGTTGCTTGAACACAGGTTTTCATTTCTCCTTATTTTGGAACCTTCTATAACGTTTCTGTTCAGTTATATTTTCAAGAAAATAATTTTATATTTTACCTAAAATAAAATGTTCACACTTATGCACCATTTTCCAGAAGAAAGAGCAGGTTTTATTTACAGCTTCTCCGGATTCAAGCCTTGCTTCTAAAGCAAGTATCTGGGGAAAACACAGAGGGAACAAGACAAATGAATTTTTTCACATCTTGTTATTTACACCTGTGATCTAGAGAATTCTGAATTCCTTACCACAACATCTTTGTGCAAAAATTTTCTCTCAGTTCCTCCACAACCTAAAAATGAGGCTCATGGATACAAAAGAATGGGAACTCTGTTTACAAACTTATCTAGTGGGTTTGAGGTACCAGAAAGAAGAATTAAAGAGAGAAGGATGTTGGGATGTGCACAGGATGCCGGATGTACATGGATGTATCTTCCTCTATCAGATCACATCTCCTTTGTGTCTTCTGTCCATCAGCATAATTTCAGTGCAGGCAGAGGAAAGAACAGTCAGCAACAGAGCACTCAGTGAAATGATGAATCAGTTTCAGTACAGTGATATAAATAGCGGGAACTCAAATCAAATAGAGAGAAGTGTGTGTGTGTGTGTGTGAGAGAGAGAGAGAGAGAGAGAGAGAGAGAGAGAGAGAGAGAGAGAGAGAGAGAGAGAAGAGAGAAAGGGAGAGAGAGAGAAAGAAAGAAAAAGAAAGAAAGGGAGAGAGAGAAAGAAAGAGAGAGAGAGAGAAAGGAGGGAGGGGGGATGGATTTAATTATTTCTGAAAAGCATTTCAAGGGTTGAAGCGTCACTAAGTCACATCTCATGCTTGAAAAGTCCGTTTGGTTGGCTATGCTTTGTTGAGTCCCAGTGGATTTCATTAATACACTTCCACATGTTGTGGTGACCCTCAACCATAAAAATGCTACTTTGGAACTGTAGTTTGCTACTTTTATGAATCATAATGTGAGCGTCTGTGTTTTCTGATGGTCTTAGGTGACCTCTGAGAAAGGGTCATTTGACCCTAGGCTGAGAACCGTTGTACTTGTCCATGTCATGGGTTAAAATTCTATGCTATGGTGGATGACTTAAAAATGTTTGCAGTACAGAAGCCCAGAATCCCCCTGGTCCCTCAGGAACACCCATCTCTCTTTTTAGAACATGCTCTCTTATAGGCTGCTCCACATTCTCTCCCCATTCGGTCAAACGATATAATCATTTTCCTAGAGTTTCTAATTCCTTACTCATTACTGAGGTTAGAACTCAGGGCTATGTACATGCTTGTAAGCACTTCCCCATAGAGCTACACCTCAAGCTATTTTTTCATAACTTTCTGATTAAACATAGCTCATACTCATTATAGACTAAATTTCATATGGAAAAAAAAAAAACCTCTATAAATTTAAAAGCGAGGTTAGAGTAAGTTCATGGTTTGGGAGCTATTTAGACCTTAATCTGAAATGATATTCTTATCACTACTGCCTCCCCAAAGCCAAAACCAAATACAAAGATAGCTGTGAGGTGCTGGGGGCCTTTGTTAAGATGATAAGGAAAACAATTTTAAAGTGGCCAATCTGTTTCTCCTTTGAATCTTCCTGTTGTTCACTGCCTCCTCTGTTCAGCTCACTGCCGCATGCTGCGACTAGTGTATTGGATCTGTAAAGCTCACAGGGGAAAGGAGGGAATGAAGAAAGGAAAGACACATACAGAAAAGCTGGGGTCAGGCTGGCTGGGCACCTGTTACTGCTAAAGCCCAGCACCGCGGCATGTTTGTTATATGCAGCATAGTGGGAGGGGTTGGCTCATCTCCATTGGAGACCTCTGGAGCGGGCAGGCTCAGGCTGGGAAAAGAAAACTGGAGTTCTCATTTTTATACACATGGGTCATACATTCATTCACTCTAGGACCTCCCAAGTGGAGGCTTTGCCTTTTGTTTTCAGCCTAAACTATACAAGGGAAGGCTTTGCAGATTTCCCATGGGTATGAAGCCTCCGTCTTCATCATGGCTGCTCCAATGTCAATGATACTCATTCAATCAAGAATTCATTTAGGACTTTCTCTGCTTCCCACAGAGGTACCTTTCTGAAATGAGACACTAATTTAAATATTTATACCGAATTTGTGGGAGTTACAGCTGGGCATAGTGTAAATTATATGTCTATAGTCTCAGAATGTCTGAGGCTTGATTCCGTGAAGTTATACAGACCAGCCTATCTCAAGATACCACCACCAAAGGGATAAATAAATAAGTGAATGAACAAATAAATGTTTCATTGGAAGGATAGTTTTCTAGCGGTAAAGTAGTAAAGGCAGGTGCAGAATTGTCAGCTAACTAAACTCTGTTCAGGAGTACAATTATGATGTATGCCTCATTGTTAAGTTATATTTATATACAACCCATTAAAGAGAAGGGGATGAAATTTTAAACATATTATTCAATTGCAGCAGCCATTTAGAATAACGATATAAGGAAGGTCACACCTGACAAGGACACTGATGCCCAGTGACAATTGTGTTAGTTTCTCAGTCCCTCAGCTCTCATCGTCCAGTGTGGACCCACTATTGGCTTTCTTTCTTCCCCTCTTGCTGCTCAGAGCAAGGTTTAGCCTTGCCTAAGCTTCTTGCAACAAAAGCTTTTCTCCGTCCTCTTATCCTTGAACTGAAATATACAGAGTAACAGAAGGGGCTTTGTGTAAAATCAATTCTGTTCAATTTCCTCCCTTATTTCTCCACTTTCCTTTATTGTGCTTGAGGCTATATATCAGTTCGAGGCAGCTATAACCAAACATGCCTGAAGAGGGTGGAGTCAAGAGGAGTTTTAGCTGAAGGACAATTTATTCATATCAATGATTGAAGTAAGACTTTGAAACCTGCGCTGAAGCAGAAATGTCTCTATTCTCTAGAATTACTTCCTCAGATTCTAGTAATTTACTTCCTCACCTGTTGATCTCAAGAGCTAGCCTGAGTGGATTAGCTTATAGAGAAGATAATTAATAATAATAATAATAATAATAATAATAATAATATGATTATAAAATAATTATTATTATAAAATGATAATTTTTATGAATTTTTAAAGGGATTCTAGTCTACTGGATACTTTCATGGGAATCAACCCTAGAACTTTTCATTTTCCTGACAATAAAGGAATGAAGTAGGCCAAGGTGGTAAATTTAGCCCAATAAGGTTAGCTGTGAAGGCAACCATAAAACAAAAGGGTTTCAGCCCAGTAATCAGACACCAGGCAAGGGCATTGTGTTTGAGATCTGCTGCTGAATATGGCTTTGAAGTGGGCAGACAAAAGCAATGGCAGATTGAAAAGAAGGAAGCTACTGTAAACAGAATGGGCACTAAGGGGGGCCAGGGGCTGCCTTCTTGTACCCTTGGCAAGGCCTCAAAAGTGCACTTGGGATCTCTGGGTTTTGGAATTGGAGCTGGCAGTTCATGTTTATATTTCTAAAGCCAAGAGCTTCCTTTTCTGTGTCATCTAAAATCTGTCATAAACATACGAATTTAATACGCCAGCCAGCCTGCAATCATTACTTTATTTCTATAGAACACAGAAAGCTATTCTGTTGCTTTCTAAATGAAAAATTAAAAGAAATGATTTATTTTTTTTTATTTTATGTGTATGAGTGTTTGACACACACGTGTGCCTGTGTGCTACACGTGTGCCTGGTAACTGCAGGGTCCAGAAGAATTTGATTAAGGACAGTTCCAAGTTGCTTTATGAGTGCTGGGGGAATCAGCCCAGTGTCCCCTGGACTTAATCACCACTCCCAGATGATCTATCTGATACCTTTTTCTGGCATCTATCGATAATGCTTCCACATGGTACACATATGTGCAAGCCAAAAACTCATTTATATAAAATTTATAAAAATATTTTTTTAAAGATTACTAACTAGTAAAAGGCTTTCTGATAACTAACAAGCACCTACTTTGTCCCTCGCACCTCTTTCTTGGTCATGATTAACTTTTATATCATCTTTTGTCCTCTCAAGGTTCTACAGCATAGGAGGGAGAACACATGGCCTTAGTCATTCTGCATCTGATTTATTTCACTGAAGGCTATGCTTCCATTGCTACTTTCCTCACAAAGACATGATTGCAGTCTTCTTTATAGCCAACATTATTCTCTATCATGTGTATATACCAAATTTCCTTCATCCTGTTATGCATGCATTGATGTTTAGGAAGATTCCATTGCTTGATAACCCTAGGTGGGAAGGTGTCACTATGATACAGTGACTTTGACTAGTTTTAGTATGTGATCATTCTATTTTAGTTCTTTTCTTCCTTAACTCTTTTCTTAGTTAGAGCTTTACTGCTGTGAACAGATACCATGTGTAGGAAAAAAAAATATGGCTGGGGAACCGCAGGGTCTCTCATGCCACGCTGTGTGTAGTTGGCTGAGAACGCCCTGGGTTCCTCCAGCTGTAAGTTAGGCCTGGCTGTTCACTAAAGGCCTCTGCCGTGGCTCCATGGCTCCTCACGGCATGGCCCCAACACATGAGGAAGTCTTTGAGTTTCCAAAACCGGTTTATTTGCATGGCGGCTGGTGGATGGATCTGGATGTGCGCCCCCAAAACCCAGGGTGGACCTGAGTTAAATAGGGAGGGGAAGAAGGGAGAGGGGCTGGGGAGGAATGCTTAATCAACTCCACCTTCTGGCCTTCAGGTACCTCATTAGTATGTAAATCTCTCTAGGGTCTGGGGCCTGTTTATCATGCCAACCTGTGTAACTGAAGGTGGAGAATAGACCTCATGTCAGGCCCGACAACCATGACCAAGGCAACTCTTATAAGGACAACATTTAATTACAGTGACACACTTCTTCCAACAAGGCCGCACCTACTCCAACAAAGCTACACCTTCAAATAGTGTCTCTCCCTGGGACAACTGTGTTCAAACCACCACAACCCTAGAAGTCAAATTATCCTGAGAAAATGTAGCATAAGTGATAGAATGATCAATGTAGGACCCTTTTACTGGCTTCTATAATTTGATATATTAAAGTTGTCTATAGAAAAAGCCATTACATAGCAAACTGTCATATTTCATGAGATATTTAAACATGAAGGAACCACAAATAAGGACATAAAAAGATGCTGCTGTATTTCACAAAGATCTCTTCTAAATCTCAATACAGTTTCTGTAGGCTTGTTTAGCACATAAAGAATGTTTTATGGTTTACAGGTGTTTTGTTTCATGTGTCATAGCCAGGTTGATAATGCTGAGATACTGAATGAGCTGCTACCCCAGCTTACTCATTTTTTAAATGATGGAATAAACAATACAATTAAAGTTTCAGGGTGCCTAAATTATTCATGCCCATCACTTTTGTAAACATCAACTTGTAGTTGTAACTGCAAGTCCACCTGGACACATTAAAAATACTCCGTGTGAGTTTTCTAAGTTTGTATAGCTTCTGCTGGGCAAAGGAAATGATGTCATACTTTGTCAGGCTAAATAATGACTGGTACCACATTGTGTGTCACTCGGATAGGGACTACATGTATAATAATAGTACTCTCATAAAATTAAAATAAAAAAGCTGGAAAATCCCCATCACCATAACCACAATAAGTGCTGCCATAACTATTCTAAGGTCACAGTGCAATTCAGTGCTCACACATTCGTGGTGATAGAATTGTACACAAACTGGTTTCTTGACAAATGATATAAAGGTACAGCATGTGTCATTAGATATATCACATAATTCTTTTTAACAACATTAATAGTAAAACAACTGTGATGTTAATTTTGACAGTCAGTCTTTTTTATTTATTTTTCTTTTTAAAAAAATTTATTTTTTTATTGAATATTTTATTTACATTTCAGATGCCATCCTTTTTCTCCATTTCCCCTCCCTAGAAAACCCCTATCCCATGCCCCCTTCTCCTTTTTGCTTTTATACAATTTTTTTAGTGTTAACCAAAGGCTTTATAAGTTTGGTAATGCTCAATATCAATCAGAAGTGTAACCCAATACCCAACCTAGATATATCAATTATCTTTGACTGGCGGAGACATGTGATATCCGTCTCCATGTCCTCCCCTCCCCTCCCCCGTCTCTTTCTCTCTCTCATTACCTAGCTCCTCCTCTCCTTCTTCTTCTCCTCCTCCCATCCTTACTCTTACTCTTGCTCTCCATCCACCCCCAACCTTAGCTCCTCCTACATATCACCCTTCCTGTTAAAATAAAACTTTTCTCTCAAAATACAATTAGAGCATAACTATACCAATTTCTGTCAGTAAGGTGCAAGATAGACCTATTACCCAGTCCATCATTTTGTTGACTAAGCAGAACCTCTGTCATCTCTCCTAACTAAAAGACTTAGTTCTGAACCTGGCTTTTTTTCTTGGCTTTAGAATGAATCTCAGCTGAAAACCATTCTCTCAAATCTTTTCTCTCAAAGTAAATAGCTGGGATTGGCTATGAGACTATAAGTCTTCAACCCTGTCAGAAATCCAGAATGACTGAGTTAACTGAAATTATGGGAAGCACAAAGCATAGCTTCTAAACCTTAGCCAATTGTAGAGACCGCTGAACACCTGGACAGTCCCTATACTACAAAACGTTGGAGCATCCGATCTTCAGCCTTCTGGCCCAGGATCATCTGACAGACCTAGTGATGCAGAATTATTAAGGGCTGATTACTCTTGACAGTCAGTCTTGTCAACTTGATTTGGTAAAAATGTCTAGAAGATTAAGGAATCACCCTGTGATGGTTTAAATATGCTTGGCTCAGGGAGTGGCACTATTAGGAGATATGGCCTTGTTGGAGTAAGTATGTCACTGTGGGTGTGGGCTTTAAGACCCACATTCTAGCTGCCTGGGAGTCAGTATTATGCTAGTAGCCTTCAGATGAAGATGTAGAACTCTCAGGTCCTCCTGCACCGTGCCTGCTTGGATGCTGCCATGTTCCCACTTTGATGATAATGGTTTGAACCTCTGAACGTGTAAGGCAACCCCAGTTAAATGTTTTTATAAGAGTTGCCTGGATCACGGTGTAAAACCCTAACTAAGACACACCCTGAGGCATTTCCAGTGGTGATTAGACCGCAAGGCTTTGGGCCAACCAAATGGATCCATCCCTTGATGGATTCATAGGAGGGTAGCATTATTGGTGAGCAGTGACAAGCTGGAGAGGGAGTGTGATAGATCAAAATGAGTCACAGCAAGAGTGTCCCCTGTGCTATAACATTCTGTGACCCACTCCTTTCAGCCCTGTGTCCCATCTCTCACTCAAAATCCAGTGAAACTTCTGAAACATGAGAACAGTCTTTCTTCTCTTCAGTTATTTATATCAGGTACTTTGTCAAAAAAATAAAATAAAGTAAAATAGCAAAGTCAATAAATACAACAGTTGTGTTTCTGACACATATATTTACTATATGTGTACATTTTGTCTTATTTTAAAGTATACTCTCGTGTATAAAAATAGTGTTGAATGGAATGAGAGTGTGGCCCAGTAAGAAAGCACTTACCTACCATGTGTGAAGCTCTGACTTTAATCTCCAACACACTAGCAAGGTTTTATTGCAAATTAGTTTCCTGTGTTAATCAGAAACACTTTTCTACACACCCGTGTTTAATGCCTCTCCTGGCTGTATCTCTTTTTCTTGTTCTCAACTTGGTTTCATCTTTTGTTCATCAGGACATCTGAGTGATCATGTTGATTAGAGGCTACCTCAAGTGATTGGCCTAGACATGAAATTTTAATGGCTATGAAAAAATCAGTGATGGCCATTGCTTGACAGGTACAGTTCATCGTACCATAGAGACAACTATAAAGCACAAGAGCAGTGTGACAGAAGTGACAAAGGGTCTCCTTTACTGACATCAAGGAGAATGGCAAATAGTCAAAAAGGGCCTCTCTCTTGAAATGTGGAAAACGTCTAGTGATGTTGTTTAAAGATCAAACATAGAGGTATATCCCTCTCAGCACCCTGATGGCGATAACGAAATTTTAAAAATCAAATATTAAAATGAAAGGCTGTATCCAACTGTGATATTAAATTTACTGCTAGTCCTGGGTGGTTTGATTGATTCAAGAATTTTGCTTAGATACTGTGAAGAGTGGTATTTCAAGTCCTGATATTAAGACAGATGAAGGAAGTTTGGAAACTCTAGATAAGCAGATTGTGGAAGGGAATTATTTGCCTGTGGGTAAAAGCTTCCTGTTCTGGGAATGGATGTCTGAAAAGACTTTCATCCATAGGAAGGCTTGTCAGCTCTTAAAGCTTTTAAAGATGGGGTAGTACTCTTTCTTGGGAGTCAATATTTGTGGCTACTCATTGAAGCCTTTTGTGATATGTGTCAGTGAGAGACTATGTGCCTTCAAACTCAGTAATCACCATACACTGCAACTGGCTTCTGTTACCTGTTTAACACAGGAGCTATTAGAAGCCATAGATCACAGATCTCCTCATCCCAGATGCTCCCTGGGTTACTGTTCCAGAGAAATGGATAAATATTTTCAGGATTCTTGTTTAATATGTTGACAAGTCTCCAGCAATCCTCTCCTAATTTGTGATCTCTAGCCCACCATGGACATGATTTTTACTGATCCAAAATCATCACCCCCTTTTGTGACAGACTTAACTCTGTGTAAACCTTGTCCAGGAGTTCACTACGTAATCCAGACTCACCACTCTCAGAAATCCATCTGCCTCTGCCTCCCAAGTGCTTGGGTTAAAGCCATCTGTCATGGCACCCAACCAAAAGCCCCCTCCTTGAGCCAACCAATGAATGAAGGAGTTACTTCAGCAATCCTACTTTATAAAAAGGATTCTTGCCTGGATCTTGTTTGAACTAAAGAAGGGACTGTGATGGTTTTGAAGACATTCTGGGAGGATAATACCTAGTGTTGCACCAGGAACCTGGCTTGAGGTGATGTCACCGAGGATTATACAAAAGGTATCTATAGTAAGAATCCCAGCAAGCTCATCCAGGACTTCAGTGAGTAACTGAGCATGAGGCTGTTAAAGAAACCAAGAAGGCTCTGCTGAGATGTCAAATGACTGCATGAGGTTGTGGATGCAGATGCTGTCAAGTAACTCCTAGTGGTGCTGAAGAGGAACTGACTAATGGGGGGAGAGTTATTGGCACACTGTGGAGATATATAGATGTAGAAGAAGCAAGGGAAAGAACACTTGCCAAGAAAAGAGAGTCAGTCAAGAATTTCAATGACAGCTATAGCCAAAGCCAAGGTCGAAGACTTTAACAGATTCTATAAAAGGTTTAAATTATGTACCCTCAACATCAAAAACTTCTATCTAACAGAGAAGAATGTTCATATTCTATTTACTATTTACAAGCAAATCCAGGCCAAAGGAAAGAAACCAAATCAGCCACTAAGAACACATTTCTGAAATGGTACACTTCCTCATTCAGCCTCTGGAGGTGTTCAGGAAGAAAGTATCCTCGTCATTGGAAACAACAGCTCCATATGCACATTGTCCCTGCCACCCTCAAGTCAAGAAATGGAAGACGGTGGAGCTGACATTTTAGCAGATGTAGGCTCAGGGCAATGCGTGTTTATGTATGCCTTAGTTTTTAGCAAAAGTTAAAAGTCAATGAAAACATTTTTTTAAAAACTGTATAGGTAGATATTGAAGAGAGGAAATAGATTTTGGGGTAGATACAGGCTTGCAATCCACACTGTCCAGAAGGGTGAGCTAAGACATTGCGAGTTCAAGGCCTGCTTGGTTTAGAGACTTCAGTCAAGGCCAACATCAGCAGTTCACTGAGACTCTATTTTAAAATTAAAAAAAAATTAAAAACAGTTAGGGGAGATATAGATCGTTAGCAGAACATTTGCTTTTCATGCCTGATCTTCAGTCCCAAGCAAGAAGGGAAGGAAGGAAGGAAGGAAGGAAGGAAGGAAGGAAGGAAGGAAGGAAGGAAGGAAGG
>JANHMN010000015.1:34720634-34733043 GCA_030674055.1 Rhabdomys pumilio
AGGAAGGAAGGAAGGAAGGAAGGAAGGAAGGAAGGAAGGAAGGAAGGGATGGAGGGAAAGGAGAGGGAGGAAGGAAAAGAAAATATTTTATGTAGCTATGCAATGTTTTTGTACCTTAAGTATTATTATAAAGCTCAAAAGGCTGAACAACTTTAAAAATATAAAAAGTAAAAACATGACAGCAAATTAGTGATTTCATTATTGACAAAAGAATAAATGTTTTGAAGTCAAAGTATTTGTAATGTCTGTGTGGTCTACAGTGTGGACAGAGGTGCCAGGACCCTCACACCTACCCATAGTTCCCTAACTGACTCACCAGGGGCAGTGTGCATTTCATTCACAGTAAGCATTCCAAACAGACGTACCGATTTTATAATCCTTCTTTATACCTTCTGCATGTCTGGATATGTTTACATACACAATTTCAGATGTGTTACAATCAGCTGCAGTGTTCAATACAGTACCATGTCAGACAACAGACCATCCTGTATTACCTAGGTCTTTAATAGGATACATCATTTTTGTTGTAAGTATATATGATGCTCACAAAACACTGCCTAATGCCTTATATTCTAGAATACATCCACATGATTGAAGCATGGTTTTATTTCCTACTAAAGAAACTAGAATACCTCAGAGGCAAAATCTGACCACCTTCTGGCTCAATTCTTCTTTCAAGAGACTTAGGAAAAACAAAATTCTTCTTTCTCCAGATAAGCTGTGGAAAGAAGGACCTCTCCCATAAAGCAAGAGCCAGTGGATAACTTCAAGGGAACAGTATTTTCCAGATACATCAGCAGGACAGATGCACACATGAACTCATAACATCTCTTAGCAGTGTGCAGAAGACATGTACAAGCTCAAGCCAGACATCATTCCAGCATAGAAGAGAGGAGGTAGACACAAAGTCACATCTGTAGTTGAGGAGCTATTGGCATTTAATTGCCAATGGGGAGACTTGGATAACCAGTTTTCTTTACTGGTGTAACTTCTGCCTGTATGAGTATTTGCACTATGGGAGCTGTAGAGAAACTAATCAAAGGAGAATTACAAGTCAATAATGTCTCTTTTTTCCTTTTCAAATTCATCTGTTTACACACTTACTGCTAATATATCTTAAACTATTCCCTAATTATATAATCTCTCATCAATATATCAAATACATATTCTATTCAATTTGACAGAAACTATCTCTCCTAGAAAATTTTGGCATATTCCAATGTGTACTAATAGCTATATAGTCTTTATTTTGAAATATTATTTCAAAACATTCAAACATTCTAAAAAGTAAGAGATTCCTTAACCTTTTTATTTTGTTGAAACTCATTTTTCTGAATATTCAGTCTCTCTACTTGTCTCTCTCTCTCTCTCTCTCTCTCTCTCTCTCTCTCTCTCTCTCTGTATGTCTATATCTCTCTTTGTGTATGTGTGTGTGCATACGTGTGTATGTATGTATGTGATTTCTACAGGGCACACCTTCCAATAAACTCACAGGAAAAGATATTAGTTAACTACCTCAATTTTTTTCTATTTGAAATGAGAGATATTTTAGCTGGGTTTGGGATTTTAAGTAGCCGCCCGTTTCTCTACAGACATTTTCACATTGCCTTCAACTTTTAGTCTTGTGATAAAGAAGTGATCCATTTAATTTTGATCCTTTAAATAAAATATATAGTGTTCTTATTAAAAGCAACAAAATTCATACCCCTGAGTTCTTTGGAAGTTCTTAATTATGAGCCTTCACATCACCAATCATATGCATTCATCACAGGTTTCCATTCTAGAAACCCATGAGAACAGACTTTTCTCAGGGGCAGTGAACCGTGCCAGAAAACTTGGTACAGTTGAGTGAGTTAGAAGCCCTGTAACCCAGAGATGGTAGGAGCTTCACCTGCTTCCTACCAGGCTCCTGTCACATGGCTACACTCCCTACCTAGGAGCATGACCTATGGTCACATAGATCAGAACAGAGTTCTCTGTGCTTATGAGGTAACTAGAGGCCTTGAGGATTTAGCCAATAAGCTTCTTCCTCAAAAGGTATTTAATCTCTAGTCTATCCATTTTCTATGATAAGCAGTCAATAAATGGTATGGATAAACATGGACTGTCCTGTTCATCCATAACTACCATGGGGAGCTTGGAGCCTAAATCTCCTGCAGAAGTCCCCTAGGTGCTCCCAGACTTGCCACCCACTGAGTTAAACCAGAGTCCCCATCTTCCTGAGCCCTGGCTCTTTCTCTGGCCACAGTTCTCCTTTGTTCTTGGATCCTCCACAACTTCCAGTAGTGTCTGGGTGTCCAGGCCTGAGAACCCCTGGCCCTGGCCTCATCGCAGGTCCATGGACCCCAGTCCTCCATTCCTAACTCATCTGCATGGCTTCCAGCAGTGACTGCATTCCCAGGAGACAGAGAATCTCAGCTTCAGCCTCCTACATCCAAGACTGCATTTTTCCCACCCTCTGAGCAGTATGTCAGCACTTCCCTGGAGCCCAGCACCCTATGAGGCACAGGGTAAATGCAAAATCTAGTGGCCAGCATTTCACCTGCTCAACCAGGGGCATTCCCACACCCAACAGTAGGGTAAAACGTGGAAACAGAGACTTTGAGTTATTTTATGATTATTTTCTTCCTTTTGTTTTTTTTCCTGTTTGTTTGTTTGTTTGTTTTTATAGTCTCTCTTAGTATCTTGTTATGTTGGAACCCAAGAATATATTTCTAATTTTCTATGTTCTATAATTTTTCTTTTTGCCATTTTATTTAGCTTTTAAAATCATTTCTCAAACACCTTGATATTCCAACCCCACTATTAAAGAACTGTTCATGTTTCTTGTATTTCTTGTGGCTACTTGTTGTGTTTGTTAGTTATTTTTACTGTTACTGTTACTGTTATGATAGGATCTTAATGGTAGCCCAGAATGCCTTGAAACAATGTATCCCATGCTAACCTTGAACCAATGGCCATCTTTCCACTTTAACCTCCTGAGTAGTACAAATTACAAGCAGGCGCCACCATATCCAGCATTTCTTCTTACTTCATGCATACAATTTAATCAGTCTTCAATTTGTGTGGTGAAAGAGGCTTGTAGAAACGATCATGCAAGCTGAAACCATAAAAAATAGTTTTAATGGGAAACATTTTTTTCATATTACTAAAAACTCTCATAGTATCAATTACAAATGTACAGGGAAATAGAATTCTAAAACTAATATTTAGTTGGTATGGTGTAATTTAAAACATTAAAAAATATTATGATTTCTTTCTTGGCACAGAACTTGCTGTTCTTTCTTGATATAACTTAGAATGCTTTTCTTTTCTATGTTTTGGTAAATTACAGAATTTTCTAAATGTGGATCAGTTTCCAATGATTCATGTTTCATGTTTTTAATTCTAGGAAATCTCTACAGAGATCCTGTGCAACACCATGGCCAATATCACATCCTGAGTCAGCTTTATCTTTTTCATAACAGCCATTTCATCCATATGCAATATTTTAAAAAAAAATTACATCTATGTCCTTGGGATGATAGCATCAAGAAGACCAAAGCGGTTTTATATTAGCCATATGAATGATGATAAATCTATCTCTACCTTTTTGAGTAACTTATTTTGCTGAAGTATTGTGTTACTAGAAATAGAAGACAGACTAAGACACCATGTAGTTGAGAACGTCCCATAAATATAATTTCTCAAAGGTTATCAAGGATGGTATTTAAACTGTTCTTTTGATGATGAACTAAAATTATATATATGCATATATATATATGTATATATACATATATGTACATATATGTACACATATGTACATATATGTATATATACATATATATATATACATATATATATATGTAGTTATCTCCAACTTACTATTTTTCCAACTCTTATTTGACTGTTCGTTGATTTGTGATTTGCTCCCTCCTCTGCTTTTATATTAGATATTTGATCACCTTATGTACAAGAGTGTGACACTGAAGATTCATGTGCAGAGCTTACTAAGGTGGGATTAAGTAGTCGATGTTCTGGGTATAAGGCCCGGAAGACCTATCTCTGGGAGACAGACTAGTGTAACAGACCTGTAATCCCAACTGCTCTGGAGGCTGAGAATGGAAAGTTATAAGTTAAAGAAAGACTAGCCTGTGGAATTTACCAAATGTTTCATGCTCAACCACCCTAGAATCAGTCTCCTGGTCTTTAAAGATAAAAAATAAATGGTTTGAAGCAGTCATGTTGTACAGAGAATATTCTTCACTCCTTGCTACCTGTCTCTTTGGTGCTGGATGAAGAAAGAAAGTCCGAGAAGCTGTGCATACCCATTTCCCACCCCCTGCAGTGTTTATTCAGTTAGTTACCTTCATTCTTGCCCATGTGTTTAGAGAACCTCTGTTTCAATCTCTGCAGAGAATAAAGCTTTGGTGTTCTCCTTTATGGAATAGACAGTCAAATCACCAGCTGTTCTTAGGGTATGTGCATGTGTATGAGTGTGTGTGTGTGGTCTTTGTTTTTTTGTTTGTTTGTTTGTTTGGGGAGACAAGGTCTCGTTATATACCCCAAGCTAACCTGGAACTTTCTATTGCAGGCAATGCTAGCCTCAAACATGAACCTTCAGCCTGCCTCTTGAAGGCTGGTATAACAGGGCACTGCTGCCTTAGCTTCATTTACTGTAATTTGGCCCCACCTCCATCCCTTTTTCCACAGCTCAAGTGTGCTGTCAATCAAGGCTGAGGGGAGGAGGGGCACTGGTAGCTGTAAATTCACGAATGTCATTGCTTCTTGATTATCCTTTGCTGGTTGAACATTTGGTGCTTTCTGAGTCCCCTAATCACCGGACTATCTGCTTCTTGCTTTTCTAAATTTGGTTACCATTTTTCTCATCATTTCATCCTTTTATATAAAGATTTTTAAAATAAAAACTTTGTCATCCTTTTGGTGCAGTTTTGAAAGAGAAAATTTTAAATGTGTGTGATCAATTCACTGTCTCCATTCAAAAGTCTTTTATCTGGTGTGTGTGTACATTTTTGCATATATATGCATACATACATGCTTATGTACACACATATTTAATATACATATATACACATATATTTGTATGTATGCATATATAAAATATATAGTATAAAATATATAATATATATAAATTTATATATAAATTATTGTTTTTCAGTATCTGAAGCTCTTGACCAATTCAAACTCAATATATGTAAAGCTGATAAAGGTATATTTTTTGGTTCTTGGGTTTAATAGTTGCAGAAAGTAAAGTTGTTAGATTTTTTGTTGTTATCCTTTTCTCTAGACACCTTGATACAGCTTAAGTTCTGTCATAGATTTTTACAGGGTTTTTTTTGTATCAATACTGTGTAAAATAAACAATAAATATTGTAAAGACTTTCTATGTAAGCGATTCATAACACATTCTTGAGATGGCTTCTATGCAGTTATCCAACTGTATCTTCTGGCATTTTTAATAACCTTTTTAATATTTTCTGTCATCCCCATCTGTTTGGATTTAAGGTTGATTATCCAGACAAGCTGTGCTGCAAAGAGCCACCTGATCACTTCAGTGCATGTCATGCAGGTGTTAGACTCGTGACATTTTCAGAGAGGAAACATGAAACCACTCCTGCTACATTACACTCACATCTCCCAGGTAGGTAGATTACCCAGAACACTGGGAAATTAAGCGTAGACGCTATCATAGGGAATCACGTCACTGGTTCATTAAACCAGCTCAACTTAACCTGGCACAGATTCCCTAATGGGCAATTCTCTGACTGTATCCCTAGGGGAAATATATTGAGCATAGGCAAAGGTTAAGGCAGAAGAGTGCGGTGAGACGCGGAGACAGCCAATCAGATGAAGAGGGTCTAAAGATTCAACGCCTGAAAGCGAGCAGCACCAAACCCAGCTGCTTAGTCTCCTTCAGTTGCGGATGAACAGCGCCTATATGTTTGTTGCAAATGCTTCTTACGTTGGCTGTAGCCACTGAGCAGCCTGGTATCTAAGAAGAGAGGGATAGATGCCCAAACAACTCATTCTGCATAGCAGCTGCCACGACAACCCTCCCTGTGCTGGAATGTGCTCACTTGAAGGTACTGGTTCTTCTTTTACATTAAGCCCTTATGATTTTAAAGAAAGAAGCAGAGAATGCTGGTGCTGGGGAGACTTTCTGCTTTCTAGTAATGCTTTGTTCCTTCTCTGGCTAATCCCTGCTTTAAAATGCTTAACCTCTGGCTGAGGCTATGCTAGGCAGAATAAAAGGGACACTTTCCATTGCCTAAGCGGACTGCACAGACCCTTTATGAGGACAGCCTCTTTGTTAATGTTGCTATTGTTCTCAAGGTAAGCTGGCTAATAATGCTGCCTTCAATCTTCACATTCTGCTACATTCATAACTACGAATACGGGGGCGGGGGAGGGGATGGGACTATGTGTCTTCAAGGTTGTTGCAATTTTTCTAATTATCTACCAGACTTAGAGACAAAAAGCTCCAAACTGCTGATCAAACGTAGAGAAAGAATTTGGCTCGTAATTGAATTCCTCTGTGCTTAGGATGCAATGTAAGGTTTACTTAACACACACACACACACACACACACACACACACACACACCACCACCACCACCACCACCATCACCAATAACAACAAAACACTTTTTAATCCTGCTTAATAATTAAGATGCCTTAATTATCATCTATTACCTAGAGCTAGAGCAATCATCTAAAAGTCATCAGCATATGAGGAGCTCTTGTTTTAGTTGCCAAGGTAATTGGGAGGATAATTCAGTATGCTCCAGAGCAACAAAAGACCCCTGAGGAACACACACATTAGATGAGGCATGGAGTTGCTTCACGGAGCATTTATTTCTCTGAGTGTGTCCTCTCTTTTGTCTCTTGTCCCATCAGTTATGTTAGCAGAAACAGGTAACACAGGGACTTCGATGATGTCCTGTGTACTTAAACTCACACGATTATTTATCCTGTACGCTACACAGTGCTTAATCTACGCCTAGGATGTGAATTTGTTGATCGTATGGAAGCTTTCACTGGTTAAGGTCGGTGTTAACCTCTGTGGGACATCTGAAGTCATGTACCAGCGGGCTCTGAATGGTGGTCTGAGGGAAAGTAGAATCTGTTTTTTTGCAGAGAATGGACATGGATGCCAGGCATGCTATGCTGCTTTTGTAGTTGTCTCTAAAAAAATATGACATATGGAAAATGTAATCTTCATAGCAGATGGCCAGGGCTGACCTCTTTTGGGGAAAAGATATAGCATCTTTGTAGAGTTAATTTTTAAAGGTCTTTCTTTTCCTTTTTTAGATGTTAAAGCATTGATAGAGAAACCGAGTGGTATTTTATTATTTTTTATTCATTTAATTATTGTTTGTGGAACTATGTATACTTAACTGTGTAAAGTTATCAATTATGTTATTATGACCGTCTTTGGCATTTGGGGTTGCTCTATTCCAATGTGAATAATTCTACTTACCAAGTGTGACAATCAAGTCAAACTAACATTTAGCACTAATATTCTTTTTTTTTTTTTAAAGCACTGCTTAATAATCATAAGCCATACAACTAGTGATAAAACTGTACAAATTTAAAATCTAAATCTGTAACATTAAAAAAATCAGCTGTAAAGTAACATAACATTTTTTTTTCCTGGGTGGGAAAATCTTATTTCTTATTACCTTTAAAGGACATTGCTTTTGAGAGTGCAAAGTAAAAATTTAACTGGATGCTCACAGGGACTCCACTAACAACTTTGATGAATGGTAATGAGACCTGGCATCTGGTAGCACATGAGATCACATAAGGTCAGCATCCTGAACTTGGCTATGGGTAACGCTGTACATGGGATGGCATAAGTCTGGTTTTGCTAATGGAAAAAAAGTGGGAAAGAAAGGCAGGAAGTAATCCTAGAGAGATAATGGAATAAGGCATCCCCCAAGAGGCAGTAGAAGAGAGAAACTTGAGGTGTAGCCTTGACACCAGAAAGTCTTACTTCCTGTGTAAACTGGGGGAGAGGGGACCAAACTTACTTTCCTGGCTTATGAGAGTTATAAGAAACCCACGTAAGAACACATCATTCTTGTAAATAAAATAAGGACATTACTATGAGAATGATACATCAGGTCAACTTTCATTCGTTGGTACAGACAAAATCCTTCCTCTGAGAAGCCTTATTCTTCCCCTTCCTTGTTAGAGTGGGAGAGATGGCCTTCTCCAGGAAGAGTTCCCTAATTGGTTATCCAATACCAGGCAGTCAGCTGTGAACCATATAGATATGGGAAACAGTGTATAGACTAAGCAGGCTGCATTTCTATATTTAGGACTCTATGCATTTGTCTATATGTATAAAATAGAGATCATGAGTTTGAGAGAGATGGGGGTGGGTGCATGGGAGGGGTCTGAGGGAGGAAGGGAAGGGAAAGGAGGAAAGGATCCAATTATATTACAACTTCAAAAGAAATAACTAAAGAAATTTCTCTTTTAGAAGAGGAACTTAGTCCAGTGGAGACTTTAGAAAGGTTTGTAGTGTCTCCTTACCTGTCTTCCCTCCCCTCAATTCTTCTGCATCTCTCTTTTAACTCCAGACTTCTCCCTGCTGAGAACATAACCTTCAGAAGGATGCTCTTGAATTCTATTTAAATGCAAATTGCCTCGGAAAGAAGACAATAAGTTGTTATTACCTGGCTGTGTTTTGTAAGGACCTGAGAGAGGTGCCTACTAGACATTGCTGAGTAGGTGACAAAGTTCTAAGCAGGAACAATCAGAATACCAGGGAGGAATGATACAAAAGAGAAAAGCTAAGTGAGTCGGTATGGAAAACATATCCCATGATGTTCAGATAACAATCAATAACTAAAGGAAGTTGGGTTTCAGGTCCAAAATAACATCAAACTCCCAGGTAGGCAGCAATGTTGGAGAGAAGCATGAGATACATGGTTTTTGTTTTGTTTCTTTTTTCCTCTTGGTCACTTACCAGAATATTTGCTGTAAGCGGTCTCTTTCATGACATTTGTAGAAGGAACTGATGACTGGCCCAAGGAAAATGAACTTAGGTTTAAGAGACAAAGTAAATGTTTTATTTTGTTCTTATACTAACTTTTGTCAAAGGCCTGTAAAGGGAAACTGTGAAGAATGATGCCTGTGAAAATTAGCTCTGGTCCTGTGCAAGCTAGACTCCAAATACAACAGAGAGCAATATGGCCCCACAGCAAGGATAACCTTCCTACTTGGGTATCTCGCCAATTCTCCATTTTCAAGGTTACTCCTGTATGTCTCTTTGATCATATCCAACTTCATGCTAATTCTGCTTATTCCCTCATCTGAGAGTGATCTGATTTAGAGAAATCCAAATTATAATTGACCAGTGCAATCTCTAATCCCACTGCAATGCAAAGAACCCTGTGTGAAGGAATACCACAAAAAGCTATGTTAGCTTTTTCTCATCTAGTATTTATGACAGTGTGCTGACTTATTTTTGTAATTTTTATTTCCTTAACATATTGAAGTTCTTCCAAGGAAAAGATAACCCATGCTTTTAAATCTACCATTGTGACTTAGGACAAACTCCATTTTATTGAAGGCATTAACATAACATTCCTTTCTCGAGATGTGCATGGCTGTATTAACACTGAACAACCTACCAAAGTTACAGGAAAAAAAGTGACCCCACAATAAAATATATTTGTAGAGGAGTACACTGTAGCTGTCTTCAGACACACCAAGAGATGGCAATGGAACCCCTTATATAGATAGTTATAAGCCACTCTATGGTTACTGGGAATTGAACTCTGGAAGAGCAGTCAGTGCTCTTAACCACTAAGCCATCTCTCCAGTCCCCAGAAAGAAAATTTAAATCCATAAGTCAGGGGAAAAGTTATTTTGGTTCAATAGCACTCAACAACTTCAGGTCACTCTATCCTGCCAACCTCATGATCTCACTTGTGCCAGAAAATTGAGCTGATCCCCAAGCAAATCTGATAAATGAATGAATGATAAAGTACTAGGCCAATCTCATCTGTGTGAGGGCTAAATCTAGAAAGTACATTGGTAGAAAGATCTACTAAGACCAGGTCAAAGGGGTACCAGAAATGTCTTCCACCTCCTGGAAGGTGGAAGTTAGCTTCTAATATTAGTGGAAAGAACAGACTACAACATTAGCTGAGCAATAGGTTGGACCCCAAGAGTCAGACAAAGGGCTTCTGGGATGAACCACAATGATCAATCCTACTTAATACAAGAGAACATATAAAGGTATTTCCAAGATTTCTATGAGCAGTCCCTTTTCATTCCCTTAAAGAACTTGAACTCTCTACTTGTGTCTCCTCCTGACATCGTTGTATGGACTGTGGTCCAAGCCAAGTGCATGTTCACTGTAATACATCCAAAGGGGTGACGTGACGCACATACCTGTTAACAACCAGCCTGTTATAAAATCCCTTTCAGCAGGTAATGGAAAACAACGGAGCTCTTTTCTTGGACTACTACCAGAGTTTGTCTTGTTTTGTTTAGGATGATGTCAGAGAAGATCATTTGAAGATAGAATCTGGGTTTATGACCTGGGAGTCAGTCAGTCTAAGTAAGATTCCTTCCTTCTCTCCCTGCTTTAAATGCTTTCAATGGTTTTCCTCCCCGCAGACACAAAGGAAACTCTCAGTGCATTCATTTTCTGAATGTTCAGCTTTTTTGTAGACCATCTGGGGCTCTGTTCCATTTGTACTCAGTTCACAGAGACACTCACATTCCCCTTTTACCCAGCACTGCAGAACAGAGATAATCACTCATTGTTGACACAGGTCATAGTACAGTGTCTCAAGTATCTCTAAAAAGTCTATCCAATCTATTCCTAGAGGAAATAATAGATTGTGTTGGTAAAGAAGACCCTCAATGAGTAAAGATATATGTCAAAAATTTAAAAGTATTGGGACTAGAGGATTGGCCAGTTTGTAAACCCAGGTGTGAACACCTGATTTCCATTAACACACACACACACACACACACACACACACACACACCCCTCACAAACACAAAAAGCTTGTCAGGGAGGAACGTGCTTGTTCCCTAGCACTCTTGTAACCATATCACTGAGAAGGAGAAACAGGAGAATCCCCAAATCTCATTGGCTAGTCAGCCTAGTTGAATTTGAAACCCCAGGTCAATGACAGACATTGTCTCAGAAAACAAGGTGGGCATCTCCCAAAGAATGACACCTAAGGTTGTTCTCTAATCTCCACATATACACAGAAAGATACAAACATACACACACACACACACACACACACACACACACACACACACACACGCATGCATGAATGAATGTACACATGTACACACAACACCCAATAGAGATTTGTATTTATCCTAGCTCCAAGTATACATTTTTCAAAAATCATTGCTCTCCCCCTGGGGGCTTTTTGACAATTCTTTGCTACTCTGTTGAGCTCACTCAAGCACTAGGTAAATATTTGAATGGACTCAGTAGTCTCTTCAAAGTAACTTATAAAAAAGTTGCCTTGTAATCTTCATCCTATACTGAAATAGACTTCTGTCAATCACTCTGGCCTCTCCTTCTACCTCCTTTGACAAAACCATAACTTGTCCTAGGCCTAACTTCATTTCCTTCATCAGAACCAAGACTGCTCCACAAGTCTGTATCAAAATAGACCTTACAAACCTTATTCTTAAAGTATTTGTGACAGAACCAATTACACTTTGTAGAAAAATGTCTTCATCCTTCCTCTCCCTTCTCCAGTCATCACAGGGCATGTCAGACCATGGTTTCATGAGAAGCAAATGTCATTGAGCATTTTGATAATGTTGACATCACCAATTAAATGATGTCCCCAAGTTGTCTCAAATCCAGCGTTTTCTTTGAAGTTCCCATTGTCTTTGTTTAGACCCTCACACCTCTTTTCTGGTGACTACTTTTTTATTACTTTTGAAACTTGTCTTTTTGTATAGCCTGGCTGTCCGTGAATTTACTATGTATTCCAGGCTGGCCATGAACTCAAAGCAGTCTGTTTCATGTAGCCTTTGCTACCCTGTCTAAGCTCCTGGAACGGAACAGAACTACCAGAAAATATTGGATCTTTCGGTGAAAACACAGACATGCATAGTTGTTCAGTTTCAACTTGCTTTTTTGGCACAATTGCTGGATGCTACTTATCTCCTGCCTGGAGAATCAATGCCCTTATCAATATTCTTATCTCCACACCTTTCCACCTGCCAACTTTAGTTGCTCAGTTACATCTAGTCCCAGCTAAACTTTCCCAACTGCTTGCCTGTAGGAGCGGTGTGTGGTTATTCTGTCCAAGATCTCACATGGCTGGTCACCTTTCCCCCCCCAACACACACCAGAAGCATCTCTCTCTCTCTCTCTCTCTCTCTCTCTCTCTCTCTCTCTCTCTCTT
>JANHMN010000015.1:34733053-34764893 GCA_030674055.1 Rhabdomys pumilio
AGAGAGAGAGAGAGAGAGAGAGAGAGAGAGAGAGAGAGAGCCAGTCTAGTCACTGGGTAAAGGTTAACAAGTGAACCATCACTTATACCATACCAGGAGGGGGAAATCAGTTTTCTTCAGTTGATAGGTGCTATCAGCCACACCAGGGCAGGTCTTATGTTCAATAGTAGTTAAACAACACATGACTGGACTCCATATGTTTTTTTGGTTTTGGTTTTGTGTGTGTGCATGTATGTTTGTGTCCTTTACTTGGTTATAGTTTGGTGATTTTTTTTTCCTTTTGGAAGTGGTTTTATTTAGTTTTCATGATCTTGGAGGCTGTGTTGTTGTTTTGGACTTTTTAAATTTGGGTGGGTAGGTAGGGGAAGAGGATCTTGAGAACTTGGAGGAGGAGATGAATATAATCAAAATATATTTGTACTTAAAATTGTTTTAAATAATGAAAAACATAGTGATGATGATGATGAAGGTGGTGGTGGTAATGATGATGATTAAATGGTGATGGTGATGATGATGATGGTGGTGGTGGTGGTGGTGGTGGTGGTGGTGGTGGTGGTGGTGGTGGTGATGATGATGAATAAATGGTGATGGTGATGATGATGATGATGATGATGGTGGTGGTGGTGGTGGTGATGATGAATAAATGGTGATGGTGATGATGATGATGGTGGTGGTGGTGGTGGTGGTGGTGGTGCAGAGAATACCATTTGTGCCCAGAATAGACTCCAATTCCTCTCATGGATTAACTTCAGTTTTTCTGGGTCATGTCTCTCTATATAAGCAGGCTATTTGGTCTCTGTGCCCTTGTTCTATGTTCCACACAGTATGAACTACATGAGCTGCCAAACATTTCCCATCCCAAGCTCTTCTGAAGAATGCTGCTTCCAAGTGGAACACGACCTTCCCTATCCCTCCGTCAGGCCCCTCACCTTGTCTTCTAACACGTCCTGCAGTCAGGAATTACACAGCTGCTTCATTACCACAATTCACTTACAGCATTGCTTATCCATTCTCCTTTTAACCTACTAGACAGGTATTATTTCTTGTAGCTTGAACAGACACTGTTTACATATGTGGAAGAATGACTCCTAAGTAGGGGAGTTTGTGGCCTCACTCCTGGAGGTCCCTTTCTATAATGGAGGATTTCACTGGCACCATGTTTGGCTTTTTCTGGGGGAGAGCTACAAAGATCCTTCCATTATAAGAACACAGCTCTTCCTGTCAATCATCAGTTACTCCAAAGGGGAACATCATGCTCTAAATAACTCCGAGACTTGTCCACGTTGAGGGCTTGAAGAATCAGAGTGTCTCTGGATACACTTGCTCTGGATGTGTGGAAGTGGTGGTCTGTAAGCGAAGTCCTAGAAACACCACAAAAGCCACTTAGCTTGAGAAGCAAGGAGAGCGAGAGGTGAAATGCTGGTCCCTGTGAGACATCTGGTGCCTGCTGTACATTGTGAGCTCTCTGGGACCGCTGAGTCAGGATCTAAACATCTCTTGGAATGCAAATGATGGTTGCTTTGACAAGAGCAGTGAAAACTAGCATCTAGGATCCAAGCTGTAGAGGACACAAATTAGAAACGCAGTGCATAATGCAGAGGGTGCAGGAGGAAGTCTTCTGACAGGGATCAGTCCCAGTGGAACCAAGTTCTCAAGAGGCAGGAGAGACCCAAGCTACCTAAGTTGGTTCCACACATTTAAACACAATGGTGGCCATTCTTACCAAGTATTGAATTAAAACACTTACATTCTAGAAAATAGAAATGATGCCACACAGGTTAACTGCTCACCGATCTGTCTCTTGTCCTAATTATTAAGTATATAGTCTTCTGTTTATCATTTGGGAAGTACAACACCTGTATTAGTCACTACTGTGTCATCGTGACCAAAATACTTAGATTAAATGACATGGGGAACAGGAGATTATTTTGGCTCAATCTTCCAGAAGATTGGAGCCCTTCATAGTGGTATCAGCATCATGGCAGGAGCATATAGCAGATGCTATTGACATAGAGACAGACTGGAAGGAGACAGCAAGGCTAGAACTGGGGTCTGGATTAAAATCTTCAAGCTCCCCCCCACACAGCTCACAATATCTAAGAGTTTCAGAGCTTTCCAATATAGTGCCACCTGCCAAGGGAACATGTATTCAAAACAGGTTCCTTGGAGGGACACTTCATATTAAAACCACAGACACCCCACCTGTTGTTGTTTGTTGCACTCCCAGAAACAGACTAAGCAGTACAAAGAGCTGTGACCATCCCCATAACTCTCTCTGACAATATGAACCAGTTTGTGTCACAGTGGAAGACTCAAGATGAAAACAAACATTTTCTGTCCTGTCTATATTACCAATACACTAAAGTCCAGAACCACAGATGTGATGGCTCTGAACACAGGAAGGGTTGTGAGTGGTGGCTAAGGCCTGCCATCCTAGCATTCTGAACACACAGGTAAGAAGAGTGCCCCAAAATAAAGCAAAGCCTGGAATACAGAATAAGACCCCGACTCATAGCAGCACAACAAATCAGTCATCAACAGTCCTAACCTCCCCCCCAAAAAAAAACAGTAAGAAAGATAGAAATTGATGCATTTAAGAGATAAAAACACTGGAATACATTGGCCTGAGAATTAGGAATGAAGAAACTTTGAATTGGGGACTGGATAGATGGCACAGAGGCTAAAGGCCTGATAGCTTGTCTTGGTCTGACTAAGAACCAAGACATAAGCTCATAGAGATGTGGTAGATGTGGCTTTGTTGGAGGAAGTGTGTCACTTTGTTGGAGGAAGTGGGCTGTGAGGCTTCAAAAAAGCCTATGTCAGGCCAGTCTCTCCTCCCCCCACACCCCTCTCTCTCTCTTCTCATGGATCAAGATGAAGCTCTCAGCTGCTTCTCCAGCACAATATCGACATTCTGCCATGCTCTCTGTCATGATGATAATGGACTCAAGCAAGCCCCCAGCTAAATGCTTGCTATTACACAAGTTGACTTGGTCATGCTGTCTAGTCCCAACAATAGAACAGTGTCTAAGACATAGCCCTTCCAGAGGATCTGGGTTGGATCTCCAGCACACATACGACAGATCACAACTCTCTTTAACTCCAGGTTCAGGGGACCTGACACCCTCTTCTTGCCTCTATGTATAGCACATGCACAAAGTGCACAAGCATACATGCAATCAAGACACCCATTCAATCCACAAAAAGCAAAATTAAAAAAAATAAAGAAAATATGAAATGGATAGATGATGTCAGGGGAAATTCTACACTATTTAAAGAAGAGATAAAAAAGCTTGCTTGAGTAGGCCTGGAGTTCTTTCTTTCCAAAGATTTTCCACAAATTCTCTGTTTTCTGTTAGCATTATAATTATCATCATATGAAAATTCTCAAGATAAAACTGAATTTTTGCATTGCTTAGTTTATCTGAGTCTTAGTTTTCTCTGTATAAAATATATAACTAGAAAACTTTGACTTCTTAAAGTTGTTTCTTCTAGAACTACTTTGTGACTGTATGGACCTAAAATATATTATGTAGTCTTTGAGGCACAGGTGGAAAGGTGGTATAGTTTTCCAGGTATTGATGGAAGCATTGGGAGGGAAAAGTCAGACCTGAGGAAGAACGTGGACTAAATTAGAGACAGAGAACAGAATGTCTCAGAGTCACAAAGGCTGTCCTGAATTGAGAAGTGGGCTCTCTTGAAGAAACAAGAATTCCAGGACACAAGACTGGGAAAGCATTCAGAATTGTTCATTATTTGAGATTTTCTTTTACAGCTAACATGTCTAGACACAGAGGTTGGACGAGAGATAAACAAGAGCAACGCATGCACTCTCCTCACAGAGATTATACAGTAGAGGGAGGAGACAAATAACATATAGGAAAAATATAATTTCACGGCCCTGTAATAAAAGGGGAAAAGAGCCAGACAGTCTGGACTCAAATCACAGCCCTCCACCCTGACCCAGAGAAAGACTCTTCACCTTTTCATGCCCCGGTACTATCAGTGTGACACAGAAAATAGGACCTTTTCCTTACGGTTGTTGATAAGTGAAGACTGATGAGAGTAACCACCCTGTAAAATTTTAAACAGTGTGTGATGCATTTAAGTCTGAAATAAATGTTAACCTTTGCCGTGCTGATCGGTGAAGGCTGATAATAAAGCACCCATGCATAGCTTTCTGCTCCGGTCCAGTTAGCATCTGTGGTATCCAGATAAATCGTCCCTATAAAGGGATGCTCTGTGCATCAGGAAGTGTTTATTTTAGCAGCTTCTTTGGCCTCCACTCACTAGTGCTAGACACACTTCCTGGTAATGATAACCCCAAATGACTCTAGCCTTGAGTAAAGATCCCTGGGAGGCAAAAACATCTTCTGGTCGAAACCTGCTGAGTTAGACAGTAAACAGCTGCAGTGCTTCAGAGCTCTGGAAAAAAAAAAAAAAGAAAAGAAAGAAAAGAGAAAAAGCCTTTGAAGAGACACAGGGAGAGAACCCTGGGTGATGAACAGGAAGGAAGCATTCATGTACAGCCAAGAGGAGTGGCGGCTGCTTTAACAGAGGGAACAGCAAGGATAAAGACCCCCAGAGGAGAAACAGATTTGCACCCCAGCTTGAACTAGAATGAAGACAATGTTGAAGAACTACCAGGGATCAGAGTAGAAAAATCAGAAATGTAAGAGGCCAGTGAGGAGAGGGAGGCAGGGGCATTGCCTAGCATTCAGTAAGTCCAGTTCTGTTCCCCACACAGTACAAACTAGGTGTGGTAGCATACAACTGTAATCTCCACATTCAGATGGCAGATGCAGGAGGATCTAAAAGTTAAAGGATAGCCTTGCTTACATTGCTTGAGGCTAGCCTGTGCTCCATGAGACCCTGTCCAACACAAACACACATCATGGTGATAAATTTGGGTTTTATTGGTTCTGTACTGAAAAGCTACTGTGAGGTTTTAAGCAGACGAATGATACGTTTGCTTTTGGGGTTAATTAATTGATTGTGAAGCATAGAAGTGAAAAAATATGCAATCAGAGAGGCCATGGAGGGTGTAAAGGCACAGCCCAGTAAAGGATGATGGGTCTTGGTTAGAGCTGGTAAGGTCACAGCTGTGAATGTGGAGAGATGTAATGGGATTCTAATGTACTGTGGTAAAGAAAGGTGCAGACGAGAGGAGGAACAAGCGCTAATGGTAGAAAGAATTTACAAGGTCAGTAGTTCTGCAGAGGCCAACATCAGTATTTCTGTGTAGGGGCTGGTACACTTGAGTCCCTTCTAGTCATACAAGAGGAAAGGTGACCATTGACCACACCTTCCGGAGATGAAATGAGAAGTTGGGACTGGAGATGTGCATTTGGAAGTTATTGTCTTTATACACCATTCACACCACGGCATCATTTGAGGTCACCAAAAAAGAGGGTAGGGTGAAAGTTCAAAAACCAGTGTGAAAGTCTTCCCACTTCCTGTCTAGAGGGAGCCCATGAAAACTGACAATGACATACATGTAGAGTGTCTTCGATGGCTTAGAAACAGTTGCTTCCAAAGGAAACATTTGGTCATCCAGGTCAAAAGTCACCAAAAGGTCAAGTAAAGACAGGGATTTTAGTGTATATTTGGATTGGATGAGGGAGAGTGTGTTGGTAGCTGTTGTTGAAGAATAGTTCATTGGAATGAAGCAAATTCAGGCCTCACTGGAGTGTATGTGTGCAGAAGAGAGGCAGTAGAGTTGAAAAAGAAAATCTAAGCTCTTCTTTAGAGTAACAGTAAGAGGGTGACGTAAGCCAAAAAAGTCATCCGTGACCATTGCTACTGTGTGAAATTACAGTTTGTTTCAGTGAAGATGCTCACGGTGCAAGAGCCTGTAGTTTTTTTCTGTGGCTCATCCCTGTGAAAAGGAAGAAACAGATCATCCAGGAGATGTGGAAATAACTGCACGGGACACTGAGTAGTAGAACGAGCAGACTATGACGCAGGCAATAGGTCAGTTTGCCTTGAAGAGAGAGAGTTAGATGAATAAAATAGGTAGGAAAGAAAAATGTAGGTAAAGACTATATTTAGTAAAGAAAATATAGTAAAAATTTCCATACTATTTCTATTTTCTTACAAAGCTAGAGAACTGTCAAATCAATTGATTGGTTGCATGTGGCCAGAGAACCAAAGGTTAGGGATTAAAGATAAAAAGAAATCACGTGTCAGTGTCAGGCGGAAGGTGAACATGAATGTGTGTGTAATAAGGGGTTGAAGAGATAGCTCCGTGATTGAAAGTACTGGATGTTCTCTCAGAAGACCCAGGTTCAATTCCCAGCGCCTACAAGGCAAATCACAACTATTTATTCTGCTGCCAAGAAACTTGATTTCCTCTTCTGGCTTCCAAGCACATGGTGTGCAGACATAAGTGCAGGTAAAACCGTATATCCGTAGAAATAAAGAATAACTTTACAAAGAATGTTTATCAAGAAATCTGTTGGATGTGCCAAGTAATGTGAAATCTACTTGTAATTCATAGGCGTTTGCTCAGCTGAGCTCTTTCAGAAAGTCTGCATGCTTTTAGGTCATCTTTATGCTGTGAAGCAAACATAGAGAGCCAGGCTAGTAGACAGAATCACAAGGAAGGAGCAGGGGAAAGCAAGGCTTTTTGAAGGCATGGCTGCACCAGGGTTCTGGAATCCACATAGCTGGATAGAAAGGTAGCTCCTGAAAAATCATGCTGATGTGCAGCGTTGGTACACTGGAATGCTCAGGCAAATTGGAAGCAGTTGGATGAAAAGTGCTAGAATATCTTGCCTAAGATAAGAAACAATTGTCAGAGTAGGTACTTACAGGGATTTTGGAAATGGCCAAGGGTGTGGTAATAATGGCAAGATATACAGACCAGGACAAGACATTTGAGTTAATCATACAACTTGGAGTTCATGCACACAATTTGAGCACTGAGATAGAACAGAGGAGACACATACAGAAAGAGAGAGAGAGAGAGAGAGAGAGAGAGAGAGAGAGAGAGAGAGAGAGAATCAGAATGGCAGATTTCCTAGGTCTTCAGGAGTATCTGAACTATGAAGTGTTAGCTGTTTCTAGCATCTCTGATGTGGGAGTCATTGGGAGTATCTGAACAGAAGTACTGTGGTAAGTACACTCTCTAGAAAAAAAAAATGACACTGTGAACTGAAGAGGCCATGGGCCAGATCAGAAGGCATGACTAATCTTCCAGTTGCCCCGCCCAGAGAGGGATATATGAAGGAGTAGACCAACATTACCAAGACAGAAGGCCAGTGCTGCCTGACCTGCCTCCCAGCACTCTTCCATGAATATAGCGCACTCCTCACACCTTCTCTCCCTGTTTCCCCCCATCTCTTTGTTTCCTATTGGAGTGATGTGGTGGTCCATGTTTCATGGTTTAATTGGGCATCACCAATAGAGCTATTAAGTCAGAAGCCAGTAGCAGAGCTTCATCACAGGTGGATAGTCCTTCTCAATGCTTCTCTTACACATTTTAAGTCAGGACAGCTCTAGACATCTATTTTAACACTATTCTATTAATTCTTGTTTTTAGGAGATGAGAAACTCTCTCTATTCCTGAAGGTGATCAGTAAAGTCTGAGTTCATGGCCTGCTGGTGCCATTGCTTTGGACTTGGGGTCAGGTTGGCTATCACAACTGTAGAAGCATATGAGTGAGATGACTAACTTCATCATGTCAGCCATGATGCTGAGAGAAGGAGAGAGGCTAAATGTTATGACCCTCAGTGGTGTACCCCTTGTTGCCAACCTTTTTTAATAAGGCCCTTACCTCTGAAGTTTTCTATCAGCTACCCATAATACTGTCAAATTAAGAATCTACTGATAGGTGAACCCATTGATCAGATCATATCTACAAGTTTCAAGTATGCCCCAATGAGTAAATCTATCCACTGAGGCACAAGCCTTCTACACCTGAACCCTTCAAGGTCTACTCCATAGCCATCCTATAACAGGGAACACTTCCAAACAATCACCATACATGTGTGCCTTTCATGTTCTCCAATGGTGATTTGCTTTGATTTCCAGTTATGACTTCATTTGACCTTTAGAGTCTCTGGAGAGTAAAACACATTTTGACCATGTAGCACAACATCTCAAAAACTGCTTACCTCACTAGATTCTTAACTGGATTGTTTCTCAACGATGATGGTGAAGGTGAGGGATGACCTCATAAATTCCCCAAGTTAACGTTCATATGTCTAAGGAGTCAGCTTGGGTACTTACAATGGCTACACAGCAATGAAGTAGTATTCTTCTCTGTTGGGGCTTGCTGTGCTGATCTGACCCTGACATCATCCACACAGTTGGAATACTGCTAATACACAAGGGGGAACTATTTATGTACTTGATATTATTTTGAGCATGTTGAAACCCATATCTCAATAAACATAGGAGAGCAGAGTAAATTGTCACAAAATTCAAGAAATCTCTGTTTTAAGGTATTAGCTTTCATGCGCTACACTGTATACAGTTCTGCATTATAGACAAGTGGTATTTAAACAGGGAATAATATGTTGGGAGTTCTTCATTGCTACAGAAACACTAGACTTTAACAGTAGAACAGAAGCATGTGGAAATAATAGCTGCTGTGGATTGAATCCTTGTGGCTTTATAACACAAACACCTCTCCATTATTTAATTTGGCTTAGGTTTTATTCAACCACCCACTGGGCAACTGATACATTCCTCATTCATTTCAGTTATCAGTCTATTTTTGACATCTATAATTATTGGATTTGACACAGAGAGACATGAACTATTTGATACATAATAGGCACTGCCAAGTACAAATAATGCAAAAGTTGCTTAATTCTGTAACAAACTGTCTGGAAAAGTCATGACCAAGGGCCTTGTAGACAGAGGCGTCTAGGATGCATGTGGAGGACTATATAAACAGTCTTTAGGGAAAAGGGACCACAATTTGAGTGTGTGGTCTGACTTGAATGTTCACAATTTTTTTATCTCTCTCAAATATTTTTTTCCATATGAAATTGCACATAGTGTTCAGAAAAATAGTAAATTTTCTAAGTTAAGGCAAATTGGATCTCCTTATTCTCAAGAGTAGCTTTGGTTGTCTCTACCAATAGAAATCCCTTGGGTGGGGGGTGGAGGGGCTATAAAAGTGCCTGTGTGTGTTTCTGTCCATAAGGGCTTACAAGGGCTTACACTGAGGACTACTACTCAAGACTGCTTTTCATATACATTCTCAAGCAAACAGTTCTGGGTGCTACAGTATCTAAATATAGTAGCTGTATAAAGTAGCTAAAGAGGTCATGAGAAAAAAGATACAATAACTAAAAGAGAAGTCGGCTGGGTCTCTGAATAGAGGGGTGACTGGAATTGACCTACCTGGAAAGGACTGATGATGCATCTTCCCTAGAGATTGGTTTTTTTCTGTTTGTTTGTTTTTTGTTTCTTTCTATAGAGATAAATACTTTGAAGACTTTTGATTTAGAACAAAACTAGAATCTCTGGGAAGCATGTAGTCCACCAGAGATAGTGAGACTCAAAAGCCAGTTTAAAGTTAACTCTGTGTGTGGCTTTATTACCTTTTCAGTAAGAATCCTAATTTTATATGACCTGTTTTCATCAAAGTACCACTGCAATGGTTAAATTCTATCCAGTACCCTCAAAAATATATTTTGAAATTCTAACCTTCAGTATCTCAGGATGTGATCTCTCTTTTTTTTTTTGGGGGGGGGAAATAGGCTGTTAAGATGAGGTCATAGTGTCATAGTGAAGGAGGGTAGACTCTTAGGCCAGGGCAAGTGATGTCCTTATAAACCAAGAGAATTTTGACACAGACATACATGGGAAGAACACCTTGTAGAGACAAAGGCAGAGAATAGAAATGTGTTTCAAGCCAAAAAATGCCAAGTATGTGTGGCAAACTGTTAGAAAGCAGGGAGGGCAGAGAACAAATCTGTCCCCATAACCACAGAAGGAAACCACCGTTCCATAGCCTTGTCCATAACCTTCCAGATCTATGAGATCATTTCCATTGTCTAAGTCACTCCACTTGTGTTCTTTATTAAGCAAACGCACATACATGCACACAAATCGATAGACTCCCCAAGATCATTTAAACACTGCCCTACTTCAACACCACACTTGATAATTCTACAAATAATATTCAAATCCTGTAATGTTCAAGCAGACATAAGATCACTGGGTAGATGGTGTTTTCATCAACACATGAAAATATAATTACCCCTCAGTCTGCTCTGCCTTTGAAGTCATGGCTGGTGCAAGTCATTCCAGTCTTCCACCAGGAAACCGGTCATTAGCCTACACAGTGATAGTGAATCGATGTAGTTTCTCTGAAAGCTGAAGTGCTCATCATAGCTTTGACTGCCTGAGAATCACATGTGTTCTTCATGTTGTAGTGATACAAAACCACCTTTTAGCAGATGGAGACGTTTTTAGGTGTATTTCGAACCAGAAGATTTCAATGCATCCTGTTTGTTTTTCTCCACAACTGTTAAACAATTAACATGGTAGGTTAGCTGACAAAGTGATATGGATAGTTGTATTTCTAGTGGGTGATAGAAGTCTAGAGAATATATTTATTAGCTTTTAGGACAAGGTATGTTCTGTCAGAACAAATCATGATAGGACAGAATTACCAGACATGGAGTTGGCCTCATCTAACTTAGGATTGGGCCTTACTTGAGATGTTGGCAGAGGCTGCCTTCAGAGGCTTGCCAACAGGGACATCATGTTCAGGTAACTCTGTTCTCTTCACATTTTTGCAATAAAACCTTGACACTGTCTGGGGAAGAAAGGCCATGCAGTTTGCTTGGTTCTGCAGGATGTGCTGATTTGAGATAGTTCTATTTTCAGCTGACTGAATACTTGAATGTATCTGGATTTTTACTTTTGTTTTTTAAATGGAGACAGGAGTCAACTGGCCAAGGTATACAGCATCGTCTTCCACACACTGAATAATGATGACAGTAGAATCAGCCATTCCTCCTTGTTGGCAACTGTCAGGATGACACTGAAAGCCACGTGTGGATCATTCAAAGAGAACACCCTTTTCTGAATCTGTGAATGTCTCTGAGATTTCCCCAAGTCCTTGCCAGTCGACCCTCGATCTCCTCTTGGTCTGCTGCTGCTCCTTAAACTCCTTCTTATTCCCTTTCTCCTCTAAGTTTAGTTTTCCCACTGCTTTTAAGCAATTCATTTCTTTAGAACCTTGAGGTGCCTTTCTCCCGATCACTGGTTTACTAAGTGTTAGGAGTTGGTTTGCTAAAACTGCAAGCATATTTCCAAACTAAGGTACACTCAGGGATTGGGGGACAAGTTCATCTCACTGTGGTACTTTCTCTTCATTGTTATACACAGACTCTTAATTATTCTCCTATATGCCATCTCTCTGTACTGTACTGACAAAGACTGTCTACTGTCCCTGACCTGACTTTACCCCAGCACCACTTGAATCTCAGACCTTGAATATTTAGTCAAGAATTTTGACAGTCAATAGAGTGAAACTATCTAATCACCATTGCTATCTGACAAGTTCCTGAAGTCCCACCCTCTATATCTTATCACTCTGGCCTGCCCTCTGCAAGGTCCTTTTTGGTTTAGTTTTATTTTTCAATTAAACAGCAGCAGCAGAAGTCTGTCTAGCCTTGATGTTTTCTTTTTCATTTTCTACCCACTGTCCTGCTTCTGATCTACAAAGCACTATCTGCACACATACTGAACTTGGGTGTGGTTTCTCAACTCAATGACAAACCACAGTTTTAGCTGTTTTCTGAGTAAACTCGGCCTAATTGTCTTTAACAACTTGGGGAGTAATTTTTTTTTTTTTTGCAGTAAAATACTCACCACAACAGACTATAAGCTTTTCAGAATGAAGCTCTCTACTTAGCTTTTTAAGTAGTGCTGAGGGAGGCAGAGACAGGTCGATCTCTGAGTTGGAGGCCAGTCTGGTCTACAGAGTGAGTTCCAGGACAGCCAGGGCTACACAGAGAAACCCTGTCTCAAAAACAAGCAAGCAAACAAACAAAGAAAAGAGTTTTCTTTTCTCTCTTCTCCTTCACTCCTTATTCCTTTTCTTCCCTGACTCTTAACGTTGAATAGCAATGAAGGTTCCTTTACTCATTCCTTAGTACAACCATAATGTATTCAGTTATATGGGAAATGTTCACATAATTATACTGTATAAAGCGAAGGTGATCTTATCATTGTAAAACAATTCTGTGCTAGTCTTCACTTAACCAGTATGTCTCTAACTTCGCAAATCACAAAGTTATCTATCCTATTACAAGACATAATATTACAGGGAACTTCACAGAGGCATGCATTTTATAGGGAACTAAAAACATCTAAAATTTGCCTAAGAGAACTAAAATGAAAAAGAAAAATCTTACATCTCCTTAGAAACCTTCCCAACCCTTAAAAGCAGTTGATTCCCAGCAGAAGATTCCCCAACGAAATCTCATTAGCCAATAAACACTTGTTGGTGATGTGTGCTACCTCCATTGGGTGGATGCTTTTAATTTATAAAGTTAATTTTAGAACCCCAATGCCATATCTAAGGTGTGAAGCAGGCCTCCCATTGCATGTCTTTTTATTTATAAATGTACTGAATTCTTTTTGCTTTGTGTTTTAAAGACAGGATCTAACTGTGTACCTCTGGCTGTCCTGGAACTCACTATCTAGATCAGGATGGCTTCAGTTTCAAAGAGATTCGCCTGCTTCTGCCTCCCAAGTGCTGAGATTAAAGGTGTGTGCCATGATACCTGTTGAAATGTAGCCTATTCTTAAACCTTTGTTCCAGAGACTAATCACCATAGGAATGAGGACTCATTGCCAATAAGATTTCAGCTGAGTTTCTTTGTAAACATTTGTGGTATCATTGAGACGAGAGAATAAATTACGCTGGGAAAAGAGGCAGGCTTGTGGTTAGCGCAAGAAACCTAGATCCAAGGTTGATGTGGAAGAAGATGGAAGAAGAAAAGACATTCTTTAGGATCTAATTATAGGCTGCCAGACTCTGTCAACATCCAACTTGAAGACTGTTACCTCTCTCCTCAAATCTGATGGAGTGCTCCTGTTAGCATCGGCAGTCCACAAAGGAGAGAGAGAACTGAAGCTCAGAGATAAGAAATTGCTTCAGTCAGAGTTTACATCTTGTTTCAAATTAATTTCTGGCAGTAAAAACTCTAAAGGATATAGATCCTTGAAGTGTCAAAGAATATAGGACTACACTTTTTTTGAACCAGAGTCATCTGTTTGGAATTCTGAAATGTTTGCAAATTATCCTACATTAAGTATTAATTCAAAATAGCAGCTAAGCATGGTGTCTGGCTGAGAGGTCTACATCCTTGGAAAGTGAAGACTAGAGCCTATGAACTCTAGGTCTTTACAGACCTGTGTCTTTCCATGAAGTTGTTTCTGTTTATCACATTTCAACTAAAATACCTTAAACCCTCCCCTCACAATTTCCCCTCCCCTTATCATGGTACACTCTCTCCCAAAATGAGACGCGTACCATCTCACAGGCTCCAAGTTGCTCTTTACTTCCAAAAGCAAGTTCCTCTTAGGTAGTAGTTAACTTGCACAGCTCCAGTGCATTTGTTTGGAAGCAGTGTTGTATATTTTTTAAGGCCTCCAATGGCTGTCAGGTCCTCGAAGATATTCTCAGCTAAGCCTGGTGGTATTGCTATTATCCTCAATTTGGGAATGGCTGAGTGTGTGGGGGTTGGGGGGAGTTGAGGGGAGTTTAAAGCTGCAAATGGAGAGAGATAAACAGAGCTGTCTACTGTCTATGAGAACAAGAGCCATGAAAAATTGAAAGGCACACATAAATCAAAGTACAGTTATAGCAGGGGCTAGCTGGTTCTCCTTCCTTTATCAGCAATGACCTTCTGCCTGCTGAGTGAGGAAGTTAGGCTGGTAATTGCCAAAAAAAAAAAGGTGACATTTTCCTGTCTCACATTGAGGGGCTTCTGTCAAAGATAGAAGCTCACAGCTTTCTTTTAAATTTAATATTCAGACCCTCGAGACAGGGAATCTCATAAAGGGGTCTCACTGAGCAGCACCTGCCAGTCTGTCCTCATCGCCACCTCACTCCACGAACTCGTGGAAGTGTTTTCGTTGTTTTTAATCAGGAAGAGAATAGCAACACCCCTTCCCCCATCTTTTCTTCAGAGAGGTAGAATTAACTTTATTAAATGTCAATATTTAAACGTTAAATCTGTACCATCCCAGCTTCGTGCGGGAATCTAGTAAAACCTCCCAAATGTTTTCTTAGAAACTGCTTTCAATTTGCCAGTCTTCTTTCACAAATAAAAACATTGAATGCTTCAGTTACACTCCATCTGGGGAATGTGGAGTGGTCAGACCCAGTCCAACACACACACACACACACACACACACACACACACACACACACACTGTCTATTCTACTCTATTTTTTTTTGATACTTTCGATCACTCAGGCACTCCTAAGGATGCGATGGGGGTACTTTGTGTGGCAACTCTAGATGTAGGAGGATCTGTTACAGATCCCATGGCTGAAAAGGTACACTTCTTTCAGCACCATTGTGCATCAGCCGTCTCCGGTTACAGGCAAAGTAGGTGTGTAGTATATGACTGGACTTGCTACAGACGCAGGTACACAAGTCCCGGCACAGAGACACCCTGTGCTCCGGTAAACTGATCTGCCTCAGGCTCCCATTAGGTCAGCCAGCACACAGAATGTGAGCTCACATCAGAGATGTGGGAACCGGCTAGGGCTCTGATTTTTATCTGGCCATTCAAGAGCTAGAGAAAAGAGTGGATTTGAAAGTCCCATTTTGTTGCAACCGTGAAGACCATTTAAGCATCCTTAGCATCCTCAATTTAGAATTACGACTTTAAGAATATGCTAATGTTTAAAACAATTTGGTATTACTAACTAATCAGCTAATCTCATTTAAACTTATTTTCTAATTTTTAAGAAGAATTCTTAGTATCTGATATAAATGACAGTAGGCAATGTATTTTTCCTCACATGTCACCATTAACATTATTGAGGAAGATTAATGAAAAAATATGACACACCGTGGCTAAGTCTCATCCTTGCACAATGGCTCCCAACCTTCCCAGTGCTACAACCTGTTAATACAATTCCTCATATTGTGATGACCCCCAACCATAAGGTTTGTTTTTGTTGCCACTTCATAACTGTACTTTTGCTGCTATTATGTATTGTGATGTGAATATCTGTATTTCTCAATGGCTTTACACGACCCCTGTAATCTGCACAAAGGGGTCACAACTCATGGATTGAGAAGCACTGTCCTTTTATAATTCCTAATAGCGGCAGATTTCTTCATGTATTATTATACAACCTAAATCATTTACTATGTTTTTCTAAGTTAATAAGAATCTGAGGGGGAAATAACATTTATGCTATTTGCAGTTCCTCTGGATACAGTGTGATGTAGGTAAGAGATGTCGTTGGGACTGTGGAGAAAGAAGACATTGAGAAAGCAAAGCTGATACCTCACATATAACCTTCAGCATGAAATTTCTCATTAAGGATCCAATGTGCCTTGTCTTGGGCAAATCTCCCAGACATTGGCATTGTGTAAAGATGAAGAGAAAGCAGTAAGATACCATGGAAGTAAAGATTTCCAGTCAATACCAGAGCACACCCACTGCATTTCCAGTTAATACCGGGAGCACACTCTCTATGTCAGCTGCTCTAGTCTTGGCAGCATGCGTCTTTGCAAAGTAGACTCGTGTTAAATAACATCGTTTGTGATGGATTCTACTTTTCTCATTTTTGACTATTCTTCTAGAGGAAAAGGTAAAAGAGAGGAAAGGAGGAAGGGGAGAGGCAGAGACAATATATAGAGTCCTTCAATTATCACTAAATGCTTCAAATCTCATTATTAGGTCTGGAAACTCAGGTTCAGAAACCTTGAGGGGGTTTATTCATCATAGGCACAGATCAAGTAAGTGACCTCTGTGATACTTGAGGCTGTTTGTCTTGATGAAGAGCCACGGCAAAGAGATACTTAACTATAAATTCTACACAGCCACAGATGTGTGTCTGAAGGGTCTATATCTGTGGATGAAAAGTTTTCGAGAAAAAAAAAAGCTGAATCTGTACTGACCATGCACTGAATTTTCCTGTCACAATTCCCTTAACAATACAGTGTAATAAGTATTTACAAAGCATTTACATTGAGTCAGGCATTATAAATAATCTAGAGGGGACCTGAAATACATGACGCTATGTGCAGGGCATATGCATAGTCTACATCATCTTACAGGAAGGTCTTGTAAGTGATACCCAATAGATGCTGAAGGATGATGGCACTTTCAGGACTGCATCCTGGGACTGTGGAGATAGAATGGTTTGGGGTTGATTTCAGCACAGAACATAGAATAAGGTATCTGAGCAATATCTTTTATTCTCTAAATAAGTGAGAGACTGAATTAAATAATAATGAATTATGTTTGGGGAGTGGGTTAACTGCTGGCTCATAAAAAGGGGGATTTTGGCTTCAACAAAGACTGAGTTCTTTATGAGTATCTCCCATCCCCTGTTGTAATGTACCTGTGTAATAGTTTACTGACATAAAGAATTATCTACTATGATTTTATGAAGACTCTTGGGTACCAAGGCGACATCTGTTGATTCACCCTAATTGGCATAGATATATGCATTGTTAGTTTACCAACTGCAAGGTACTTTGTGATCAAATATGCAATCTTCATCAATCCTCAGGAATGTGTGAGCCATAACAATGTACACTGTGGTTACCAGGCTAGCAGCAAAAAACAATAAGGTGAATATGTCAGTGGGAGTTTAGGAACAAGATTATTTTCAATCATTTAACCATATTATAATTATCATGCAAAGGATGTTGGAATATGCTGCCATTTTTTCTAATCCTAGGTGAAAGTGGAGGTGGTAAGAGCTGAGCAAAAGGCTAACAATGACCTATAAGGGATGCTATCAGACTTCTGTCACGACTCAGGGAAAACTGGGGCAAGTAAAGAGATACCCATACTTATGTTCCTTACTCACCTCTTATTGTCTAAGCCTCCTTGAGGCCAGAAAGTAGAAGTGATTGTTGAAGCAAATATAGAGACCAATCAGCCATGAGCAGGTACAAAGCTGGAGGAGATCTAGTGATTCAAACAGAAGTTAGCCAACATGAGGGCCTAACAAAATCAACTAAAATCAGAACTGAAACCAAATCACTAGACGTTAAGACTATAAACTTACTTTATTATACCTAATATAGCTCTTTCTCCAGCTTTCAATGTACAAACAAGAAAATGAATTACATTGCCTGATAACAGGGTCAAATAGTCGTGTTTGGGAAATGACAAATAGTTTCCAAAGAAATGATCTATAAAATGATGGCTGGGAAAGAAACACAACAAATAAACAAATCTGTGGGAGAAAAAGATATTATGTATTGTCTTCTTCTCTACCGAGCATTTTTATTTGATTTTGCACTTTGTAAATACTGGTTGAATATATACCCAAGACTTTGAAAATAACCAGTGTCATTAGCATATATTAGCTTCTTCTTTTTTAATCTTCATTTCATTCCCATGGCTGAGTAAAAATTTTGTTTTGTCTGCCATGTCACAGATAAATGGAAATCTTATCAGCCTGTTTTGAAAAGCCAGCATTGCCCAACCTTGGCATTTGTAACACTTGTAATCAGATCGTTCTTTGCTGCTGGGAGGGCTTGCTCCATTCACCACAGGATGTTCAATTAGTTCCCTGTCTTCTACACTGGATCTGCCAGTAACCCTCACCCCCTCAAGCAGTGATGATCCAAGTGTCTCCAGATATGAATAATGGCCCCACAGGAAGTTTAACTGCCTCCAGTAAGAACCTCTGTTGATAACGACATGTACTTGAGAGTTATCAGATCTTAGATATCAGATTCCTCATTGCCATACAGAGCTGTTACATCACGTGGCTAACTTGATCAGTTCAATGACAATTGCTAATAAGGCTTCCTTGAGCAAGTGACTGGATGGATTTAACTCAAAAGAGACCTTGGACAAGATGACTCACATGATGGCAGTAACAGGAAGCCATTCTCCTTACTGTAATTTCCAGTGGCTGCCTGGAGGGGAGCCAGGGCAACAGGTTGTCTAATTGGAAGTGCACCAAGAGTATCATAGTGTCCCCATTTTTCTAATTTACTTCTAGTGTACAGAAATACACTTATTACTTTTGTATTCAAATCCACCATCTTCAACCTAGAATCTGAAATACCCTCCTAGTTTAGACTCCTTGCAATTAATTTTCTTTTTGCCTATGATTCATACTGTGGTCTTAGTAGCTCTTTAAAGATGAAAAACGCAATCTTGTCACAGTTTAAAGCCTTCACGGTTATCTAGTTTAAAAGCCTCCAGTAACTTCCTAGCCCAATGGAGCCCCTACATACTCAAATTCTCTTAACCCCCCTGCCCTTTAGTGCTCTGCCTTCTTGCCATACATATTCACATAAACCATTGATCATGGGCCTTGCATTTCCTCTTCCAGATTACTTCCCTGTAGTTGATTTGCATTTTTTAGATTCCAGAACACATGGTCCCTCCCCAACTAAGCT
The DNA here is from genome assembly GCA_030674055.1 of Rhabdomys pumilio. NCBI lineage: Eukaryota > Metazoa > Chordata > Mammalia > Rodentia > Muridae > Rhabdomys > Rhabdomys pumilio. The sequence continues at coordinate 34,751,651 of JANHMN010000015.1, forward strand.
TTCCTGACTGCAAGACGTCAGACCCATCAACACAATCGATCAAAGCTGAATTCCTTGGTTTGTTTAACCTTCTTACGGGGCTGGATTCTTTTCGCTCAGAGTAGCATTTATCTTCCTATGCAGAGACACATCCAGTAAAGCGACCGTTTGATTAATGTCACTCCTTTATTCAACCTAATGCTCCTTTGAGGCAGGAGTTGTTACATTCTTTTCCCCACCAGTACATAGGAAATAATCAATAAATATTTCCAGAAGAAAGAGAAAAGGCAAAAGAGATAAAATCTGGAAGGGTAATGAGAGAAAAATCAATCAGAGAAATAAATGATCAGACCCCAGTGTGTGACTACAGCCAAATCTGCTTATTTTTTCTTACCTGACTTGCCTATCTTCACAAACTGTTTTCTTCCCCAGGACAAGGACAATTCCATGCTGCTATACTGATCTTTGAAACTGCTCATCACTAGGCTTCTTACCAAAAGCAAAACATCCCCAGGTTCACACTATATGAAAATGCTTCCTGGGGTGTCAGATAAACAGTGGATGCAGCTGCCATGATACAGAGCAAATACGCCTTCAAAACAAATTCCATTCAGGTCTCTCCATTATATAAGAAGGTTTTTGAAACTTGCATGAACTAGAGGGAGAGAGAAAGAGAGTGAGTGAGAGAGAGGGAGAGAGTGAGAGAGGGAGGGAGAGAGAGAGGGAGAGAGGGAGAGAGGGAAGGAGAGAGAGAGGGAGAGAGGGAGAGAGGGAGGGAGAGAGAGAGGAGGGGGTCTTCATTTTATACTCTTCTAAAAGTAGAGAGAGAACATGATTGTATTTCAATGCATAATTTATGTACACTCTTGTATTAAAGTAAATGCTAAACACAGAGTAATCTGCATGCACAATGATAAAATGAAAGCTAGTCTCTATGACCTTGGTCTATGGGGCATCCTCTCTTTTCATGGCAACTTTCTGTTTTCCTTAACTATTCCCCCCATCAGTCTTTGGAGCCACAATCCATTACACAGCCTGTCTTCCTTTGCAATCCATTTGCCACACACCACTAACAAAAGATACTGGGGAAACCTCTATTAGACACATAGCAGGCTTTCCCCCACCAGAAGGGATTGTCAAACAGCCCCTCGAAAGTCATTTCCCATTAATTGCAAAGTGATTGTGTATAAATACTTTTTGCACTATTTTTTTCAGATGAAAATCAATCAGTCAGGATCAATTACAGGGCCCAGATAAAGATGGCAGACAGGAAGAAGGAACGGGAGGGGCAGGAAAAAAATGAAACAGAGATGCCTGAAGGTTGAACTCTGTGGTTTTTGTAAATGTCAGTTGGGACTGAGTGATGAATGGGTTTCAGAGACCTCAGAACCCCAAGAATGCATAATGTTAACTTAATAGATTCTTTCAGGCCTAGGTTTCTGCAGTATTTACAGTAACCTTATGTCCATGGCAATAGCACAATAGGGCCTTTCAGCCCCAAGTCTCAGATTGTTACACATGCAGAGGCTATCAGTTTCTGAACCAGCTGGCTAATAACACCTCAGCCTACACCCATACAACTAGTTATGGAACGAGACACTTAGGTGATTTCTCAACGTTAACACGGTACAGTGGTAATTCTGTAAACCGGATTATAAAGGCATGCTTTTAAGAAATGAGGAAGTAAAAATTATGTAAATCATGCTGGTGTGGAGAAGCAATCTTTTGACAAATTGTTAAACTGGGGTGCATTGAAACTACGACAAGTACAAGCAGAAATTTCCATTTCAGAAACTGCAAGAAGAGAATATATGTTTACTTAAAATTTGCCTGGTGTAAAACAGATACTTCAGTGAAGCAATTTATAACCAGTTTTCACATTTACTTTCTGGTAGTTGGATGCTACAATTTTGCCCTGTTATTGTGTGCAATAAAAAGAACCCAGCTTTTATAACCATAGAAATTCAGACTGGAGAATCTGTAGTGTACACTTATTTTATTCTGTAGAGGTATTTGTTTTAAAAAATCTTCACCGGGCGGTGGTGGCGCACGCCTTTAATCCCAGCACTTGGGAGGTAGAGGCAGGCGGATTTCTGAGTTCGAGGCCAGCCTGGTCTACAGAGTGAGTTCCAGGACAGCCAGGACCACACAGAGAAACCCTGTCTCGAAAAACAAAAACAAAAAAAACCAAAACAAACAAACAAAAAAAACCTTCAATCTTTGCATGCCAACTGTTGTATACACTTAATGTTTCTGTTATAAATATTAAGAAATGTACGTAGATTTATGACGAACTGTTGCAATCGAACTCTGTGTGATTTAGAATGAAGCATTTTTCTCACCGCAGTGGATCACAAAAGTGAAACTGTTTACTATATGAACATGGTTTTAGTTTGACCTTCAAAGCTCCAAATAAAATGTTAGTGGAAAGAAATTCAAAGTAAACCATTGCAAAGAGTGAGTCTTTGAAACCTCATCTGTACGCCCTAAGCACCAGACTTACAACCTTCCTCAGTTTTGCTGGTAATAAACGACTGATTTTTTTTTTTTTAGCTACTGGCTTGCTGAAAATGACCTTCTCCTTGGCTTCTTCTTTAAACTCTCATTTAAAGAACCCCCAAAGGAAAAACAACACGGGGAAAATTATCAGTGCTAAACGTCTTCTTAGGACTTACTTTTAACATAATAATTGAACACACAGAACAGAGTTCAAACTCACGTTGAATTCCTTGTGAATGGCATTGGTTTCAACTTGACTTCAAAGAATTAGGTGGAGCTGGAGAGCTCTCTCAGTGTCTTAGTTACTAGCTGCTCTTCCAGAGGACCTGGGTTTGGTTTCCATACACACATGATGGTTCACAACCATCTGTTACTCCACTTCCAGAGACCCATAGCGTCTCTTGGCAAAAGGCATCCACATTATTTATGGGCATATATGTAGGTGAAATACCCCCACACGTAAAATGATTAATTTTTAAAAGTTAAAAGTATCGTTTAGTGAATCTTTGGATAAAGCTTTAGCATAGACTTTTTAAAAGTCACTATTGTTCTTTTAGGTGATCGTAAATCAAGGCACATAAATGGTACATAATAAGTTATGAGTAAATTGAGCCTTATCTGTAATGTTTTATTGGATGCCACCTTGAGAAACTTGGCTTTATTTGTTCCATAATTTGGTGCGATAACGACGGCTTTGTTTTATATCACACTTGCTTATGTAATAGGATGTAACTGTGGAATGGGTCCCAGGAACATTATTTTATTTGTTTGCTTCTGTTTTCCCAATTAGACGACAGAAGTAAAACATCCTTGTACGTTTTTAAAGTTCCTCAGAGCCTTTGTGGTGTTGTTCAAATTAGCATCCATTTCAACACAGCAAGATGTTTCTGAATTCAATCCTGCGGCACTTTGGCAAATGAAAACTTCATTTTCCATGAGTCATTGTTTGAACTACAAAATGTCATCATCCAGAGGGGCTCACTGTGTCCGTAAAACCAATGTGACAAGATCATCAGTGTTGATGACAGCAGTATCTGAAAGCTTATTACGTAACCGTCAGCACAAGTTAGCGTGTGCCTGGTGCTTTGATTCGTCACTAAACATTCTAAGTTGTTTATGTCAAGTGCTTAGAAAGTGGATCAAGTTTGTTTTCCCAATCGCCTCCAGAGCAAAAAAATATATGTGCGCATTTATTTTTGTTTACTATAGGCACAATGAATTAGAAGATTTTGAAACATGAAGCCCCTTGTGAGATGCCTCAGGTAATTATCCAGCTAAAGATGGCATCTTCCTTTGTATGTCTTCCTGTTTTCTTCTATAGTGGGTGCAGGGAACCCTTTGAGATGAAGGAGATTCATCTGTAGGGACCATAGTAATATATCAACTAAACAGCATTTCGAAACACTTACTCGGCTTTACATGGTCCTTGACTATTAAGGTATGGGCAGGAAGTAGTTTTCAACATTCTATTTTTACACAGCCTAGAAATTTTGTCCTGTTTAAATCAACTTATTCCTCATTACCAGGTAAAACAAAAGAAACTATGCAAAATATCGCTATGCCCTTGTATGAAATAACTGCCCATTTTCTCAACATGATATGCTTAACTTTGAGATAAATCAGATAGTTCATAAAACACACACACATACACACACACACACAGACTCTTTCCCAGAAAGTAAGAGGATAAATATATATCACTAAAGTCAAATGTTACTTTCTTATTAATCTGGTTTTTCTCACAAAGACATTAGAAGAAAATTATTGAAAATAGAAATATTCACATTTAATTTTATTATCATTTTCTTGTTTGAGCAGAACTCAAAGATTCCATTTTTCTCATGTGTTTACTTAGGGTAAATTATCTACCTAATATCTACCAAAATATTGGTATTCTGAGACCAACGACATACACGTACGTGAGATGTTTTCGGTAGTAAAAGTGCAATACTCTATTAGTGTTATCTTAAACCAGCAAGAAAGCATACCTTTCATAGTTCCTACCCGTTACCTTTATCCTATCTTTCTTTATCCTCTAGTATTTACCCTTTATTGTTTTTTGCTTCCTGTTCTACTGTACCCACAGACATACTTGTTTATACACTTACCTGTATTACTGGCTAGATTCATTCAGCACATGAAAAAGAGAATATACAGGGTTTTTATTTTTCCATTTTGGGAGAATTGTGACCTCACTTAATCTTATACATTTGAAGTCTATCCATTTTGTTGGAAAAATTATAACTCCATTTTTCACTAGAACTAAATAGTATTCCATTTTGTATACATTCCAAAATTTCATTCTCATAGAATTCTATTCATTTATTTGTTGATAACTTTTCTTTTGTAGAACATTTAGTATTTTTCTTAAGCCTTGCTTTATGAATGACTGTTTTATAAGCAACTGCAATGAATATTTAGTTCATGTCAAAACAATCCTCTTAAAAAATGATTGAGTAGTCTTTTGTTTGAACTCAAACAATGATCTTCTTAACCCATGATCTCATTGACTTTCCATGGTCTGAAAAGTGTTAATGCAAAGAAACCTTAACAAATAAACAATAAAAACATTCTTCTTTTGCAAACAGAGGTATACAAAAATCTAGAGATTTTATAAAATAACTCATAAAATAACTCATTGCTCATAAAAACAAGTAGCAATCATCTTCAGCATCTATGTGGCTGATACAGACTGTGGGTTCTTCCTATAAACACTTAAGCCAAGGTCAATGCTTCCTTCTACCTGCGGTGCCTGCTACGGTGTTTGTTTGAACCTAATGTCCCTGCTCCATGACACACCTGTCTCGAGTTCAGGGGCTGGGACTCCATTCCATCTTCCACATACCTTCCTGACCTTCAGAGGTTTGTTTTCAATTATTTTCTAAGCTTTCTTCTAGGATAACTTTTAAATATAGTTTTTTTTCCTTCCTAACGTATATTAGTAAGAACAGTGTGGTTTGCTGAAACTATTAAGACAATAGTTTGAACAATCTTACAATACTCCAAACTGCCTCTTGACATTCAGACTGAATACAGGAAAGAACCCCAAGACTCTAACCTTTCTGCAGCAATCAGAAGAGATGATGGTGTTCTTGTGACAGGAAAGGGCACTCGTCTTTGATTGAAATACCCTAACTAGTCTATTTTTTTGTTTAGGGTCTTTATCTCATAAAGTTGTGTAAGGCTATCATTTGTATAGTTGTACAAATAAGGAATAATTAATACCTAATTCAAATTCAAATATTGATGAATTTAACACTGTGTCTTTCCACCTCAGAAAAGGCTTAGTAGTAGTAGTACCGAAAATGGGACTTTCTAGAGCTAGAAAGATGGCTTAATGGTTAAGAGTATCGGCTGAACTTCCAGAGAAAATGGGTTTGATGCTCAGCACCCATAGTGACTCACAAACCTGTAACTGACACATAAGATACATGTGTATAAGATATATGCAGGCAAAATACCCTTACACCTAAGATAAATAATTAAATGACTTTTAAAAATAATGGACTATTCTTTTGTTCTAGACTCCAGTGCTTTTCCATTAAAAGCATTTTTTTTTTTTTTTGCAGAATAAAAACATGTATCTCTCAGCATCTCTTAAGTAAGAAAGCACTGCCAAAGACAATGAGGATATTTAAGTACTCTCTTCACCTTTGAAATATTTATGTATTTATACTTATAACTATATGCATGTTTTATGGGTGAATTAGTAACAGTGAAAGAAACCTCGTCTTAAAGAGTATTTCATAGGCTTCTTGGGTTTACTTTGTAGTTCTCCATGAGTTTGAATCCCCAGGATTTGGGTCAGCTAGTCCACTGGGAAGATGTGCACTATTTTAAACCATCCATCAGGTTCTTGAAGTGTTTTTATCCCTTGGAGATAGCTGCACTTTTCATTTGGTCGAGCATTTGTCAAATGAGCTTTGCTAGGACTCTCCAGAAAGAAAAAAAATCTTATTGTGTTTGTACTTTCTTTCCTTCTTGGTTGTTGAAACTTGAGGTCCACTTTACAATATCAAGGGCAAACTGAAAGTTGCCTTAACTAACATCTAATGCTTGTGCCCCTGACTGTGTGCTGCAGACAAAGTTGAAATCAATTACTTCAGAAAACTACCAAATTGGAGGAAAGATTTTTAGTCCTTACTGTTTTAGGGTCATTGCATGCAGATAGAGAATCATATAAGGCAGGTGTCTCCCCACAGTCCCAAGTCTAGAAAAAGTCACTGTCGCCACACAGCAGTCTTCTTTGCTCTCCAACCCATCCAGCAGCAGCACTAGACTGATGTGAGTCACACATCAGAAGCTTGTACAACCTTTTCTTTATGTCTAAGTACAAAAATGTATATTCAGAGTTTGGTGTCGGTGCTTTCTACTTGTAGACTGGGACCCTGCTGCTCGTGTGCTACGACACTCAATATTTGCATGTTGGTCTTTCCCTTTCTTATGTAGTATTCGCTTTAATTAATAAGACTATAATGCACAAAGACTAAATTTAGAAAATCAAGGACACAGAAAGAGGTCATGGTTCTCAAGTAAATAAAATTTCCATTTTCAAGAAGAGTTGAATGTGTGATACTTCCTAGATTTTTTTAAAAAGGCATGATATGATGGTCAAGGGAATACATTTGTTAAAAGCTATTCTGGATGCAAAATCGTACAGGCCAGTAGTTTTCTGCATCAACTGAGATCTTGGAAGGACAACACTGTAATTATTTGCTTGTTCTCTACATGCCTTGGTGACTTTATCACTCTTTGTACCTTCCATGGAGCAATCCCCTTGAACCTAATTCCTTCTAACCAGAGCCAGTTTTATCAGTTTCAAGATTGTGGTGAAATATGAGAGTCTAGGAAAAAGCTCTGGCTACTGACCACCACAAATGTAGGACATGACAGCATTGTCCTGGTTTCATGAGTTATCACTCACTGGTAAGTTTAGTGTGGAAATCGCATATAAAGTGGAATTGGTTATTTTATTCATTCCTTTCCAAAACTGTGCTAGACCAAGAGAAGAGCATCAAATATATGTGAGTGGCCTTCCTCACAATACTGTCCTGGATGACCATGGATAAATTCCATGTGTCCAGCTAAAAGTGAAGAGGAAATACATTTGGACCGTTATGGCAACAGCGAGTGTAGCATCTCCAACTATGCACTGATACTATCATGCACAGTATTGCATTTGCTTTCTGCAAACTCCACAGTAATCTTCAGTAATCTTCAGAGCCAACAATTTCTTCTCTGAAGATTAAGGATTTTTAATTCAAACTTCAGAAATACCAAGTAATTTCCTTTTCATACCTCTCCAAAACCACTACAAAAAAAATAGGCTAACATATATTTTGTTCCTTTACCACTGTAGAAGTAACATGGTGGCTGATATTCATCTCATATATAGAATGTTCCAGGCAGGCATCTCACTGAGAACCTGCAGTGGCTTTGAAATTCTTGCAGTTGTCCAAGGAATGGGCACTGTTGTTATTCACAAATGAACAACTGGAGACTGGAGAAACCACATAATTTCTATAAAGCCATACAACTAGCAGAAAAATGCCAAAGGCAGCTTTCAATTCAGCCATAATGGCTTTGGAAAGAGCTTTGCATCATTTTGCCATAAAGTGAATGTCACAGCTGGTGATATCTCATGAACCCTGAACAACTAAACCATTTGCTCTCAGCAGCAGTGAATCTAAATGTATAAACTCAATCAAAGCAACTTGAAGAAAATGCAGAAAGTACCTGGGGTTAGACATACACAATGCTTTTTAATAATGATTTTACTTCTGTGTGTATGCCTATGTGTGTGTGCATGTGTCCATGCACATAGGTGCATGGGGTGCCTGTTTCTCTAACCCAACATTTTCTTTCTTTCTTTCCTTCCTCTCTCCCTCTCCCTCTCCCTCCCCCTCCCCCTCCCCTCCCCCTCTCCTTCTCCCTCCCCTTTCCCTTCTCCCTCCCCCTCTCCTCCTTTCCCTCCTCTCCCCCTCCCTCTCCCCCTTCCCCCCTCTCTCTCTGGGCGAAGCATTCAAACACATATATCTACGGGGGCCATAGCTATCAAACCACCAGAGTGCACACCTATAATCCCAGCACTCAGAGAAAGGCAGTTCAAAATTAGTATTGGAGAAGTAATGAGTCTGAGACCATCTTGGATTACAAGAGACCTTGTATCAAAAACAAACAAACAAACACCAAACCTGAAATAAAACAAAGTAAATAAAAGTTTATCTTCAACATTTTTGGTAAGGCAAAGGTGAGGAAAATCTGATTTGGAAAAGATAGGATACACAAGGTATGTATTATAAAAATAGTTATCTGTTAAACAGTAAAGATGGCGTAATTTTGCCTGACTAAGGAAAAATACTAAGCTAATTTCTTTGGGAAAATGAATAAGTAACACAAATTATCTCTTGTTTTATGAGCTTGAAACTACAAATATTTGGTGAAAGACAAAGGCTGGATTCACCTCAACAAGACAGATGGCCATGAGAAGTTTCACAGGCAACATCACCACGGCACTATTGGATTACCCTTGCTGTCTGAAGCAAATGTGGTCTTTGCTTCTAGTTACTAGGGCGGATTCTTTCACAGGTACTTTTAATTGGCACACTTTTTTTTCTACATATTTGTGAGGATGCAATGTAATACACTGAGGCATGTATATAATATTATACATATTACATATTTATATATTCACCATGAAGAAATGATTAAAATGTAAGATAAGCATTGCTATCTTGATTACTCTGAATTACATTCTTAGACTGAAATGTTTGATCTCTCTCTCTCTATCTCTCTCTCTCTCTCACACACACACACATACACACACACACACACACACACAGAGAGAGAGAGAGAGAGAGAGAGAGAGAGAGAACAAATTTCAAATTTCCAAGCAGTTTCTGTCTTCTAATACATTTATCCCACATTTCTAAACAGATCAATTTTGGCTCTATAGTTCACATATTCACACTTATTCTGGTAAAACTGCCATTCTTGTCCTTTGGATTCTTCTTTTATTATTATCTTGACACGTGACCTATCTTCATCATCTCCTGGTTTCTTCCTAAGTCATGTCACATTATTGAGTAATAATACTTCCACCACATCAAGACCGTCGCTCTGCAGCCTCACAGCCCTGATCATTTTATGTCTTGCATAGGTTTCGAGTGAGGCTTTCAGAGCTGGATTCCTCAGCCTCCATATGAATCTAGCTTGAATTTGCTTAGATAACAAGCTGATCTTGGGGCTGGAAAGGTGGCTCAGCTGTTAAGAGCACTTCCTGTTCTTCCAGAGGACAGGCGTTAAGGTTCCTCTACCCATATCCTTCATCTTATAACTGCCAGTCTAGTTCCACGGGATCTGACACCCTCTTCTAGTCTCAGAGGGTACCCACATACATGTGTTATAAATTCACATACACATACAGACATACAAACACACATATATGTGTGCACACACATATACACATGCACATGAACACACATGCACACATACACACAAACATACACATGTATACACACACCATACAAACATATATATATATATATATATACACACATATACACATGCATATAGACATATGTACACACACACACACACACATAGAAATAAAAATAATTTTTAAAAATCTGATCTTGAACTTACCAAAAAAAATAAATTCTTATTGCCCTATATATGTTGGTTATTTGCTAGAGTCTCTAAACATGATGGGTAGATATATTATAATTAAAAAATTAGGGTCTATCTAGTTTGTTCTCTTCCTTTGAAGCATGAACATTTGTTCACTGTCACTCCTACCAGTGCTCATCCATGTTTGTCAGCATCGTAACTACTTTTTGTAGTTTCAACCTCCCTAACTGTCCAGTATGCAACCATTTGTTGAATGATAATTGAGTGAATGATTGGATTCATACAGTTATAAAGATGATGCTAAACCATCAAGGTGAATTATTGGTGGACTCTTACATAGTACTGGACTCAAGCAGAAACAAATGTACTAAGACAGAATTGCCAATACAGTCCTTTAGCTCACCTTTGTAACCCTGAATATCAAACCCTGGATCAACTGCATGAGTCTAACTTTGGGAATTCCTGAGGGTATAGCTAGTTTGGCTGCTTCTTAAATAGATTTTAAGCTCAAATGTTTCACAAAATTGAAAACAGAAAAGATTTTCAATAGTGATTAAATCTTCACTTTAAAATGAAAGAGATTCAACACCCCTGTGCACACTTCAGTACAGAAGTAAGATAGGGCAGATTCTGAGAACAATCACCATTAAATATTTTTTCTCATCAGATGACCACGGCTAACCCTTAATGTTCCAATGAGCAGCTTCTGTCCAGTTGAGCTTGGATCATATCACATGATCTTTTCATGAGACCAACCGGTACTTGCATCTGCTCACTGTTTATGGAACCTGGGATTGGTTGTGTAACACTATACCATTTCTTTATAGCAAGAGCATCCTGTGTGAAGGCCTGCTCTGCTCTCTTGCTCCCTTGATCTGAAGCAGACAGCCCTGCATCATTGTCAATGAAAGAGATGTAGGCTCCTTTAGCTGTAGTCTCCCTTAGCTGTAGTCTCCCTTAGCTCTGAAAACATCTATCCAGCTGAAATAGGAACAAAATAAAATTCCTTTCAGGACAAAGCAGAACTTTTTTTTTTCACAGCTCGATGAAGTATCCCCTAGGCAAGAGTGGTTCAGAATATTACCATTAAATATATTGTGCAAAATGCTTTACAGGCATAATAACTTTTAGATTTATGCTTTATACAGTGTTATTGAATTTCACAATACTTTGCTCTACAGTGAAGCTCAGAGCACCCAACCAACATTTTCTTCACTTTTCCTGAAGACTTGAATTGTGGTGAGCCCCATGCTAACCTGACACTTCTCACACAAATCTCCATTTCATTTCCACTATACCTTTGTTCTTTTCCCATGGGTAAAGACGACATCATTAAGCTAACATGGGATATGCTGCCAGAACTGGTTACTTTTTGCTCTTTTTGCCTTTTTATGTTTATTTTGCCACTTATTCACTTCGGAGCAATACTGTCTTGGAAACACCAAGAAATGATTCCCTTCCCACCCACTTTATTATCAACTGACCAGGTATGATTTCCTTAAATTTTCTATGCATTCAGTTAGCTGGATTGCTTTGTTTAGAGCATAAATCTTAACACATCAATGCCTTAAGATATATGGGGATTTTGTGAGACATGAAATCAAGTAGATTGATTAACACAACCTTGGCTACTTTGTCCTAGTGTCAAGCATAAATAACATGTTAGTAAAAGAATGTGCAGCCAATTTGCCCAAGAGCCATGATATTGTCATCAGCTTATATAGATAGAATATTAGCCCTGTCCTTAAATCATTACATTGTCATCTTTTTACATTCTAGTTTATTGGCTTTAACACAGGGACATTTGTGTCCTCTGACTTTAATTTACTCATGGCTACATGGAAAATGGTTCAGGCCATGTCTCCCTCAGCCTTCCACACTTTCTTTTGCTACAGGAGATTAAGGATTTCCCAATGGTTCAAAAACACACAGTTGCTTGGACATTATGAGTCTTGAATTATTGAACTATTGCCATGTGGTAAATTTTCCCCTGAAACATATTCAGTGTTTGTAGAGAAGGGTATCAAGGCACGGCTAGAAACAGCTGAGAGCAGTGTATCAACACTGTGCAGCTAGTTCCCAGGGATGCCTGCAACAGTCTTTCAAAGAAGGACTGTCTCTCTGCAGCATCTTCTATAGATTTAGACTTTTGTTGCTGGGCAGGTACTACAGGCAAGTGCTTAAGAGAGGTTAATGAAGACTCTGTGGGGTCACAGAACACCACCGAGGACTTGAGCCAAAGAATGACAAATTGAGATGGAAGGAAAGGGAATTTCATATGTCAAAACCCAGGGACTATCTATTCAGATAAAACTATGTGACCATGCAGCCATGACACATCTCACATAAGATATTGTTCTGTGAGCAGAACTGTACCTCCATTTCAAAACTTACAGTAACTTGGGTGATTTCCACTCTTTCAAGCTTCATCTTATCAGCTTATGGAGGTTCTGGTTGAACTCCACATGATCTCTCAGGCATCCTTTTCTGGCCTCCTTCCCGTTTCTGAGTTTTCCTCTTGCAGTTTCTTATAATTATTTGGGGTGTCAGGACCCACCCTTTCATTACTGCCAGAACTTGCCCTTGGCATGCAGAGTTAGTTTTTGATGTTGGTGTCCTTGATGAAATGAAAACAACCTTGCTGGCATTTCCTTTTCTTTCCTCTGGTCTGTATTTCCAGCCCACAGAGGTCAGTGCACACGACCGCCCAATCTAGCTCTGAATGCCGCTTCAAGACACAATCCATGCTCTGTGTGAGGGCTTTACTACAACCATCATCAACGTCTGCCAACCACAGCTACACTTTACACTGTTCACACTTCTAATGTAATAAGCCTATTAATTCTTGAATCTGCCAAATGAGCTCACGGCCACCAATTTGTCTAAATCTGGGAGTCGGTAGCTAATAAAGAACCATCAATGCATAAAATAACCCCCATTTTAAGGTCTTTCCTTTTGTATGAATAAATTGGAATCTGTTTTCTCCTTCTAACATATTCCATTAAAAAAATCACCATGGGATCCTGTCACTTACTGATTTGTAGTACATGATATCATTGTGCATAGCACAAAGATTTTAGATGATATCTCTCTCTCTCTCTCTCTCTCTCTCTCTCTCTCTCTCTCTCTCTCTCTC
>JANHMN010000015.1:34764903-34784388 GCA_030674055.1 Rhabdomys pumilio
CTCTCTCTCTCTCTCTCTCTCTCTCTCTCTCTCTCTCTCTCTCTCTCAGAGCCAATGATCTTATAAAGGAGTAGTTACATATTAGTAATACATAATAATATATTAGATTCCCTCTAATCGTGCCTTCCTGATGAGTCTTCTTGCTTAATTTTAATCCAAATGGAGTTTTGTGACATGAATTTGTGACCACATGTTTTCAATAATAGTATTTTTAAAAGAACTTGATGACTTTGGCCCATAAGTTTCAAAGACACACATTTGAAAGCTAGCTATATTTTTGTTAAGATCAAACAAAACCTTATAATTTGCCTACATATTACTTTTCCAGAAAGAAGTTAATGGTACATTGTGTGAAACTGCTGTCTTAGTTACACTTTTATTGCTGTGAAGAGACACCATGACCAAAGCAACTCTTATAAAAGAAAGCATTTAATTGGGGTTTCCTTACAGTTTCAGAGGTTTAGTCTGTTATCATCATGGTGAGAAGCATGGCAGAGCTCAGGCAGACACGGTACTGGAGAAGGAGCTGAGAGTTCTCCATCTTGATCAATAGGCAGCAGAAGGAAACTGTGTGCTACATTGGGTATGGTTTGAGCATAGGAGAACACAAAGGCCTGACTCACAGTAACAAATTTCCTGTAACAAGGCCACACCTCCTCCAATAAGGGCACACCTTCTAATAGTGCCACTCTCTGTGGGCCAAGCATTCAACTCCATAAATCTAAGGGGCCCAAACTTATTCACACCACCACACCCACTGTTATTCAAATTTCTTGCGGACTGAGGAGATGGCTCCATCTTGTTGCACAAGCCTGAGTACCTGAGTTCTTGTCACCAGGTCCTATTTAAAAGTCAAGTATGTTGTACCTGTAATCTCAGTACTGATGAAGCAGAGACAGGGGGAATTCTTGGGGCTTGCTGAATAGAGTTTCATATTTAGTGAGAGAACTTATCTCAAAAATGATAGTGTACCTGTGATTCATAGCAACAGTGGTTGCCTGCACAAACTCTGTACAGGACTGGGCCCATAGACATTTCATCAGGGATGGAGAAGGGACCCATAAAGCCCCACCCTTACTAGAGGAGCCATAAAACATTTAACATTGCAGAGGGGGCAGAGTCATGGTCCTCAGTGATGTAGTCATGGGTACATTGCTCCCATTCAAACAGCCACACCCTCTCATGCTCATTAAGGCAAACCTAGTCAAATGCATAGAACACACACACATACACACGCATACACACATCACAGATTTTTTTGCTATTAGGAAAGATTGTTCAGATGGCTTCTATTCTATGCTGTCTCATCTGTGCCACTCAAGTTCCTGGTACTGTCTGGGAATGTGAACGTTAAGAGCTGGTCACAAAACAGGCAAGTAACAAGGAGCTAGGACAAGAGTATTGGGGTTCCCAGCCTGAACAAAGTATGTCATCCTGACACCAAGATCACTGCAACTGTTCACATTGAGAATCTGAAATCACTGCACAGGCTGAGACTGTGGACAGCTGTATCTGACTATGTGTTCTCTTGGGATGGTTCAATGGAGCAGAGTTTATACAGAACAGAATTGCTCAGACACAAGCAAAGAGTTCAGAAGATGCCACTCATCCAAGAGAACTTCTGAACTTTGACCTTGCTTAGTTGCCTTTGCCTCATTGACATCATAACTTGCCCTATCACTCATGAGAGCTATTTTTAAGACAGACAAATTTGGTTCACATACACCCTTCTGTTCTGGATCTTGGATTTTTGAGAGCCCACAACTAAATCACATTTTATCAAGTCTACAATGAAGAAATCACTGTACAGCAAGAAAAGCAGATGCTGTAAGTCGGAGGTGTTCTCCAGACCCTACCACTCACTAAGGAGCTATTAGCAGTTTATAGCTAATTGAAGGAGGGAGAACCATTCTTCTTTGAGGGTGTGATCATTAGCAGGTGTCCCATGCTCTAGTGAATGGTCCCACACCCATGAAAATATGAGCAGCACTAATTGGACATAGTGAGTTATTTAAAAAAAAAAAAAAGGACATGTAGTTGGGAGGGTGTGTGTTGAGGGAATATGGAGGGAGCTGAAGGGAGTTATGGGAATTAAGAGGCATATATAGATCTCGGGTCTGTTCCTGGCTCACCAAGTGATCACTGTCCTCTAGTCTCTTCTTCAGGCAGATGCTAGACTGGCAGGAGGTAGTCTCCAGGCCCCCTTCATTCCCTGGCAGTCTGTGATTTTCAAGTCCTGGTGATGCATACTGTAGCAGTGGGGTGCCATTTCTGGGATGACTGTGTGTTTTGTTCCCTTAATGGGGACCTCAGCAGCAGTCCTGTTTGGCATCAGCTGGGCTGTGTCAGCACAATGAAGCTGATTGGCTGAACCTCAAAAGCAGACCCTAGAGAGAGATTGATTCTGACAGGGAAATAATTAAAGGGGGAAATTGGTGCCTTGCATGGAAAGACATCTGCACACTTGTGATGCTCTTGGTCAAGTCTCCAATATAATATGTGCTTTAATGAGTATGGACAGAAATGCCCTAGGTTAAAGCCACTCATGAAATTAAAAAAATATATATATAAGAAAGAGATAAAGAAAGAAAGAACAGACATGTGTAGATTATACATAGACAAGAAAAACATCTTTTAATTTTTAAAAGACTAATTCCTTATAAATTTTACATTTGGAGCTGAGTGCTTTGTTGGAAAATTAGTCAGGCTTTAATTTAAATGTTATGCAAATACACGAGCAGCCTGAAGCAGTTGGCAAGGACTGCTCCCACTTTCTTCAAAACCTCGTGCCAACATTTTCTTCTGCGTTGGTCCTTGTGCCCTGTTCTTTCTTGTATTTTTTACTTTAATATGTCCTCATCCTTTTTTAGCCATTTAAAAATATGTACACTTCCATGATTCACCCAAGCCCTGACTTGACATCCTTGAATATGGTACCAAGTGAATCCAGTCTCTCAGTGTCAATAAAGTATCACTGAAGACTTCTGAACATCGGCCCTGCCAGTGGATGTGTGTCACCATCAAACTCAGCCTCTAGAATGTCATCCTCCATGTGGTAGTGGCTGCTGCCTCTGGTGTATTCCAACCTGTCCATCCACATTCAAGCAAGCTCTACTTGGTATCAGCCTCTGTCATCTGAGGACCGGGCAGTCCTCGGAAGCCACATACTAAGTACAGCTGCTTCTCCCTGCATCCCCTTCTTTATGAAGCACGGAAGCCTCTATTCCTTCTAATCTGTGAATCCTGATCCTTTTGGTCCTGTCCCTCTACATCCATCATCCTTTGAAACACCAAGATGGTCATGTTGTCAGCTCTGCACTTGGCAGCTCAGTACTTAATATTGGTCATAAGGCCAGGAACCGATATGTGTTATTAGCTCTAAATACCAACTTGTTGAGATATCTGGGCCAGAGAAGAATGCATTAGGAATTTCTCTCATTCTTACTTTTGGATGCTGTAGTTGTTCTGTTACATTCTCCCTCTTTCTCTTTTTAGATTGTGGCAAACTATAAACTATATAAAAATTAACCATGGTAACCATACTGTTCACTGGTATGAGACATTCACACGAGTGACTCAGCACCATCTGTCTGCAGTGCCTTTTATGTTCCCAAACTCACACTCTTGTTCCACTAAATATTGCACATCTTTACTCCTACCTCCCACCCCTGTGTCTCTAGCATTTGACTACTCTGAGTACCTGGTATAACTGGTGAGTGATGCAATGTTTGTTCTTGTGTGACTGACTTAAGTTCCTTAAGACTCAACTCAAGACTTGTGTTCCTCAAGCACATGTCACAGCTGATTCTCCTTTGGAAGGCTGAATGTTCATCCATGAATATGCATAGTTATGAATATTTATAGTATTAGTGCATTTACATATTTATGTGTATGTATGCCATCTGAATAGCTGACTCATCTCTCAGTGGACACTGGGTTGCTTCCGTTTTTCATCTATTATAAATGACATTGCTATGAGCATCAATGCACAATCAAAATCTTTCTAATTACAGGAAAGCTGTAGTTACAAGGAAATGTTACAGAGCTGTTTGAGTAGGTATTTCTGATCATGTCTCATCTTTGCCTACTAAGGATGGATGGCACAGTCCCACAGACAGATAAAATCAAGGTTTGCTGTGGCTGTCGATTTCCTCTTAGTCCTGATTCTTCTGTAGACACAATTAATTTTGTTTAGTAACTGAATGTTCCAGTTTATGCTGCTTCATTAGAGTTGCTGATACAAAAATAAGAATAAAATGTTTTATGCATTTTTTGCAAGAGAGAGATAAAATAAAATTGGGTGAGATAGACAGAAAAGCAGAGAGACAGATGATAGATAGATAGATAGATAGATAGATAGATAGATAGATAGATAACGACTGGGTAAGGAGGTGAGGACAATCTGTGAGGAGTTGAGGAGGGGAAATATGAACAAAATATATAATATGACAAAATTTAAATAAAAAGGGGTGGAACCCATACAGTAAAACATGTGAACTATGGAGTAGGTGAAAGCAAAATGAAGGGAGGAAAGAAAGAAGGGAAGAAAGAAATGTCATCTAAAATTACATTAAAAAAACTATAACATAAAAGTGATTCCTTATGGAATTTTTTCTTTTTGGCAAATTCATTAAATCCCCAACTTTTGCTTATTGGTTCAGTCATATAAGCAGATACAGACTCTAGACTCCTGGTGTTTTAGACCTGGAAGCCCCCTTGGAAACAGCTTGTCTTAACTCCTTCCTTTGTAATAAAAATGTCTGGGCAGTTATCAAGATTTGTTTTTATTCTATTCATCTATTCAGCATTCAATTACCTGTATCACACTGTGCTTAACAGGCTGCCTTTGTCCCTGGCCTTACAGTCCTCCCCCCGCCCCCTTTCAGCAAAGGAAAAAAAATGCAAAGACGCTGAAGTGCAACGGGCCAGTGAGAGAAATATTGAGTTATAAAGAAAAAGAGGACACTCATATTCAGGAGCATGCAAGTAGGCTGAGACAAGATGTGTGTACACCGTGGCTGTTACTATGGGATTTTTACAATTACATAGACAGTACCTACAGGAGGTACTGAGGGTCAGCGGAGGTGGAGAGAGTGGGGGTGGAGGGAGTGAGGGTGGAGGGGGTTACGGATAACATCTATCAGAGGGAAATGAAAGATTTCCTGCCAGAGTGTTTCTTGTAGCAAGCCTCCAAAAATGTGCATGTCCTCCATAGCAGAAATGAGAAAACTCCAGGTGGGCGTGGGAGGGAAGCATGTTCTCAGGGAGTGAAGGGGTGCCAGGCAAAGACATATGTGGAGGAAGGCTTAAAGGGCTCCCTGAAGCCACAGAGTCAGTCCCGGTTACACTGTAGGATCCTCGGCTACAGCATCTGATCCCAGTGCCAGGAAAACATTTCTTTGTATCGTAAAAAAGTTTTCCATGCAGGTTGAGGTAAACTGAAAAGACATACTTCTGTAGAAAGTGTGTAGCATTAGGAGGCTGTACATAAAGAGAACACACACACACACACACGCACACACGCACGCACGCACGCACGCACGCACGCACGCACGCACGCACGCACACTGTCCGGAAAAATCACATGGCATGATTGGACTAGCAGAAGGCAGGAGACTGAGTACATTTAGGGTAGCACTTGTTACTATTACATAGCTGTGACTCAAACACTGGAGAGAACAACCCAATGGAAGACTGATCTTGATCCATGGCTTCTGTGGATTCAGTCGATTGTCCTCAGCCCTGTCAGTTCTGCGCCTGCACCCAGACCCATCATCATGGCAGTGCGGAGCGGGAAGAGGAGGAGGAGCTTGACCTCATGGTGGACAGGAAGCAGAGACCATAAATGGAACTACAGGCCCAAACTGGGATAACCTTTAAAGCACACCACCGGGGACCTACTTCCTCTAAATCATTTCCACATCCTGAAGCTTCCAGGATTCCCACCTGAGGAACCAGTTAATCAAAATATGGGTTTTGAGAGGGACATAGTCGCAAGAGATAACTGACATCTGGACGGGTGACATGTGAGCCAAGAAAGCCATATAAAATCTGATGAAATGGGGGATGAAATGGTGGGAGGAGGAAGAAAAGGCAAAGATGAATGCTGAGAACCCTAGTTAGAGCCTGGGACATACTGAAAAGTAAACTATGAGCTGAGGTGATAACTCTGGTTTCTAAGTCTAAGAGACAAGTGAGAGCCAGGATATTAGGCCCACAGGGGTCACATGCTACAGATGGTCAGACAAGATGATACACAGGGAAATAGCCACTGCATTTTCTGATGGTGAGGTCACTCCCTGGTGAATTTGGATGAGAAGATGGTATGGGCAGACTCCAGAGTAGAGATGCTTTACTGGCACTGGAATCAGTCATGAGTGAGGAGGGGGATTCATAGAATGAAAAGGGGTTCACTGCGTGATATTCTTTTCTCTTAACATCATTGGCCCTCATTATGTTTTTAAGCATAGAGGAAGGTGACGACCAATCAATTACAGAAACTTACTTTTAGAAATTAGCCATAGGAGATCAGAGTTAAGAGCTAAGTCGGGAAGCCTAACCATGGAAGGAAAGGGACACATGTCTCATCCCTGAGATCACAGAAAAACAGCCCCGATGCTGTGACGACACAGGCTCGAGAAGGAAAAAGCCAAAGACTCCAGTTCAACCTCAGTCTCAGCTTCAGGACAAGTGGCAGGCATCCTAGTTTCCTTCCAAAACTTCGACAAACATTATGACCAAAAATAGCTTAGGGGAGGGAAGAGTTTATTTCAGCTTACAAGGCTGCTTGCTAATCTATACATTTCCTCCAACCTTGGAACTACTCAGCAGATTCGGTACAACCGAAACTGCGGATGGTGCTGCTTGCTAATAGGATCACTCACTACTTTCTTATACACCTCAGGATCCAACAGCCTAAAGCAGCGGTTCTCAACCTTCCTAACAATTCAGTCCTTTAACACCGTTCCTCGTGTTGTGCTGACCTCAAACCACACAATTATTTTCGCTACTACTTTATAATTTATGAGTCAGTCATAAATTTCTGTGTTTTCCTATGGTCTTAGGCAACCTCTGTGAAAGGGTTGTTTGATCTCCAGGTTGGGAAATGCTCGCTGGCTTAAGGGATGGTGCTGGTCACAGCGGGTATATTAATACCCTCCTGTATTAATTAACAATCAAGATAATCTCCCACAGATGCTCTCAAGCCAATTTGATATAGTCAGTTCCTCTCTGAGATGATGCTAGGCCATGTCAAGTTGGCAGTTAATGATATATCAGGAAATGGGACTACATGCTAGACACAAAATTCAAGCCATTGCAAGGCACAGGGCAGTAGGTCAGTTAGCCCTACTCTGCTCCAGCTGCCACTTAAAAACAGCTTTAATTTATCCCATGCAATCAACCATCAAGAGACAATTTTCAGATGTAACACACTGTGGATGACTTTCTCTGTGTTATGTCTTGTAATGGAGCTAGGTGATTCCCCTCACTGTGCTGTTTAGTGTGGTGATAGTGACTGGCTCAGACCAAACTATGGGAAGCTTAGCCTTAAAGAATTAGCAGACATAGAGAAAAAAAAAAGATGGAGAAGGGAATCTCAGAACATCTTTAGAATAGCTTTGGGAGTCAGAAAAAGACTCTGACCAAAAGTGTGAGTTCCCCATGGATGCTATAACAAACCCAGGGTCTTAAAGAACAGAAATCTATTCTTGAAATTTAAAAGCTCTAAATCCAAAATCAAAGAGTCAGCAGAACCACATTCCTGGAGTCTCTAGAGAAGAGTCAGTACCTTGCTTCTACTGACCCCTGTGGCTAACTAGCATTCCTTGGGGTGTGTCTGTATCATTTCATCCTCTGCTTCCCTCCTCATTCTTCTTCCCTTCTTCACTCTATGTTAATAACAACTCCCTTGGCCTACCTATGAAGATCTACATGATTTCATGGAGGGCCCATGCAAATCATCTAGCCCTTTCTTTTAGCTAAGGTGATATTCACAGGGCCGGAGGTAAGTGATCTTATCTTTGGGAGTCAAGACCAAATACATGAGAGAATCACATTAAGTGTAGGGAGAACCCAACATACATGGAGAATCCATCAGTATATCAGATCCAAGAGGAAAAATAAAATCTACTATCAACTTCTACACAGTTCATTCTTATGGTGGAACTGTAGTGCAATTAAGATACACATGGACACATGCAGTGATTAACCTGTAATAATTTAGTAAAAAGTCAAGCAGAAAAGCAACTGGTTGTATTCAGCTACTCAAGATGCAATCTTTGAGGAAGAAAACCAGGCACCAGGCACATAACTGTGTAATTTGTTATTGAGGAGGTCAACAACCATGCCTCAATAACCCCCCCCCCAGAAAATTATCCTAATTGCAATAACTGAAAAAATCTGAAGGAGAGTCACCTCACCTTAGGCTTTGCAGAAATCTCATGAAGCTGTGGTTTGGTGTCAGTACAGTGAGCACCCTGTTTAACTGGGTTACAGTAGCTCCTTTTGCTGAAATGTTTAAAATAGTGTATTTCAAATCACCTGTGAAAATATTTTTCATGCCCCACAAAATATTTGGTTTATAAATCAGCACTCCATGGTATGCATTCATAGTGTCAAACTCTTCAGTAATCAAGGCCATCCTTTCAAATAGCCAGGAAGTTGAGATTTCTCTATCCTGAGCTACACACACCATGGTTCATGGTCAAGTAGTGAGTTTTCAACACTGCAAACAAACCAAACCTTTATGAGATTCAGAAGTGTATAAAAGAGGGAAGTCTATTTCTTCAAACACTGCTGTTTTGCTTACTCAAAACATCCCTGACACACAGGACGTTCCCTGAAGCCCACCAGAGGAAAGCTGGTGATTTCCCTTCTTCTCTTGAACTGTAAGTGTCTGTGAAGGTGGTTTTATGAATGTTCTTGACAACTGAGCTTTGTTCCATGGGCTGTTAGCCTTCTTTTGACTAGTATCCTCTTGATCTCCAAATGCCTCTCCTACTTCTCATACCAGTGTGACTGTCCAGGTTTTATTCATGGCACACCCAACACACAACCTTTCAAGGGAGCCTTGTTCTGTCTTTGGCTGGCTGGAAGGCTCTCCCTATTACACAGAATTTATTTCTCCCTTAGTTCCTAGCCTAACTTACACCATTTGGGGAGAACCACTCTATATGCAACTCTCTTTAAGTCTCTGAAGGTAGAAATGCCCCTTCTTGTCACCATGTTTTGTCCAGAACAATTGGCCAGATCTCTTCCCTCATCTAGTACTGTCAAGGACCAGCCTTGGCTTAGAGAGGGGTTCTTGAGAGAAGTTATCTGGGAGTGGTGAAACAAATGAGTCAAAGTCAATTCATGGGTTACAAGCCAATAGCCTATGCTCTGCTTCGGACAGCTTTCCAAACTGTTCTCTGTTCTGCTTTCCTGAGACAGCTTTCTCTTGCTATTTTAAACACTCTCTGGATAGTTCATCTCTTGCAGAACAAAAGCCCAGTTTTTATTTTGCATATCAATTCAGTCAGAACCCACTTTTTCTTTTGATTATCCCATGAATCAACATTCCCTCATCCCAGCCCCCTGATTCTTAGAAGAGACAAGAAGCATAAACACAGACAATAAGATAACTGGATGGGACCATACCCTGAAATTACCATTCTGACCATGTCTGGACCTAAATTAGCTCTGTCCCAGGCTGACCTTGAACTCTGGAATCTTCCTGCCTTTGTAAGTGTAAACAAAAAACTTACCTGGGTGGGATCTTGCCTTGTGACCACCACTCCCTAAATCTTTGTATCTCCTTCCTTAGTATCTTTCTGATACGCTGAATCATAATGCAGTTGTCTCTGTTCCTTTAGGTCTGTGTGATACTCTTTATATAATTCATATTGCATCCTTATATTTTGCATAGTTGAGAAATTACATATTTTCAAACTCACATTTTCAGTGTTCTTTCCCACAGCCTTAAGGGCTGTCCCAGAGGTCACACCACTCTACCATTTTGCTGAGACATAGACATGCCCTTGCCTCTCAGACTGGTGCTGCCTCTGATTATCATGGAATCATTAACCTTGGCAGAGAGGACATTCCTCAAAGGAAGAATGTGAAAATATGTACACTATTATACAAACAAGCTTTTCACGCTTTTATGGACATTTATGGAGGCCCATACCCTGCTGGCTCTGTTTCAGGGGCAGGAACCATGGCATTCTGTCCCTTGCACATGGCCAAACAGGACTTGGCTTAGTACATGTCATAATTCTCAGTCCTTCTGGGTCTTTCCTTGTTATAGCTATCCTAATTCCCTTTCCATGTGGGTTCCTCATGACAAGTTCCATGTCTAAATTTGTCCCAAGCGATGGTGAAAAGAGCAGACCCAGGCTACATTACATCTGCAGCACACTTCCTGATCGAAGTTTAAGATGTCCTGAGCTTCATGGTATCCACTCTCACTCCCTTTAGAATAGTCACCATCAGGAGATCTAAAACTCCTTAAGTGACCATTCTCAGTTCATACACAATTTTTCATCTCTGCCTTTGGACATTCTGTGATTCCTTGTAATCTGTCACATTTGTTTGCAAAAATTTGTAGTTGACAACCTGTCCTGTAGATTACTAAGGATCCCAGGAACTTGGAAGAGGACTAATGCTTAGAAACATGAATTTTCTTGGAACTTTTAAAAAAGAAAATATAAGTTGAGAGAATTGCCCCAGTTGCCTGTATATTAAATAAAAAGTTTTGAACAGAATATAATGTACCTTATGGAAGTTCAGTGTCTAAGACCTAATTTTTTTTTCTAAAACAATATCCTCACAGAGTGTAATAGAAATGGAGGAAGCCTCTGTGAAGCATAATTTGTCCTTCATCGTGGTACTTTATTTTCTCTACCTAAATATGGAGGATGTTCTAGAAGAATACTAAACAAAGAGCTTTTCTTTTCTAACAAATTTTAAGAGCATGATAAAAGGTTATAAAAAGAACTGGTTGATTCTTTTTCATTTGAGTTTATACATTTTGATGGAGAAAAAAGGCCTAAGAAAACCTTGAGTAGTAACCCATGGATTACTTTTGAATCTTCATTGGCAATGGACTTGAGCTCATAAATGGGGTTGGTATCTGTGAAGGTGACTTTGATTAAAATGAACCCTGTAGTATAGTTGGTGGCTATGGCGATTTGAATGAGAATGGTCCCCATAGGCCTATATGTTTGAATACTTGGTAAAATTGTTTGGGAAGGATTAGTAGGTGTGACCTTGGAGGAGGTGTGTCACTGGGTATAGACTTAGAGGTTCCAAAAGACTCGGGCCATTTCTTCCAGCTCTCTGTACCTCATGGTTGTTTCAAGACGTGAGCTATCAGCTACTGTTCCAGAGACATCCCTCCCTGCCTGCTGCATGCTGCCCTGCTCCCTGCCATGATGGCTATGGCTTCCCTTTGAAACTATAAATTCCAAAAAAACATTTCTTCTATACTTACCTTGGTTGTAGTGTCTTTTCACAGCAATAGAGAAGTGACTAAGACAGGGGCTGCACACACTAACATATTTTCCAGTAAGTCTTCTTGTTTTGGTTAAATTTTGGTGTTTGTTTGTGGGTTTCTGGTGCTGATAGTGTTTTGTTGCTATTTAGCTGATATTTTTGTTTTCAGTGCTAGGGATAGAACACTGAGTCTCTTATATAGCAGCTAATCATGCTACCACTGAGTTCTGTCTCTGCCCTCATTACATTCTTCACTGCCCTCAAATGCTTGTTAATCCTAGCGATTCCCAGGCTTCTGTCTTTTAGGAATAAAAGTAAAGGAACAGGAGTGAGATTTCACTTTACCTCAGACTGTGGAAATCACCTTGTTAAATTATCCATCCCCAACATCCCACTGAAAAGTTAAAAACAAAATCTCATTACCAACTTGATAGTGTTTAAGAAGCCAGTGAATGTTTCTAGTTATCATTTGTTATCTATTTGGCTAAGTAACATTTTCTTGGTCACCATCATTTCTGTGAGTGTTTTGATTTGTTTTTCTCTTACTTTCATTTCCAAGTATACATTTTGAAGTTCTTATAATTGCCACAGAAGTGAAGAACCAGATTACTGACAGGGTCTCGACATTATCTGTAGTCTATGAATCTAGATAAATAGTTAAGTAAAATTTCCCCAAATCAAAACACAGACTATCACTCTAACATTCCTGTGGGATCGGTGACACTAATTTCAGGTAAAACACAATCTAGCATCTGTTCCCAGGGTTTTGCCTCTTCCAGAAAATTCTTATAAACAGCACCAAATAGTTATTTAGTTATTATATTATTATTATTATTATTATTATTATTATTATATACAGAAGTACTGTTGAGAGATGATGTAACAATAGTCTACTAATTTTTAATGCTGACTAGTATTCATTGTATGGTATATTTTGTTTACTTAGCAGTAAGAGAACATCCGAGCTGATCCTGATACAGGTGTTATAATTAATGTATGTTTGATAGGTTTCCATTTTACTGGAGTGAATACCTAGAAGTCCTTCATTCCCTGAAATCTGTGGAAATCTGTGGATAGCCTAAAACTGTCACTTCTAAATGACTTCATTTTGTCTTGTTAGTATTTACAGAGTTCTTTTTCTTATAGATGGTATTAAGTTGTTTAAAATAAGGTGTTTGGCTATGGATTGTTCTGGATCCATTTTTCTTGGAACAAACTTTCTGTCTCTGATTTTAGAGATCCATCCTTGGTACAAGCGTTTTATGCATAGAACATTCAGTGCTATAACTTCTTGCTGTAGTTATTGTCTTCATTCCTGCTCATTGCCGTTTTCTTCCAGTCCTCTCTTCCTTCATGGTCCTTTTGCCTTCCAGCTGACATCATGACAAAACTCACTTGAAACCCTGTCTTAATTACTGTTCTATTGCTGTGAAGATTTACCATAGCCAAGGCAACTTATAAAACAGTCTCCATGGGCTGAAGAGATGGCTCAACAGTTAAGGAACACTGACTGCTCTTCCAGAGGTCCTGAGTTCAATTCCCAGCAACCATATGGTGGCTCACAACTATCTGTAATGGGATCCAATGCACTCTTCTGGTGTGTGTCTTAAGACAGCTACAGTGTACTCATAAATATAAATAAAAATAAAAACAATCTCCAGGCAGTGGTGGTTTAGGCTTTTAACCTTAGCACTTAGGAGGCAGAGATAGGTAGATCTCTGAGTTCAAGACTAGTCTTGTCTACAGAGTAAATCCCAAGACAGTCAGGGTAACTGACACACACACAGGTAACACACACACACACACACACACAGGTAACACACACACACACACACACACTGTCTCAAAACAAAACAAAATGGAACCAACCAACCAACAATAACCAAATTACCCCCCCCCCACACACACACACAAACCAATCAAACAAATTCAATCAAAAAAACTGGAGGCTTGCTTACAGTTTCAGAGGATGAGCCAATGGCATGGCCATCATGCTGGGTAACATGGTGGAAGGCACACGCTACTGGAACAGTAGCTGAAAACTTACATGTTAAAACATCAGCTACAATGTAGAAAGAAACAGAGACAAGGACAGAGACAGAAGGAGAAGTAGGGAGAGAGAGGGGGAGGGGAGAGAGAGAGAGAGAGAGAGAGAGAGAGAGAGAGAGTTAACTGGGAGTGTTATACCTTTTGAAACTTCAAAACCCATCCTACCTCCTCCAACAAGACCACACCTCCTAATCTTTCCCAAACAGTTCTACTAACTGGGACCCAAACATACAGATATATGAGCTTATGGGAGCCATTCTCATTCAAAACACCACAGGCTGTCCTCCCCAGACCTTACATTTACTCATTCCAGACTGGGTCTTTTTATAAGATTATATACTGGTATTTGTTTATGGATTTCCTGGAAGATTATAGCTTCTCAAATTATGTTATTGGTTTATTTCCCATGTTACTATTTCTATTTATTGTTAAAGTAGAGAACGTTTTCATGTCTCTTTATTTGAAATACGTTCAAATTCCTGTTTTAATTCTTGTGTTATTTTTAAGCCAGAATCACTTCATTTGTCTGTGTGCAAAATAGTACCAGCAGCAATTGAAGATAGTTTGATATTTTTTTCCCAATACTTAGAAATTGCTTTCTGTCTTAATTGCATTTATCATAATATCTGAAGTGAATAACAATAGAGGGCTATGTTTCTGTCTCTATCCTGGTTGTAAATGAACTATTTTGATGTCATATCTTTTAAAGTGATATTTTGTCTTAGGTTTTGGTAGAGCTACTATATTTTATTATCTCCATAGTTATTTGTAAAGAACAATGAGTGCTGAATTCTAATCATTCAGTTTATAATTATTTGATTATCCATTTGTGGCTTTAAGATGGTTGTATTTATTTATTATGTGTGTGCTATGTGCATGCTCAGGTATGTGTAAGAGTGCTCACTCTGTGTGTGTGTGTGTGTGTGTGTGTGTGTGTGTGTATTTGTCTGTATATGCACACACAATATAATGCTTCTTTCTTCCAGTATTTTCCATATTAATTTTTGAGACAGGATCTCTTCCTGAACCCAGAGACAGCCATTTTGGCTAGACTAGCTAGGCAAGTGGTCCCAAAAATCTACCTGTTTCCTCTCTTCCAGCTCTGTGGTTGCAGGCACATACTCACACTCCCAGCTTTTTACATAGGTTCTGGAGTTCCAGACTCAGATCCGTGTGCTTGCTCAGCCAACACTTTACCCACTGAGGCATTTTTTTTCCCAGCCCTAAGAGAGTTGTCTTTTTATTAATTATGCTAAATATGTATGATACTAGGTGTTGATTCACTCTGAATAGTTCATGAGAAATGATGTTTGAAATGATTTGAAAATGAATCAAATTGTTATATATACTACAATTAGTTTCTTGAAAACAGCCTAATTACATAAATCTTCTTTTTCATATTTATCTTGAACCTTTTAACAATTACCCTGAAGCTTTTATGAAAGGCCAGCCTTTAAATTTAAAGCTAATGCTTTTAATAGGCTACAAATTGTAATAAAAGATTACATTTTGACCCTTTTTGTGCGTAGTTATGACAGTATGACAGCTGTTTATTTCTGCCCCCCAGGAAGCCTTTTCAAAAAGAAATATCATTCTGTGTGCTATCATTTCCTTCTGTATCAAAGCAGATCTCTCACTTGTGACTCATTACATTTCTCCACTGAGCACAATGGAAAACTACAACCACGGCTACAACCACTTAAAACAGCTACTTGTTAGTTTAACCATCTCAGCGTATTTTCTGGTTCTTGGATTTCAGTTTTGTGAGGCCATGGGTAGGTTATCTCAGATGAGAGAGGACTGCTAATGTAGCTTATAGTTCGAATACCCTAGTTGGGTTAGCTTTTGTCCACAAATTTTCATTTAAACGGAATTAACATGCACATATCAATGAACTAACAGTCTTTAGATCAGCCTATAATTATGTACTTCCAAAATCTGCTATGGCTTGTTTTACTGGGCCGTGGGTTACATGAGCAGAGAAGGGAGGCCCACTGGGACATGGAGTTCACCCAAGAACTAATTACGGACATCTTTCCCCTTAAATGCTCAATATATTATCCCTCGTTTTCACTCCTCTATACTCCCCTCCCCTCCTCTGTTCTTTTCTTTCTTTTATTTTCACCAAGAATATTTGTTTGTTTATCTTTGTTTGTTTGTTTGTTTCTGTTGTTTTGGGCTGTGTGCTGGACACAGAAGCCAAGACTTTGCACACACCATGCACTGAGCACTGATCTATCTCAATAACCCCATTTTTTGGATATCCAAACTAGTCCTTTCTTTCCACTACAGGATTAAAAATACTTAGCAATCAAGTGCAACAATTCCATGTTCATCTAGAGTCAGATAATTATCACCAGTGCTAGTAGAACTCTATATTACTAAATCCCCTTTTCACTGTGTAGTTCTGTCAATTTAACAGTAATATTTGCTCAATTATATCACAATAAGATTGACCCCAAAGATACTTAAAATGCCTATCTCCAAAGAAGTGGTTCTGTTGTTGTTGTTTGTTTATCTCTAACCCAGCATATAATTTGGATATTCATGGTATATAATATGACAGTCTAGATATATGACATTCCATGACACATATCATGGAATGGCCAAGTCATGCTAATGCCTGGCATATCCGCAAATGCCTTCAACTCTATGGAAGGCTGGAAAGAGTATGAGTTTCATACTCTGTCTCAAAAGCAAAGTAGGATGCATATGTGAGATATCACATATGCAAATACTTCATGTAATTATTATCTTGTGATAAATGCATTTGAAATATATTTAAATTATAAAAGAATTAACTGAAATTACCATATGGAGCAATAGATCCTTTGAATTCATTCCATGATACCATTATTTTGTTTTAACAAGGAGACTTTTAGTCTTTCAGTCAAGCATCTTATAAAACAAAGCATGTAATATATGCTTCTTGGTCCTAGACTTTCATTTGACATCCCCAAAATGATGATCTTATTTCCTCTCTGAGTCACTCTTTTACATTTTCATTACCAAATCTTGTGAGTCAAACAGGTAATCAGTAATAAAAATAACAAGATTCAGAATTCTTAAAATACAATCATTCATGTGTATACAACATTATGTCAAGCTCAATATTCTATAGTATGCAAAAATGTAATCACAGCCCTTTCACTTTGGATTAAAATAAATGGTCTTTTAATAGCCTTTTTCCTGTGTCAGGAGAAAGGTCATTCCCCCGGTTATAACCCAGGGTGATTGATGTAAGGATAATGTCAATAAGTATCTGAAAGCAAACAATGAAATGCTTACTTGAAGTTTAATGTAAACTAGAAAAAAATCATATGAAAAGTACTGTTTTACATAACTAAAATAAGTA
Source organism: Rhabdomys pumilio (assembly GCA_030674055.1). Taxonomy (NCBI): domain Eukaryota; kingdom Metazoa; phylum Chordata; class Mammalia; order Rodentia; family Muridae; genus Rhabdomys; species Rhabdomys pumilio. The sequence goes on from JANHMN010000015.1 coordinate 34,781,783, forward strand.
GGAAATACATCATTAAACTTATATTAGTCTAATCTAATGCTTGTTAGTTTAAATTGTCAAGTTGACACAATCTAGAGTTACATGAAAAGAAAGCCTACATTGTGTTGGCCTGTAGGCATATCCATGGGAGGACTATTTTGATTGTTAATCAATGTAGGAAGACCCAGATGACTGTGGGCAGCATCATTCCTTAAGCTTAGGATACTGGACAATATAATAATAACGAAAGCTAGTGGAACATAAAAAAGCAAGCAAAGAGAATCTGTGAGGTTGTTTCTCTCTGCTCTTAACTGGATATGACATTCAGGCCTTGATTTCTGCTGAGTGACAGGCTGTAAGCCAATAAACACTGCTGCTCCTAACCTAAGTGGCTTTGAGGATATTTGTCACTGTAACAGCAATGAAACTAGAACAAGAGCTTATTTTTATACCTCGTTTTAGGGGACAAATGATTTGGAATTTATAGTTTCGATTAGCATGCAGGGTCAATTATGAGTATAGGGTTCTGGACAAGGTCAAGTCTTTCTCTAAAATACTTTTATATAAAAGCAAAGATAATAAGTATTATCCAGTGGACCCATTGTCATCACTACCTAGCAACAGGAAAAGTATTTGTTTTCTCTGAATCTGATCTCAGTGTCTAATTCGAAATATAACTAAAGCTGTCACACATACAAGCAGCTTAAATTTTGTGTTAAAAAATTTTATATACTGATGAATTTATGTTGGGATCAACTGGAAATTCAAGTGGTAATATAGGATTGGCAGATACCACCTAGGGAAACAAAAAATAGAAGCAGATATCATTAAGAATAGATTTCTATATTTCTATTACCTTTGGTTCACGTAACGTGAAAGACCTATGTGGGTTTCTGAAATTCAGTCAGTCTATCATGGAAGCCTTAAGAACCATTTATAAATAAGGTCATCCTGGCTTAGAAAATAATAGATTTCCTACTGAGGGAAGAGTGTTTGGCTGAGTACTCCGTGAGTCTTTCTCTGGGTAAGCTGATTGTAGAATGAATATATAAGATAGATAGATAGATAGATAGATAGATAGATAGATAGATAGATAGATACATAGATACATAGATACATAGATAGATACATAGATAGATACATAGATACATAGATTAGATAGATAGATAGATAGATAGATAGATAGATAGATAGATGAGTAATACATATATACATATATTAATTACATATACATAGATATAGATGGGTTATGCATACATATATAGATTATATACAAATACAGACACATAATGTATTATATACATATATATATATAATACATAGATGGATTACTCATATACACATACTTAGATGGATTATATATTTATACACACATGTATAACTCATCTTGTACTAATACTACTTACTCTTTCACCCAATAGTATCTATGTATCTTCTCTTTTGCCAGCCAGTATGCTAAGGACTTGATCCATTCATTAATGAATGAAAACCTCTCCCATTCATTAGCCAATAAGCCTACTACCAATTCTTATCACAATGGCACCACCACTACAGATAACCATAGAGTTTTGATGGTATAATTACCAGTATCGATCACTGTCTTGAGTGTAGAATTATGAAATAGAGAGATCTCTCTTCATTCTCAGCACTTCTGAATACCCCAAATCGAGAGAGAGAGAGAGAGAGAGAGAGAGAGAGAGAGAGAGAGAGAGGTCTGAGGGTCTCACATTGTAGGCCAATGTGGAAGAACTTGAGCAAGGATGAAGCAAGGTGCCTCTGTGCTCCTCTTCTCTATTCTTCCTTTGCTTTTCCTCTTCCTAAACTGATCAATTATAACATCTTGAGTAGTCTCTGATCAATGAAGTTGAGCAAAAGAAGATGTACTTCTTTAAGTTTTGTTATTCCATTAAGTGTGTATGTGTGAGCTTGCATGTGCGTGTATATGTACACATGCATGCTCACAAGGACTGTAGAATACTTTTCAGGGTCAAGGAACATTAGAAGTTACAGAAATCAGTCCTTTCCTTCCACCTTGTGGGTCCCAGGGATCAAACTCAGGTCATCATGCTTGCCTACCAATGCTTTTACTTGCCATCGTGTTGGCCCAAGAAAATCGATTCCTTTGCTTTGTTTTTTTTTTCTCATATGTAGGATCAAGAAAGGTTAGAGAGGCTTTCACCTATGACTATAACCATCCTCCACTGTCATCCTCACTGGCCATTTATTAGTATTTCTTCTTGCTGTACCCAAAGATGCTTGTATGAGCATTTTAGAAAATTCTCAAAGATAATACTACCTCTTTGAGTAAATGAAGAAAAATGGAAGTGGAAAGTGTAGATCCAGAGGCCTACCTCAAATAACAGACAGAGCCCAGCTGTCCAGCACCGGAAGCCATGTTCCAGATGCCCGAATTAACTTGTATTTGCTCTACCTTACACATCATTGGTAACAACTGTCGGTGGAAAGAGTCAGTGGCTTAGCTAGTTCCTCTTTTTCATGCATCCCCAGAGAAAAGTGAAACCTGAGGTGCCATTAAAGGGTACATTCAGATTGTGAAAAATGAAGCTAACCCAAGGCCAATGAAAATGCTATTTTGATATCTGTTGCATATATATATGTGTGTGTGT
>JANHMN010000015.1:34784788-34801654 GCA_030674055.1 Rhabdomys pumilio
CAATATGCACACATATACACACATACACACACACATATATATATGCATATATACCTATATATAAAATACACAACCCAAACCTAAGATCACTCCAACTTCTGTGTTTTTCAAAAGAAAATCTACAGCCTTTTTTGCTGATTACTACAGCATTAGAGATTAGTGACACCCTTGAGAATGAGGTTCTATCCACCTACACACCAAGTCCTTCTAACCAGCACAGAAGGATAGCACAGACTAAGATGCTGTGCACAAGGTAATATAAAGTTAGATCAGAACCTATACCTCAGCACTGGGGAGCCATGTATCAGAATGAGTCTGGAAATGCCTCGTGCTTGTGGCACCCTGACTGCAGCTCTACTGTCTTCCGTAAGGACCCCAGTTCTGTACATCACCTCTCAAAGGCTCTTATCACTGTTACCCTAGACCCATGTTACAACATAAATTGAATTAAGGAAGTATATAGGGTACATTAAGACCAAATTATCGTGAAGAAAAGAACATGCAATCATGATTTCACTGATTCAAAGATTGTACACTCACCAATTGCTCTTCTGCTAATCACATTAACTTTCACTCTAGAAAATTGCTTTCTCTGACTTTCTAAAACGCAGTCAAAGTCTACTTATCCCCAAGGTGCATATGGAAAAACTTAGAAAGAGAAATAACAATGCTTCTTCATTTCATTTCCTCCACCACTGCCACAGCCATGATGTCTAGACTCAGGATGCTTCAGGAATGGGTTAGGCTTTACTCTGTACTAGTTATTAGGTCCTGAAGCTCACTCCTTAATATTTACTAGAGTGAGTCTTTCACGACAGTGGTTACATATAGACGACAAACAATATGCTCAATTGAAAGTGTATTCTTAATGTGCCCCGACAGACCTGGTACCCTCTCTCATCAGGCCACTCTCAGGATCTTACGAATCAGATGAGGATAATTCACTACAAAACATACCTGTGAGTAAAGGTACGCATATGCTCCACTTTCTCCCTGAGTGATACATGTCGGCGCAGTTCACACTGACCTCAGAAACTTGCTAGGTAGAGCCCTCTGATGTGGCCAGCAGTTTGGTCTCATTGGACATAGTCATTGTGAGCAGAGTTCAAATGAGATCAGAGACAAATGTTTGAAACATAATACTAAAAAGAGGTTGCAGCTTTCTGTTACTTTAAAGGAGTGTTCTTTGTTGGATAAAGAATCAGAAGCCCATACTGGGTTGTGAACAAAAAAGATGGAGGGTGCAGAGGCAGAAGGTTTTCTGTGAGACCCTGTGGGGCAGGCGGTGTTTTGTGAGATTGTGGTTATCATTTATCTTCTGAAGATTTTATGTACCTGGCAATTCTGCTGTGCAAGGAAGATAGATTCTCATTGATGTCCATTTAAAATGTGCAGAGTCTATATAATATCATGGGGTCTATACAATCACAATTATATATGACTTCACTTACAAGGAACTTAAAGGCCAGGCATGGTGATGAGAACTTGTCATTCCAGCACTGGAGAAGTGGAGGCAGGAAGATCGGGAGTTCAAAACCAATTTCAGCTACATAGTGAGTTCAAGGCCAGCCTGGGCTACATGAGACTCAGTCTGAAAAACAAATGACAGGCAGGTAAAAGTGGAAAACCAGACTAAACAATGGCTGAAAAGTTTGAGAATGTACTGATTGCTAACAGTATCAATTATTATAGTAGTAAATTATGATTATTACATATCTAATTTATGATACATTCTATTAAATCTTTTATTCTCTCAGGAAACATTTAAGAAAAAATTTCAACTTTTAATTTCTCTCAGGCTTATAAATATCAAAGGACTCATGTGGTTTAAATCCATCTTCATCTTCAATTTTTATTTTTAAAAATTAAAAGCTATCTTTTATTTTTAAAAATTAAAAGTTATCTTTTATTTTTAAAATGTTGATAAAATGACACTTTTGACATGTTCCCTCCAATAAATCCATTCTCTTAGAACTAGAGGAAAAAAAAAAACTTGTTTTGCAGCTGAGAAACATTCCAAATTGCAGAACCAAATGGAAAACCAAAAGGAACATTCAGTGATTTTCAACTCCATGGCTTTATCCATGAGACTTCACTTCCTGCCTGGTGACTATGGACAACACTTCTAAATTGCCCACCTAACACCCAGTCTTTTTGCCTGATTAAAAATTTTTTTTTCCATTGGATAATTGGATAAGACATGGTGTCCAAGCAAATACTCCATGTTGTAGCTCTGCTGTGGCCAGTTTGGGTCAATGACACATTAGCATCCATTAACACTGTCGGCACATGCTTCTTCATTGCTTTATCTATTACCTCTTCTGGCCTGGAACATGGAGGTGATAACTAAAGATCCATCAGCCAACCTATATGAGCTAAATATGAGGGCAGATATCCAGGGTGGTAGAACATCAGGATAGGAGTCTAGGATGGGGGTGATATGGTAGGCCCTTTGGAGATATTCTAATCTGTCTATGAGTGAACCTTAATTGAGAAAATGTGTCTATAAGATTGAGCTGTAGGCAAGCCTGTAGAACATTTTCTTATTAGTAGTTGGTGGAAGAGGGTTTATCCCATTGTGGGTAGTACCATCCTTGAATTAGTGGTTCAGGTTTCTATAAGGAAGCAAACTGAGGAAGCCTTAGGAACAAGCTTATAAGTAGTACTCCTCCATGGCCTCTGCATCAGTTCCTGCCTCCAGGTTCCTGCCCTGTGTGAGTTCCTGTTTTGGTTTCCTTCAGTGATGAACAGCAATGTGGAAGCATAAACCAAACAAACTCTTTCCTCCCCAACTTGCTTTTCAGTCATGGTGTTTCATCACAGAAAGTGAAACCCTAACTGAGACAAGTTGATACTAGCATAGTGGGTAGGGGTATTGCTGTGGTAGACATGACCATGATTTTGGTAGGATTGTGGAAAGATTTCCGAAGTTTGGACTAGAAGACTGCCCAGTGTTGAGAGCTTAGCAGGATGTTCTTTGAGAGCTGGGAAGATATGAATGTAGAGGGCTGGGAAGTGATGGCAAACAATTTTAGTCCCAGCACACGGAGGCAGAAGCAGGGAGATCTCTGAGTTTAAAGCTGGTCTTTTCTACAGAGTGAGTTCCACAACAGCTGGGATACACAGAGAAACCCTGTCTTAGAAAAAGAAGAAGGAGGAGGAGGAGGAAGAGGGAAGAAGAAGAGGAGGAGCAACAGGAGGAGGAGGAGCAGAAGGAGGAATGTTGAGAGCAGTAGAGAATACAGAAGATGGAGGCCGGGCTTGTAAAGTTTCAGAGGGAAGTTTAAAAACACCATCAGAGTCATTTGCTGTTTTGAATAAAATCCTGCCATTTTGGTCAGATGGGACTGTAGAATCAGCTGTGTTTTGTTTTTTAATCTCATTTGGACTAAAAAGAAAACCCTGCTATCTGCTATCTTGAGTGAGCATCAGATTTACATGTGGTAAATTGTCCAAGCTCCATCCATGACAAGGGTTTCCTATGCAGATGCAGAAATGGCGCTCTGTGCACAGTGCAACATACCCCTACTCTGGCACAAACTCCCTGCCAATGAGTTTTGCCAGGCATCTTTTGCTTTCCTCTGCTTCACTACCCTGTTTTTATAGGGAGAGTGAAGCATAAGCAAAAAACACAATAGGTGATGGTTCAAAGAAGATGGCCAGCAATCAGAATGTTTAACAGCAGGACGAGGAAGATGAGTCAGCAGATAAAGATTCCTGCTGCTGAGCCTGAAGGCCACGGTTTGATCCTTAGGATCCATATGGTGTAAGAAGAGAATTAATTCCTGCAAACGGGCAAATTAACTCTTCCACATATACTCTGTAGCACACACATACACATACTCCCTCCCCACAAACCACACACACACACACACACACACACACACACACACTCACGCACTAAGTTTTTAAAACATTTTATTGGTTCTTTGTGAATGTCACATCATGCACCCCAATCCCACTCATCTCCCTCTCCCCTCACACCCACCCTCCACCATTGCAACCTCCCTGCCAAGAGAGAGAGAGAGAGAACCATTCTGTTGTGGAAGCTGAAGTGTGTCACAGCGTGCCCCACAGTACACCCTTTTGTCCACACATCTTTGCTTGCAGATGTTCACTGCAATGACTCATTGGTCTGGTATGAGGCCTTTGGCTTCTGCTATTCTATTAATACTGGAATCTCGCTGAGACTCCTCTCAGATATCCTGTTGTTGCCCTGTCTCAGGGAGATCTTGTAGTTTTGGACATGTAAGACATGCCCCCTCATGAACTCCCGCACTCAATGATGGAGTAGATGTTGGGGTGGGTCAATTCAAAGTTCTGGATTTGGGTCTGAGCGGTATCTGAATCTGTCAGTCCACCAGCTCTTCAGCACCCACACCACTGGGACAAACTCTCCTGCCCTGCCCTGGCTGTCTTATTCAATGCCACAACCAGCAAGGGTCACAGTCGGCTCTTCCATTCTCATGCCCTTGGAGCTAGTTCATCCACATACCCTTATCATCAGGGCCAGCTCTACTGTGCTACCCAGGTGAGGAGCAAGGCACACTCTCCAGAGTGCTGCAGCAGGAGAGAGATTGAGCTGGCTCACCCACTCTCTTGCCCTTGGAACAGGCTCACTTGCAACCCAGCCCTTTTGAGCAACCAGCATCAGCTTTACCCTGCTGTCCAGGTCAGGAGCAGGGCTCTCTCTCGCAAGTATTTCAGCTAGTAAGAAACAGGGCCAGTCCTCCCACTGTTAGGACCTCTGAGTCAACTCTCCCTCCTCTCATAGGTATAGAGGGATGAGAAAGGGGAGAAGGACATCTGCACAGCAGGGCCAGCTCTCCTGTACTCACACCCTTGGGGCTGGGTCAACTACAAACCCCGCATCCAAGGCCAGCTATACTGTGGTGCTTAGGCAAGATTCAGGAACTGACAACCCCCCGCCCCCCAGTGCTGAGTGCTGCAATAGTGAAAGACAGGGACAGCTCTCCTGCTCTGATAATCTGATGGCTAGCTCTCCCTCACCCATGTCACCACACAGTAGACAAGTGGTGGGAACAACTCTCCCACACTCACACCAGCTTGCCAGAGGCCTGCTCCTCAAGTCAGCTCTACTGTGCTGCCCAGGCAATGAACAGGGCCCGTTCTCATGAGTGCTGCAGCTGATGAAGAACAGGGCCAGTTCCCCTGCTCTCGTGACCCAGGGCCATGTCTCCTGCCTGCTACAGGAGGTAAGAGGCAAGGGCAGAGTAGGGTATCTCTTATCTCTCCCTTGTCTATCCCACTGCAAGGGAGGCAAGTGGCAGGGCCAGCTTTCTGAAGTACTAAAGCTGCCTAGGGACAGGGACAACTCTTCTGCTGGCGTGTCCTCAAGGCCAATTCTCCCCTGATGCCTAGGTGTGGGCTAGGGCCAGTTCGGCACAACCCCAAGACATCAACATGTCCTCAGGTGTCAGCCCAGACCAGGGATGTCCGCCTGGCCTTTGGTGGTAACTGAACCCTGCTAGTGTAGGGCCATGACCCAGATATGTCCCCTGGTGGCAGCACAGGCCAGGACTCCACCACCAGCATCACCAGCTACTCACATCAGATTGTTCCTTACCACCCTCCAGTGTTACCTCTATTCCTTGTGCCCACATCCTGGGTGTCTGGGCTCAGCTCAGTAGTAGTCTAAGGAATACTATGCCCTATTTGTGAAGTATGACTCAAGACAGGGTCACCTCAGGCATGGTCTGTTCCCCAAGGCTTGTGTGGAACTCTGACTTGTGGTCTTTTCTGGCTAGCTCCCTATCTGGGCCCCATGTCACTAGACTAGAAGTTGTCTCAGGCTCACTCCTTGCCTGGGCCTAGCCCTGTGACCCCATAGGAGGGTCATCTGTTTCAGGATCACTCCTGCCCAGGGTCATGGTCCCAGGCCAGGTTCTTTTAGTCTCCAGCTCATTCCCCACCCTGGAAACCTAGCCAGGCTGTGCTACAATGTACAGGTGGTCATCTCAGGCTCGCTGCCTGTCTGGAGGCTGCCTGGTGCTGGCCTGGTGGTCATCTCAGGCTTAATTGTTCTCAGGGAACGTTAGGTTACTAACCACTCAGATGTTCACAGGTCAGGACACTGAGCGTAGACACAGCCTCTCTCCTCTCTGCCACCTGCTGACACACATTCTACACGACACAGCAGCCACCCCCTGCAATGCCTCTAGGGGCAGGCACACACTAATTTTTTTTAAAAGTAAAACAAGAGCATTTAATAGTGATGACATACTTTGTTTAAATGCTAATTTGTCTGTATAATCCCTGTCTTTTTTTCTATCCCTGTTTCTCAACCCAACACCAATCCTCCTTACGTGAAATACAAGTGAGTAAACATTGCCTTGTAGAAACAGAAGCTTTTAATATTTACTCTACTATTCTTCTGCTTCTACTTCCCGGTAGAGGTAAGGGGTACTTTCTGTCCTTTGGGGAGTATGTGTCAATCAGTTTTCTGTTACTACTAAAAATATCTGAACAATCAAACTATAAGAAAAAATTAATTTAGCTTGGAGTTTTAGGGATTTCAGTGCATGGTTTATTGACTACATTGTTTGGGACCTGTAGTGAGGAAATACATCATAGTGGGAGTGTATGTTTGAATAAATTTAACCTCTTGGCAGCAGGGAAGCAAAGAGAGAAAGAGGAAGAGCCAGGGACCAATGTCCCTTCAAGGGCACAACCCTAGTGAGTTATCTTCCTCCTACTTGGTTCCATTTTGTAAAGATTCTACCATATTCCAAAAATCTACTCTATGGAACATGATTTCAACAAATGAAACTTGGGACCATTGCAGATCCAAACTATAATAAAAGGCTAAAGGTAATTATGATTAGGCAGGTGTTCTGAAATAGAGGAAGAAAGGATTTAGCCTTTGGAGGTCTTAAGATAGTGATTTTCCAAAACCTAAGACCTAGAGGAAACTATAGGTCCATATCCTTTGAATGCTTTGTAGAGTTGGTATGACTTCTGAGAGTTGGCCTTATACGATCCCTATGAAAGATGTTCCCTCAATATATAAATAACCCAACCTCATCAGAGACTTCCAGACCCAAGTGTAGCAACAAGAGTCTGTATACCTGAAGCCAAACATAGAAATGGTTGGTAGTGGGTTGTGTTTGTACCAATGACTAGGGCTCCTTCAGCACTTCTGGGCCTAGTCACATCCTAGAGTCCTTGAACAATAGGAATGCTCTAAAGGAGGAAAATGGTAACCAAGGCTGCATTTCCTGTCAGCCCAAAGGTCTGAGTCAAATTTAAGTTGACAAACAAAAGAGAGATGTAAACATTTCTGCCCAACCTACTATGTTGTTTATAAAGGAAACAAATTGCATACAAATCGTACAGTAATAATAGAATGACCCCTAGGCCCTGCTACATGTTTTAGCTCTCTTAACATAACTTAGAATTTGGGTTAGTCAAAGATGATTTAGAAAAAAAGACCATCTTCACCTTGAAAACAGACCTGTAGTGTTCTACTGTACACCTGAATAAGATAATTCCTTGTTAGAAGGCGGTTGATGTTAATATCTCAAGACCCAGAGTCCTGGCTTTATTGTTTCCACAACAGCAACTCTTTGGTAAACCATTCCTGAACGCACCTGTACAGATTAACAAATGAACATTCATTTAGCAAGTCCACATGGCATACTCATACTGACGATAAGTCTTTGGGTAGCAAAAATCTGTGTCTCACGTGGCGGTTCCTAGCTGACTGGCAAGATAGGAAACAAATACATTTTCCAGCAAATATAATGAATTACATAGTTGAGAACTGAGAGTTTCAAGATAGACAATAGAAAGTAAGAACAGAATTGACCCTTCCTGCTACAAATAGTGTTATCTATTGATTAAACAAAATGCACTAAGATGAATGGAAACAGAGAAGCCACAGAAGCTAGTTGAATCTGTTGCTGTCTCTAGTATACACGATAAAACAAGCAAAAGAAGAAAAATAGTGACCTTGAACTGCCTCACAGTTCTTTTAAAGTCAAACTCTGTATGTGGCATCTGTGGATAAACATCTAATTGTTTTTCATCAATGGGCAGTTCCATTTAAGCCAAACCCATTGCAGAGGCAAAGTAATTTATTTTAATTACATTTGTGGGGAACAATTAGTAATTTTCACATAATTGAGTTAGAAGTGAAATGAAATTCAATTTTGGAAAAGTTCTCCGTGTTGGCTTCCTAGTAAGCATGAATGTGGGTTGTTTGCTGCAAGCTGGGAACACTGGTCTATTTATAGTGTTCAGATTCTTCTCCCAACATCAGCTCTCCTCAGCCACTCCCTGGTGATGGTTACCAATATCTCAAATTGCCAACTGGATGGTAGTACAATTCCATCTCTTAACTCCAAAAACCAGCTCAATGAGTATAAAATGGGGGAGTAGGTATATGTGGAAAGAACCAGCAAAACCTCTCTCAGACATGACAGCATAGCAAGGCTTTCCAGGCCTTCAGGAGTGTCCCTTGGCCATTTGTACAGATCATGGCCAGCATTTCCTGGGTGAGAGTTCAGGAATGTACATGGCTAAGGGCCAGTTAGGTCATGTCACTTGAAACTGTCTCTGGACAGTTTGTGCCTTAGAGACAAACCTGTGTAATCACTAAAATAATAATCAGAGCATAAAAGAAATGAAAATTATGTCAGCTAGGAAAAAGCTGGAAAGGCCGGGGCTACAGCTCAGTAATAGAGAAGAGCTGAGGGTGATCCCCAATTCACCCCCACCCCCCACACCTCACCTCAACAATGAAACCAAAGAAAAAGAAGGAAGTTGAATTTATGCATTATGTGACCCTCCCCTCCCCCACAAATGGTGCACAATTCAAAACTTTTTGGTGTCACATTTAACTGGGGCTCTTGGAAACTGGAACCAAAGGTCACATTGGAAAGAGAGAAACATGAAGCACATGACATAGAAGAAGTCTTTTAAAGGTAAGCTGTGATTGGAAGATCTCTGGGGTCACTAGCAACATCCTATGGTCAGCATGTACTTAAAATGTGTTCTGCAGACTGTAGTTTAGATACATTAGGTCTTAACTCCTCTGAGGGTTTTGTTGATTTCTGTTATGTCTTTACTGGATTTGGAGAACGAGAAAAAAAGTCAAAAACAGTTAATCTGGTGAGTTGTCATCCAGGATTTGTATATGGCCCCATAATACATAAACAACGGTTAATTTCAGTACTGTAGAATTCACTTGGTGAGTGTAGGGATACGAGAGCCTTATGAAAGAATGACCACAGCAGCATGAATTCAGAACTCCAGCAGAATTTATTCCTCTCTTGTCCTTCTGCAGAGGAATGGCGTTATTATTGTCGCTATCTCTCTTGGGTTTCAGTCACATGAGTTTGAGGTTGATAATTAAACTTATGTGAAATATGCTCTTTGAAATATCAAAGGAATGTTAAATTATCCCATCTTGGCAACCACATCAAAGACAGAAAAATGCAGAACCCAAAGATCCCCCAGGTAATACCTAACCCAGGCTTCCACTGGGGGAAGCAAGAAGTATGCAAGGTGGGCTGAGCATAGCAAGGCAAATGACTTATCTACTGCCAAGGAATATCGGCTCCTATGAAGGTCTTCCTCCAGGGCACCTGATCTACCACCCTCTTTCTAGGATCTAATTCATTTACTCCTACCAAGTAATTTTCTTTCAGTAAATCTTTAATTTATATATCTGTTCCAGATTCCCAAACCCTAAAATCTTTATGGATATGATCAATCCAGGAGTGAGTTGATAATGTTAAGTCTTTAAATGGGATAACAAATTTGGATAGATGTCTGTCTTAATTTTTAACGCTTTGTAGAAGTCACAAATCAAGTATTGCCATGCAAGTAACAAACCAAGTTTCTGAGACACAGCTGTAAGTCTCTTTCTTTAACTTTAATGGTGAGTCAAGAAGAAAATTCCGCACTGGACGTGGTTTTGCTTATATCAAAAAGTGTCTCGTTGGGTGCCTGAGGTTTTTCTCCAGCCTGACTGGTTCTTTCACCCTTTGGTTACTTGCCAGTTTTTTTTTTTTTTTTTTTTATACAGTTATAAGAACAATGACCTCATTCTCTCCAGTTGATAACAATAATGGCACACTTTTTATAACTTGAAAAGGCCTCTGCATATTGATATGGGAGTTAAAATTAACTATAACACAGGAGTCTCCCATTGCATACCTCGCCTTATCTTGTGGAGCAAAAATGAGGGAGATGGAAAACATGCAGAGCTCGTGGCTGTTCAGGGCTTTGTCAGTGCTAATCTGTGCTCCTGGAGAAACCTTTATCTTCTCTTTAAGCTCCTGTCACAGCCAGCTAAACTACATTTTGTTGAACATAGGCTAATGAAATGAAATGATCACACTAAAATGGGTAAAATAAAAAGCCTGTGCTAAAGAGGTCTTGACATTTAATTCACAGTAGAATTTGAAAGGCTAATCAATGTGAAAATTAACAACTGATCTTCGTCCCTCAGAGGCAGCATGTATCTCTTAGCTACAGCCCTCAACTGCATTTTCTGTCCTGAATTCTGTCTCAAATCTACAAAAGGCAGTATTTAAATTAGTTGAGGATTCAAGTCTAAGCTAGAATGATTACTGAGTTTTGGACCATGGTATAATAAGAAGCCTGACAGTGAAAATGTAGTCTTACGTGGTCATACTAGTGTTTATGAATCTAACCCTATCCTCTATAAGGAAATAAATAAATACACTCTCTATAAAAAAAAAAAAAAAAAAAAAAAAAAAAAAAAAAAAAAAAAAAAAAACCTCTGTCCAAAGGGAAAAGAAAGTAACATATTTTGCATGTGGACTTCTACATATGAATTAGCTGCCCGTGTGGTGGGTTCCAGATAATGGTGGATCCCATCATGAAATGATAATAGAGAGACTTTGCATCTTATTGCAATTGTCTGAGCTCTTATCTCTCTCCTCAACTTAATTAACATAATCTCACAGGACTGCACAGTTTTTTTATCTCTGTTTTTCAACCGCTGTATTGGGCAGATTACTGGCGAGTATACGCCTTCTCCATTAAGGTTTATTGTTATTCAGGTTATACACAGTGTTTAAAGAGGAATATCTCACCATTGCTAGCCTTGCCTGGTGCTTTTTGAAAACAAAAGTGTAATGCCTCTAATGTGTAAACACAGATGTCATGTGGAAGGATTGGTCATTTATTCTAATTGTGGACTATTGCAGAATAAGATCCATTAATCCACAGGAGAGCTTTTAGCCATTCAATCTCATCCTACTGCTTGTCTGGTGTGTATGTGGTTATATCCTTAAAAAGTGACATCATGAAGTTAACTTTACATATTTTTACTACCGTGCCTTGTCAGGGAAAACAGGAGTAGGGTCTGAGGGTGACGAATGGCAGGAGGAAGAAGAGATAGCTTCCCTGAACCTTCCCAGGATGAAAAAGATTTGTCCCAAGGCAAAGCCATCTGAGAAATAAGTGTTTCTTGCACATTGTGGATGAAAGATGTGGATGTGGATATTCCCATACTGCCTCCAATAGCTAAGGATTCAGCAAAGGAGAGAGGACCGCTCACAAGTGATTATGTGGAAGACCAGCTGTTACTGCAGTCAAATGAGGGATCTGTATGCATTCTGTGTTAAGCCAGGAGATCCCCCTTGGGAAATTCTGCTGCTGTGGCAGTGAGCTGAGGTCCCACTTCATGACCTTTCAGTGAATGCTTTGTACTGTAGTGAAAGAATTGCAAACTAAACTTCATTACATCACTTTTATTCATATAACCTCAATGACCACTCAGTGGCTGATGATGAAGGCTCTGGGTAACCCAGCTTTGCACCATCTGGCTTCTTCTGTCCTTGTTTGTAGTCCCTGCCCAGTTCCCATTCACCACCATGTCGCCATTGCACCGAACGTTTATCTAGCCCCATTCCTTTTATATCCACAATTTTCTGCTCAATTTTTTCATTTATGGAACTTATGATCCTTTCCACACTCTGTAGCCAAATAATCACTGTAATTTCAGATGATTTCTACATCATCCTCTCCACTGCCAAGATGTGACTCATGCCACCACCATCCCTCATTCAGGTTCTGCCCTCACTAGCCTGCTTCAAATCACTGCCCTGTTATCAAGTATCTGTCACACGGAGGACAAAGCATTCTGTATCAAGTCTAAATCAGATCCATTTTTCACTCCCAGAAGGAAATTCAGATTCCAGTGTTTGATCTCTACATCATTGCCTGGCTGCCTTTGCTCTGCTTCTCCGTGCTCATTATAGGCATGGCTCCTGCTCTGTGTCCCGTCCACATGGACCTCTTTTGGGTCTCACAGATAGGCTAATTCTCTCTGATCTCAGGGACTCTGACACATCCCATCTTCTCTAAAGATTCTTCTCCACCATGTCCTCAGAGCTCTTTCATTGAGTGAGACCTTGGAATTAATGTTGTTTCTTTGGGAGGCCTCATCTAACCAGGTAAACAGTTACCACTGTAACAGCCTCTGTTACCCTCTATTGTTTCTCTGACTTTCCTCTTGGCTGCAATTATTGATACCTAGCTTGTTTACTATTTTATCTTGCTCTGGAAATACCAAGAGGAAAAACATTCTCAGACTCCCTCATCCACTGCCTGGCACAGTCTGGATCTCACACATTCAACAGCTGCTTCCTTATTCATGAGCCGGTGTTCTTCCTCTTCTTGTTCTTCACGTGCTCAGTATTTTTCTGGGTGATCGTAATTTATATTCAGTGGAAAGTTTCCCAGAATTTGGTAATGCTTATTAAAATCACCATTGACCTTTTATTTATAGTATACCTTCAAGCAACCTCTAAATGGAAAAAAAAAAAGTTAATAAATTATGAAAGGTTCCTTAGCATATGGTTAAATTTTCACTGACTGTATGTCATTTTCCCTCTCTGCCATCTTTCTACATGATTAACAGTATTACTTCTTTACTGGCTCATTATCTTTGAGCACCTGCTCTTGGAAATAACGGCCAACAGTACCTTACGTTTTTGTTGAGTCACCATATTTCTTTTCATCTCTAGTCCCCTCCCCCATCCCTGCGGCTCCATTTACTCCCTATCCTTTATGGGTTACCCATGTCTCAGGTACTAGCAACACAAAGGGAATTTTAAAATGGAGGGCAACCTCTAGTCTATCTATCAGAGATGATTGATGGGTTAAAAAAAAACCATCTAATAGATAGATAGATAGATGGATCGATAGATAGATAGATAGCAAATCGGAAAATCCAAACAATCAGTGTCCATAAAGCCAGCCAATCTGTAGATGCTTTTAGAATAAAGTGGCCATACAGTCACCACAAGGAGGAAAAAACAGGGATTTCTGGCAAGAAAAAACAATCAGTTATGGCAGGAATACTCAAAGAATCCAGAGTTGTAGAAGACAGGCCTACTTAGGATGTGTCGAGTGTACAGGAAATAGAGAGTTTCAAGAGGGGTAAGATGCAGAACAAAACCTTGGAAGAATGAGGAATGATGCGCAAACATCTGAAGCTTATCTCTTGGGGGTAAAATGACCACTAAAGCTGTTTGCTTTCCAGCTGTATGAATAGCAAGAAAGAACACACAGTTAAGGAGTTCTGTTTTTACAGTCTTTCTGAAAATCTTATTACAGCCAGTACTGTGTGTTTTTTATTGTTTTAATTGTAATCCACTGTCCTATTTTCTCATGTTTATTCCCCATTAGTTTTTTGGCTTCACCAAAACTCTATGAATTCATTATAAGGTATAAATAGACTCATCTCATCAATTAGAAAAGGATTAAATTTTCAGAACTAATAATTACTTCCAAGTGTCACTAGAAAGGCCTATAACTATGTAGACCCCTCTTGAAGCCTTCCTCCTCCTTTGGCTTTTATGGTATAAAGTAGATGACCATGTCAGAAGAAAAGGACATGAAAATGATCACTTTCTTTTATCTTGAATATTTCACCAATCCTCTCTATGAAGCTAATTAACTCTTTAGGTAGAGTTGTTCACCTTTCTGTTTATGACATGTTTTCATCTTATTCATCATGGTGGCCTGGGCTTCTTTAGAGTCCTTTTACCGTGTCTCTCTTAATGGTACACTATGGGCTTGCCTACAACCCACCAATTTTCATGTTGACCCTGGCTAAAAGGCAATTACTGGACTCAGAAACGAGAAAATATGTCAAATGGAAATACATGCTCCCCAATAAACATTAAGTACTTGATTTTACCATGGGATCTTTATTCTCAACACATAAGGGGAAATGAGGAAAAGGTAATAATGAATAATGGGGAATGTGAAAGGAACACATGGGAAATGTGCAAATCTAAGAGTGTTTTAAATGGTAGTGCTGGGTCATGGGGTGAAAGCGATAATGGTAGTCCCCAAAGTTAAATGTTCTTAATCAATTATTTTAATTTAGAATTAATTAATTCTTAATTTTGCCAAGATTACAAAAAAAATTGCCTGTGGATGTGAGAGGGTGAAACAAGTGTAGAGTCTGGTGGAAGGAACCAATCACTTCTATTGTACAGATTCCACAAGCCAACCAGTGGCATCAGAGTACTTACGCATAATCTTATTTTCTATTTTGCCACAATTTAAGCTAGTGTGATTAGGAATTTACTGGAAGGAAGTAAAAACCCACAGGCTAAGTAACTTGATTTATAGACAATTTTCAGATGTTATTTTTGGGAATCTGCGGAGAAGGCTAAAAAACTCAATAGAGACAGTAACATGGCCAGATCAGGTGGCTATGTGGGAGGGAACAGAGTTCAAATCCATCCTGATCATGAGTCCTGTGATCTTTGTGATGCATGACATTTCGTCTTATTCTAAGTTAAGAGCACCTTGCTTAAGAACTATGAGTTAAATGGTAGAGACACGCCTCAGTAGTTAAGAGCTTTGTTATTCTGGGCTCGATATCCAGTAACCACATAGAGCGGCCCACAACTGCTTGTGACTTCACCTCTACAGTATCAGACACGCTCTTCTCGCCTCTGCAAGTGCTGTCACACACCTGTGCACATGTGCGTATACATAAATAATAAACACTTTCATTAAAATAAATTTTTAATTTTAATTTTTTGAAAATCAGTTTTAAAAAGATGATTTCAATGCATATTAGATTAAAAGAGTAATAGTCATTAATGTGAGACCTACACTGGTTACATCCTAGTGTTTGTTTAACTTTGGTTGCTTTTAAAGAGAGCTAAATTTGGGTAGGTACTGCACTGTTGCACACTGAGGTTCATATGTCACTTGTGTTTACTAAGTATTGACTATGTGCTTGGAATTACAAAGGCCCATTAAAATGTGTTGTGGTTCATCCTACCTACCAACCACCAAAAATGGTGCCTGGTTGTCTTTTGATATCAACTATAACTTACTGCAAAAGACTAAGTCAAAATGGTATCGTAATGCTGACCTGGTGTTATTCTGAATATAAATCACTTCTGCAAGTCTCACAGATAGAGTGCTCAGGGCTTTGATGGCCATTCAGACTTGTAAGGGATTCAGTATGATCAGTGACATCTCATCAGAGAGAAGACACCAGGCTTTTCATGCTGCTTGAATCCTGGATGATTTTACTACATTTCTATTTACCCAAGAAAACCAGATTCTCTAGGTGAGCTTTCAGAAAGTGCTTCTTCTTGAACTGTTTGTTTTTTCAGAAAAGGAAAGTTGTTCCCAAATCAGTATGCTTAAGGAAATGGAAAGCCCTTGATTAGCAGCCAAGAGGCCTCCTAATGAAATGACATTTCCCTCCAGGGATTTCAAGTGGTTAATGGAGCCTGGCGCTCTCTGGGTAAAGTGCTTGTGTTTGCTCTGTGCTGTGCTGTGCTGTGCTGAGCTCTGCTTATATAAACACCAGTACACCATGAAAGTGACCTCAAATAGACACATTTGCATGTCCATGTACATCTTTACACACAAAAAAAAGAAATGTGTCCATATTCATAGCTGGGTTCTGTGGCTACAGGTAAATTTACCATGCGAACAAACTCAAAAGCAGTTCTTCATGAGCCTTCAGAGAGGGGTGGCCAGTTAGCAATCTGAAAATACTAGAAGCTCATATACTACTGGAAACATGAAAACACAATAAGATTAACACTGTGGCCTGGAGAATTTTAAGCAGTTGGTTCTTGGAAAGATGTACAATCTCTGTTTGTTGTTGTTGTTTGTTTGTTTGTTTGTTTTCCTGAAGGAAGTAAACAGACTGTGGTCCTTAGGATGGCATGATTTAAATATGTTTATAAATATGCAAGGGCATCTTTATCAGTCTTTATGGTATCTTCCCATTATGCGTGCATATAAAATGCCTTAATTTTAAAGCTCAAAACTTCATCAAAACTAGCAGAAAACATCTCAATATCATAGAAGAATTTTCTGGCATCCAAAGAAAGGTGAGATACAATCAGAGACTAGCAAATTTTCTCTGGGTGGAATTTCTCAATTCTTTCCTTTCCCCTTTCCTTGTCTCTTTGCCTGCCTCAGAAATGGAGAAACTATCTCCTAAAAGTGACTACAGATAAATCTAATCATTTGTAATCACAGTATATTTCTTGAATGGAACTTTGAAGAGGAGAATCTCTTTATTTTTTAAAAAAATTATAAATAGTAAACCATGATCTTAGAGATAATTTAAAGCAGACTTGTTAATTTCTGAAGAAGTACAGGCTTTCTGAGTTTATCAGCAACAATATACTAAAGGCAAAATGTATGAAAAAAATCTCTGAACGACTTTTTTGATACATGCATATGTGTTAGTAATGGTTTTCTAGAAAACAGAACACACACACATACATACACACATACCATATATGCACAAACACAGACACATACCACATACATACACACATACACACATACATACCATGTACATACACACAC
>JANHMN010000015.1:34801664-34824319 GCA_030674055.1 Rhabdomys pumilio
CACATACATACCATGTACATACACACACATACCATACACACACCACACACACATACCACATGCACACACATACAACATACATACACACATACACACACATACCACATACATACACACATACACACACACCTACCACATACATACACACATACCACATATATACACACATACACATGTGCACACACACGCACACGCACACTGTAGATGACTTATGGAAGCCAGGAAATTCCATGATCTGCTGGATGCCCAGAAAAGCCAGCAGTATAGGTGCCAGTCTGAGTCTGAAGGCCTAGCAAGAAGGAATGACGTGCAAGGGCTAAAGACAGATGCTCCCAGAGAAACACAGAACAAGTGAATCCACACTTCTCCTTTGCTATATTGAGTCTCTGAACAGATGAGTGGTGCCCACTCACACTGGCAAGGTCCTATCTTCTTCACCCAGTCTACTAAATCAAGTGCTGATCTCTCTTAGAAACACCTTCATAGGCATCCACAAAAAGATTTACCAGCCATCTGGCATCTCTTAGTCCAGTCAAGTCAACCTCTGAATTTAATTATCACATGTTCTGAGTATATTCTGACCACACTTGATTAAAAATACCGTGGAGAGTGTAACCATCTTGAGCACGGGCAGGTGGAACATTATTAGTGCTACTCGAAGGAGATGGGGCAAGGCACATTTGTTTTGTTTTAAAATATAACTCATGACATGAAGTCATCAAGTCTTTTATTTATTTATTCATGTTACATCATCATATCAGCCCTCCTTTCCTCCCACTACCCCCTCATTCAAGTCCTCCCCACTTCCACTTTCCCCTTCTCTTTTGAAAAGGAGATGAACCCCCTGGGTGTCATCCCCTCCCACTAACACACACACACACACACACACACACACACACACACACACACCAAGTTGCTGTGGAACTAGGTGCATCTTCTCCCACTGAGGCCAAACAAGACAGTCCTATTATTTGGGGGGTGGGTGGGATCCACAGGCAGGCAAGCAACAGGCTCAGGGACAGCCCCTGTTCCAGTTGTTGGGGGATTCACTTGAAGCCCAAGCTGCTCACCTGCTGCATGTGTGCAGGGGACTTAGGTTCAGCTGGTGCTTACACTTTGGTTGGTAGTTCAGTCTCTAGGAACCCCCAAGGGTCCAGGTTAGTTGACTCTGATGGTCTTTCCATGGAGTCCCTGTCATCTTCAAGTCCCTCAATTCTTCCCCAACTCCTCTGTAAGACTCTCCAAGCTCCATCTAATACTTGGGTGTGAGGCTCTGCATTTCTTTCCATTGGCTGCTGAGTGGAACCTCTCAGAGGGCAGTTATACTAGGTTCCTGTCTGCAATCAGATCAGAGTAAAATTAGTAGTGTCAGGAATTAGTTCATACCCATGGGATGGTTCTCAATGTAGGGAAGTCATTGGTGGGCCATTCCCTCGGTCTCTGTTCTACCTTTTCCTCTGCACATCTTGTAGGTAGGACACGTTTTGGGTCAAAGGTTTTGTAGGTAGGTTGCTGTCCTTATTCCTCCACCGGAAGTCCTGCCTGAGTGCAGGAAGTGGCCACTTCAGGATCCATATTTTCCACTGCTAGGAGTCTCAGCTAGAGTTGCCCCCATAGACCGTCTGTGGCCTCCCTCCAACCCAGGTTTCTGCCACATCCTAGATATTGCCCCTAAGCTGCTCTTCCTACGCATGATCTCCCCTACCCTCTTCACCCAGTTCCCTCCTTTCGTTGACTATATCTATTTTGTTTCCCCTTCTGAGGAAGATTCACCAATCATCCCTTGGGTCCTCCTCGTCATTTAACTTCTTTGGGTTTGTTGATTATAGCATGGTTATCCTGTACTTCATAACTAATATCCCCTTACAAGTGAGTACATACTGTTCATGTCCTATTGGGTCTGAGTTACCCCCACGCAAGTCTTTTTTTATTTTATTCTTTTTGTTTCTACAAATAGAGATATCTCTTGGAGTACATTTATCTGAAGGACCATTATGATATTTCAAAGAGCTATGAATACATTTGTTTGAGTTTTGACATCGATGAAGAAAATGTTCTTCCTTCCGGCAGCTTCCCTATAGAACAAAAATTGCCTTTTGAACATCAGGGGGGTTGAGTCAGTGGAGCAAAATCTTAGGTTTCAACATGGCTTCTCAGTATCTGAAAGATGCTCTGAGGACTGGTGATAAGCAGATGGTTCAAGGTAGACATTTTTCCAGACTCAGATATCACCAACTGTACATCCCACATGAGATTCGTTTTTAGCATTCCCCCAGATTTGAAGGGGAAGTGGCGAGTCATGCCTGTGAGAAGAAAGGTCTTACAGGGATCTGCCAATAAGGTCTGTGCCTCTATTTCCCAATTATATCATGGAAGGGCTTTGTTTCATCAGAAGCCAGAAACCAAGTATGAATTAGCATTGCCACAATCATGAAGAATGTTAGGTTTGTGCAACTGTAGAAATGGCCATAGACAGTATGGATCAGAAAGCCAAGGATGAAGCCCTCATGCCATTTAGAGCAGACTGTGTTGGCCATCCAGTTCTTGGGATTTTAACAACCAAATGCCTGGCTTCTGTTTCCTGGCAATCTAAATCTGCTCTTTATTTCTTTTTTTGGTTTTGATTGAAGTTAAGTGGTCTGGCCATCACCATCTCTCAGTCCCCTGTGACGAGAGCCAGATGGAACAAGGCCTTTTTATATTTGCACATTCATCAGAATTGAAATAGTGGCCCACTGATGGTTTATCTTACAGATGAAGAGCCAGGTCTGCCCTCAGGGAAGCATGGCATGCTGGGCTATTCTACAATGACAGTTGAAGCACCAAGAAAACAAAGATAGCATCAAAAAGACTAATTTTAAGAACACATGGGGTTTATTTAGGAGAAGGAATTTTAGAGCCCATTAGTGAATTATCCCCACACTACACCAAAGCATTCTTATTTCAGAATCTCAAATATCTGGGTTTGAGGGAAAGAGGCAAAAACAATGATCCAGCTCAACCAGCAGCTTAAGCAGTCAATTCACAATGACACTTTTAATTCATGAATTATCTCCTTGTCACTTGAACTGAAATAATGGAGAAAGAGTTTTCCATTAAGGGAAAAATTCTACTTCAAATATACAATGGGCTAAAGTCTTTCAGAATCTCAAACCAGAAACCACAGTAGATCAGTAGAGGGCTCTTAGTCTCTGGAAGGAACCCAGAGTCAACAACAGCATGCCAAGGTACAAAGACTTCAACCAGATCCCGAGTAGGAAGAAGATGCTCTGCCAGCATGATAGGTCCCTACTCTAGTGGGGTCCTGAGACCTGAGATAGTACCTCATGTTCTTGAGAATTGGCTACTCAAGAGGTCCTCCCAATATCACTTCCATGATTGAAGGCCACTGTATGTGTCAGTTCTTTATCATGTTGCTAAAAGATGATGCCTGAAAAAGCAATGTAAGGAAGGAAAAGTTTTTTTGGGTTCACAGTTTGGGGGTTCAGTCCACCATATCATCAGAAAGTTGAGACAGCAGGTCACATTGTATCTGTATGTTCTGAGGCAGAGAGTACTGACTACTCTTACCCAGTTCTTTCTCTTCTTTCTACTTAGTCCAAGACACCAGCCCACTGTGCTGCCCACATTTAGAATGTGTCTTCTCTCCTCAGTTAGCCTAATCTAGAAGCTCTCCTATACACATGAACAGCATTTACAATCCATCAAGTTGGCACAGAGATTAGCCATCACATTATCCAAGATCAACAAATTTTTTCTAGACCAGCTTGCAATGATCTAGTCACTGTGACACAACTATGTCACAGTCATGTGTATCTTTGATGAAGCCATAGCAGTAAGCATAATAGAGAAGATAGACTACTCTGGATCCTTTAGAGTCTTCTTTAAAAGACTCAAAGTAACATCAAAATAATTAGTATATATTTACTGTGGAAATGAAGATTAAGCTTAAGGTCCTCATCCAATCCATCTAATTGTCAGATGAGATATTTAAAAGATTTTATCAGGAATTGTCTTTCTGTAACAGACATAAAAAATTTGGATTTGATTCTGAACAATGAAAATTTTCACTTACGCAAGGTTTTTTCTAGTTTTTTTTCCCCCAAGTTCATTGTTTATAAATGTATACAGAATCATGGTGGTTATTTATATGGACAGTGTTTTACCAATACAAAATTTAAGACATCTGTTATGATGGGATTTCTTGAGATCTAAATCACCATTGCTTGGACAGCCGCTCCCATTTCTCTTTTTGCTCCACAATATTACAGTTCCATGGCTAAAGGCATTTAGTGGTTCTTGTAGGTTAACCAGTACCCACATGCCATAGCCCTTCTCCCACAGTGTTCATAAAGGCCTGAATCACACTAGAGACATTGCATGCTTGACTTCAATCCGAGGGTCAGAGAGAGAGAGAGACAGAGAGACAGAGAGACAGAGAGACAGAGAGACAAAGAGACAGAGAGAGACAGTTAACAAAAAAAAATCTAAATTTTCTTCTCCACCTCCATCCCATGACAGTCATGTACTTTGAGGATGTCTAAGCCTGAAACTTGAAGTGTCACTCCCACTGAATCTCTTAATTTAATTGAAGTTGGCACACAGCACAATAACAAATTATGATTTGGGGATCACTTGGAAATTCTTAATTTTCTGGAGAATTTAGAACCCAGAGTACATGCCAGACCACTCCCGAGTCTTCAGGAATGTGGTAAGTTATAGGATTTCAAAAGATCCAGTTGACTCTCATATGGAGGGGAGCCCATTTGCTGCTTGAGGAGAACAGTCATTCAAAAAGTCACCAGAAGACCAGAGAATGTCACTGAGCAGTAAATTGAATAGACTAGTTCAGTACCAGGTTTGGTCCTTAGGACAAAACACATTGTCAGGCCAAAAGAAAAAAAAAAAGGTATTTGAAAATTTTATCCTCGTTGTTATGAAGTCCATTTCTGCCTCATGAACAAATCTCCTTAGATGGGTGCCCGAAGCTTCCACAACTTAGTCACCAGCACAGGCGCTAGTCTTCAGATTAGTGCTCTGGAATGACTCATTGCTAAGATTCAAGTCGTCACATTCCTTATGGAGTCAAGGTTACTATAATTGTCACTGCTATGTACAGCAGCCTGGGAAGGGCAACGGAGTGAAAGGAATGTCACACATGCCATCATAAGTCACTTCCGCATCCTTCTGCAGAGATCTAACTGGAACTTGGAGAGGTGAAGGAGAAGTTGATCTGTCTGGCTGATGCAGACACAGGAACCACAGAGCCTTCAAGAATGGAATCTAAGTTAGATTGTCCACCACGACGAATGTGTGTGGCTTGATTTTGTAGCATGGACATTTTGTCACTCAGCAGCCACCTCCATCCCAGGCAGAGTGAGATACTGGTACATTCATCCAAAAGATACTGCAGGTGTTTTCAGAGGGAAACCAACGTAGATCATTACTCCCAGACAGCAAAGAGAGCCTTTTCTTTGCTAGGTAGAAGTAGCAAAATCAGGTTTTATTTCTTATCCCTCCCCCCCAAAAATATTATTATTAAGTCTTAAGTATAGTACAGTAGAAAATTAAAATACAGTCAATATTGCATTTATTACCAAACACAAGATAAGTGTAAATTCATAGAATAAGCTTCATATAATTGGTTTTGGCCCATATCCCCTTTTATTATTATTAATTTTTAAAAAGCATACCCACTAGGGGCTGGAGAGATGGCTCAGTGGTTAAGAACACCAGTTTCTCTTCCAGAGGTCCTGAGTTTAATTCCCAGCAACCACATGGTGGCTCACAACCATCTGTAATGCCTTCTTCTGGTGTGTCTGAAGATAGCCACAGTATACTCATATAAATAAAATAAAAGCATACCCACAGCCATTCTTGCCACACAAAGACATCCCTGGGAGAAGGTGCCTACCATGAGTTACTTTTAACATCTTGGTTGTTATCCTACAACAGAAGTTTGCCAAGCTTTACTT
Source organism: Rhabdomys pumilio (assembly GCA_030674055.1). Classification (NCBI taxonomy): domain Eukaryota; kingdom Metazoa; phylum Chordata; class Mammalia; order Rodentia; family Muridae; genus Rhabdomys; species Rhabdomys pumilio. Next base: position 34,807,640 of record JANHMN010000015.1, read on the forward strand.
TTCCTAGCTTGTATTTCACACGTAGGATATACTTTTTTTTTTTTTGCTCTCGAAATTAAATATCATAAATAAAAGCATTAAACACAAATGCTATTGGAGATTCTGACTCATCCACACCAACTCCCTCCTCTTCTCTCTCTCTCTCTCTTTCTCTCTCTCTCTCTCTCTCTCTCTCTCTCTCTCTCTCTCTCTCTCTCTCTCTCTCTCTCCCTCTCCCAAATGTTCCTGGGTTTGAACACTGAACTAGATAAATGGCAGACTCCTTGGCAACCGACTCATCCATCCTCCGCCTTGCTTTCTGCCTCATTGAATGTGTGCTATTATCATTATTTTGCCTTAGGCTTTACCAGGGAAATTGCTCTCAGAAAAATTGCTAAGGTTTTCATGCCTTGATCTTAGTCACTTTAAAGTTTATCCAGCACTACCCAGGTAGACAAAGGCAGGCAGATATCTGAGTTTGAGGCTAGCCTGGTATACAGAGTGATTTTCAGGATAACCAGGGCTACACAGAAAAACCCTGTCTTTAAAAAACACACAAATAAAGTGCTAAAGTCAGGTTTATAAACATATAATGTGGTGATGGGAATGTCATGTAGTTGGTAGAGTATTTGCCTAGCACTCAAGAAACCCAAGGGGTTGGATTTCTAGCACCATATGAACCAGGTATATTGCAGGGGGATACGAATTTAAGGTCACCTGTGGCTATGTAAATAGTTAGAATGCAGAATGGACTAAATGTGACTCTACCACAGTAAAATAAAATAAGCATACAAAATAATAAACATGTAATTCAAAGACATTCATTCCCTTGAGATGTAGATATAAAATTTGAAAACTAGATGGAATCATGAAACTTCTAGCACGGAAAGATTAGAACATTTCATCGCTCTATAAAAACAGCCTCATAGCCATTGATGGTCAGTTTCCACCCTACCCAACAAATCCCAAACTGCTTTCCCTAGATTTTCCCTTTTCTAGAATGTTTAATTTTTTTTATTATAATACACACTTGAGAGTAAACAATTAAGGCTAACATAACCAACCAATCTGAGAAGAAAGCCTTGATCATGGAATTGCCTAGGTCACCTGAGCTCTTGGGCCTGTCTGTGGGGGAACTCTCTTGATTATTTATTGATGCTGGAGACCTCTTCACACTGTGTGTTTCACCATCCTTGGGTTCTGTAAGAAATCTAGCTAAGAATAAGCCAAAGAGGCAACTAGCTCAATTTCAACATGGTTCCTAACTTCGGGTTTCTGTCTTGAGTTCCTGTCTTGACTTCCCTCAATGATGATACTGGAACTTTAAGATGAAATAAACCTTTCTTCCTGTAAGTTGGCTTCGGTCAGATTGTTTTTATCTCAGCAACAGAAAGTAAGATAGAACACAGGGAGAAGTTTCTGCCTCCAGCTCTCCAGGGTTTCTGGGAACATGAGCTCTGTTCCTCACCAGTACATAGCAACCTTGTACCCACTGAGCCATCTTCCCAGCCCCAGAGAGAGCACCATTATAGCAAATTTTGACATCAGATTACGTGCTCTCTTAACTTTGATCTTCTTTTTCTAAATTCCTTAAGGCTATTCTATTTCCTTTGATTTTTCCTACAGATTTAGAATAAACTCATTAATGTCTCAAAATAGCTTGTTGGCATGTCAATGGAAATAAACATTCTTATTGTTTCTTGTTACACTGCTTCTAGCTTTATTTGGAGAAAATAGATATCTTAACTAATTGTAAGTTATCTTAATAGTTAACTACTTGTCTCATCCATGAACCTGATATTTCTCTCCCTTCATTTAGGTCTGCTTTAGTGTCTTTAATACATACTTTTTAACTATAATAAATAACTTAATTGTTGAGGGATTTTTTTTCATTTCTATACAATCTTATTAAGATATTAATACAATCTTATTAAGGTATTAGTTCTCAGTGCTCTGGAGTATTCTTTGAGATTTTCTTTGTAGATAACTTGTCCTCTGTGAATGGAGTCAGTTGCAGGTCTTTGATCCCACCTGTATGTTCTTTTCAGCAATCCCTATTGCCTTGCTGAGGATATCCAATACAATAATAAACAAGCACTGCAAATGCAGAAATCTTTTCCTGCTCTCAGCCAATCATGTTTTAGCTCCTGTTTTATTTTACCATGATGAAACACTCCTGACTCACGTAGTCCCAAATCAAATTCTCCCTGCTCTCCTCCTGACATGGTAGGCGCTTCTTCTTCTTCCAGCTGCCCTTATTGGGTGTGTGGCACAGAGTCGCAGCTCTCTCATCATCGAATACACTCTTGGCTTTGATGTCTTCCCTGTGAACAGACTCCTCTCTCATTCCTTACTGGATACTAGGTCTTGCCTAGAGGACACTTTTGTCCCGTTCCATGCCAACATCATGGCATGTCCGAGTGGCACATTGCTTACCCAACATCACTACTATTCCATTTGCTACAGAGCTTGTTTCTCTTGTACATTTTTTCAAAGCATGAATCTAATTATATTACCAGTTGGTTAAACGTCCTTGTGTCTTATTTCGAGTATTGAACCAGAGCCAAGCAGGGCTTCCATGATACTCCTCTCTCATTCTCAGGCTTGTTCATCTCCTAACACTTCCCTTCTTGTCCCTTGTGTTCCCAAGCCTTCGTTGATCTTTGTTTTACTCTGAACCAAGCTTCTGGATGTGTGGGTCTTTCAGGCTCAAATGTGACCTCCTTCGCTGGTTTTTTCCTCTACTCAGTCTTGGTCATACTACTGCTTATATGTTTTTGTTCATCTGATCATCTGCTTATTTTCTTCCTAGCATTACTATCTAATAAAACATGGTGTAAGTATTGGTTTATTATGTTATTTTTATCTCTAGAATATAAGCCTTCATTGAGGGCAGGAGATTGGCATTGTGGCTGTAACTCTGTTCCAAATTCTAATGCCTGAACCCACAGTAGATGTTTAACAAATAATAAATACTGAATGAACAAAATCTCTAATTTTCTGTCCACTTGGACACTGAATATAGGAATTTGGTATTATCTTGTTCCAGCAATAAAATGGAAACCATTATAAACAGTGTGTGTGTGTGTGTGTGTGTGTGTGTGTGTGTGTGTAACTCCTCCTTCCCTCCTTTCCTCCCCCTCCATCCCTCCTTCCCTCTGGTGGGTCAGTAATCAACTTCAGGCCTTGCAGAAGCTGGACAATCCCCTGACTTCTGAGCTACACATGAGACTTTTAAGTCAGAAAATGATTTAACAGAGAGAATTAGGAAATTCTGGAATCTATTGTAAGCACAAAAGAAGCAGAGGCCAGAGACACCACTGCCAGTGATTAGGAAAACACATTTTAGGAATTCTGATGAACTCCTGCCAAAGATCTCAGCTGTCCATTGCACCAAAGATTCTCAAGGGCTTTTGCAGCAGTCCTGGCGAAAGCTCGTCCTGCCAATTGCCAGTACTCATTTGCTTACTCATCTCTGCTGAGTAATAACAGGGTTTCTTTTCCATCCTCCTGTCTTTCATGAGTTCTTTTCAGAGCAGAAATCTGACATGTGATCCTGCTTGCCAAAGAGAAATAACCTATTAGCCCGGGACCCCAGCTATCTCTGAAAGGAAAGAGAAAAGAGGGGAGAGAGAGGGAAGAAAGACGAGAGAGGAGAGAGAGGAGAGGCACTAACAACCCAACTCATAAGCTCACCTTCTTCCAATCTGTGACGAAGCATGAAGCTCACTCATTTTTCTACTCAAGTCTTATTCTCTCCATAGCCCTGTTTTCAGTCCTTCCTAGCCCCTCCCACCTCCACTCAATTGGACATTATACTCTGCAGGACCCTGGCTCACCTTCTCCTCCTCATCCTGCTTTGTTAATATGCCTGAAATATATATAACTCTCTCTTTCGTAGGCTCGAGAGGCTTCAACGCTTCTCATCACCTATGAGGGTAAATGCAAGTGACGTGGCTCTGGAAGAAAAACCTGGTGCTTTGACCTTTGTCTTTCAGCAGTGTCCTGCAGTCCACGTATTTCCTCACCTCTGCCTCTCTTCATCTCCTTCATTCCCGTTCTACTTCCTGAGCTTCTCCACCCCACATCTGCTGACCCCGTGAGACACAGTTCAGATATCACCTTGCCCAAGAAGCCTTATGTGGTTTTTAGAATGAGAATGGTATCCATAGAGTCATATGTCTGAATACTCAATCTACAGTTGGTGAAACACTTTAGGAAGGATTTGAAGATGTGGTTTTATTGGGTGAGATGCGCATGGTTGGATGTAAGCTTCAAGATGTCAAAGGCACACACCATTCCTGTTGGTTCTCTTTGCCTCATTCTTGTGGATCATGATGGAGGCTCCAAGCTCTCACTATAGCATCATGCCTGTCTGCCTATTGCCATGCTTTTTGCCATGATGTCCTGAAACTCTATGAACCATAAACTGTAACACAAATACTTTCTCTCATAAGTTACTTTGGTCCTGTCACAGCAACTTACCTTACTCCCTTCCCTCTGCCTCCCTGTTGACACTTTCTAATGCCCATCCTACAATTGAGTTAGGACCCTCCCCAAAGCAGTGCTTTATAAGAGTCTGTCCAACTATAGAATTGTAAGAGTCTGTCCAACTGTAGACTTCATACAAGTTCTAGGAATATGTCACCTCTTCCCCAGGGTTAACATCTTCAAGATCATGTTTTGCCACTTTCAGAGACTCATTTGGAAAGTCTTAGCATCTTATTCAAATGTCCACTTTCTCTGCCTTGAGCCTGTGTGTGGCAGATGAAACCAAAGAGTTTGTGTTTGACTATGCCATGTTTATTTGTCTTTGGATTCAACTTCTTCCTGGGAGTTTTTAAATTCTTTCTGATAAGCAAGCACGTGTTTTGCCATTCCAGAATCTCTCTCAGACAGACTATGTACTATGAGAGTTGAATGTTCTTCTCTGTCTTAAAAAATAACATTACATGGCATTAAGACCCTGAAGATCCAGTGCCTAAAAGACAAGAGTGTAAGTGATATTCTGTAAGAACACTTGCTACTCTTGCAAAGGACTTCGGTTTGGTTCCCAGCACCTACATGGTGGCTCACAACCACCTGTAACTCTATCTCTAGGTGATTCAACACCATTTCTGGCCACTACAGGCTATAGGACACATGAAGTGTACATAAACCCATGCAGGTACACATACAAACACAAGTAAAAGTAATAATAAATAAAAAGTAAAGAAAATGGAACGAAGCCATATAAAATTTAAAGCTTCTCCTCACTATTATGCAGTGGTCACTATGAATTTTTGCGCATTCCAGATTCTTACATGTAAGGAAGTCTCTGAGGAAGCCAAGACTTCTGTGGTACGAGTTGTGCCAGACCTAGGTGGCAAATTGCCATAACTGAAATTATAGTGGGCATGAAATGATGAAATGATCCACTGGGCGTGATAGTGGGCTTGCCTGCCCTCAGAAAGTGGAGGGAGCCAGCCTTTGGGGTAAGAGGCTGGCAAGGCAGGGGCATTGTTATGGTTTGACAGCCACAGGAATGGAGCAGAATTACAGATGAGACCTGAGAATTATGGGGTGAACGGGAATAAGCAGACCTCCCATATGCATAGTTTGAGCCCTATACACCCTCTAGCATTTTGTAACCGAAGGAACATGAGGAAACATTGGAAACATCCAGAGTTCACAAATTATAAGTACCCTAATTCTTACAAATATATCATCTATTAGTGATAATCTCAAAAGGAAAATTGTGGGAGTTCTATAAAAATACATATGTGTATGGGCTTGGAAAAATGATGAGATATTAGGGATCATTTCCAAATTAAAAACAAATAGTTCAAAGGAAGGGACTGGGTAACATGTCTTAAAAAAAACACAAAGGAATATAGATTCTATTATTTTCTTTATCAGAGAATGATTTTTTATTATTAAAGATGATATGTAATAGCCAGCTGTCATGGCTCATACCTATAATCCCACCACTTAGGAGAGTGAGTCTGGCTAGACAATCAAAAAAGTTCAAAGCTAGCCTGAGCTACACAGGAAGACAGTGAGTGAGGAAACAGAAAGCAGAAGCTGCAATACCCTTGGGAGATAGTCTATCTAATCCTAGAACAATCTAAGTGATTGGTTACCATGTCCTCTACATTGCAATTTTATATTTCAATGTTCTTATTCTATTTAACTGCCTAAAAATTTATAGTTTTTAAAATTTATTTATTTATTTATTTATTTATTTATTTACAGTCTAGCCATTGCCCCACCCAGTCTCTCCCCTCTCCCAGTTCCTTATCCCATTCTTCCTCCTCCCTGTCTCCAAGAGGGTGCTTTTAAGAAGTATTTCCAAACATCTGAAAAGATTATATTTATATAGGTCAATCTTAGCTACAGGAATGTTAAATTGCATATATTAGCGATTATGTTGTGTGACAGATCACCTACCTTAGATAAAGTGAAATCTGCTGAAGTGGTCAAGCACCATAATAAGCATGTTTTCTTCCAACCAACTCACATTTCCAACTCACATTTGATAAAGGAGTCCATGAAGACTGTCTCTTTCCCTCTCCTTCCCTCTCTCTCCCTCCTCCTTCTCCTCTCTCTCTCTCTCTCTCTCTCTCTCTCTCTCTCTCTCTCTCTCTCATGCTTTTCATCTGAAGGTATTTTGAAAGGGTTTAAAAACTATCCAACAGAAGAATTTTGAAGTCAGTGACACCCCCGACAAGTAGACAAGTGGACACACCCAAGTGCCCACATAAAATGTCTCAAGAGCATGGTTGAATTTCAGCTTTCCTGGCCCAGCCCTGCCTATGAAGAAATGGAATAGCAGTTTGTGGGGAATGCTGAGTCTCCCAGTGGTGTTTGACTGGACCTGTATTTCTCCAGGAAAAAGTGGTTTGATGATCTCTGTCAATGTCAACAATCTGCATAAATTTAATATTTTTCTGGACATCTTTTGAAAGAAACATGCTTGCTTAGATTTACATAATTTTAGCTTTTTGCACATATAATTTTTTAAAATATGAAAGTTGGCTCTGGTATCTTGTGATGGTTGCTGGGAGAGAAATCAGCCCACACTCTTTTCCTTTACGTGCTATTTGTTAGCTGAACACCACTGGAAAAAATGTATGCTCAAATCTGGCAAAAAAAAAAAAAAAAAAAAAAAAACCTCAAACAACAAAATTTAAAACCTTTTTATCCTTTATTTTTTTCAAGCAGTGCTGAAATGAATTTTTACTGATGGAAGCATGTTCTAATACTCTGTTATCAAATTATTTTTCTTCTGTAGTTTAGATTCCCTGGGGAGGGGGGTGTCATAAGCTTACTTCAAACCTGAGAAGTAGTTTTGTTTCTTTTTCTACTAAATAGGTCAGTTAAAATTTGAATACCATTGAAATAAAGGAGTATTTTAATTTTCTGCAGCTAAGCAACAATGTCCTATTTAAGTGGATGTTTTATTTCATTCCATCTTATTTGTAAGAGGATTGAAAATTACCTTGTGAGGACATCTTTTGATATGTCTTACATCTCTGAAAATTAGGTGTACTTGATGATTTTGGAAAACACCTATATTATGGAAATTACCTTGAAAAACAGTGATGTGGCTTCTGGGAAAAGGATCAGTTTTATACTGTACAAAAGAAATCAAGTATATGCTGGCTCTACAATATAAACTTCAAAACATTTTCGGAGCTAATTTTTTGTAAGGCCTACCCATAGTTTTAAATAGACCTATTTACATTTACTTCTTTGGAACCATGAAGAATAGTTCTCACTTTAGGACCCACTAGCAAATGGCTGGTAAGTATAATAAGTATTTAGTACTGGTCACATTATACTCCAGTGAGAGTAACATGAATTAACTTTTCCTTATGTGACCAAGTATATGCTTTATCTCACTAATGTGTCATAAATTAGTGTAATTGTTGTAAAATCTTGTTAGCCATTATCTTACCATCTGAATAGTTGTCAGCTCTCTACTTGTTGAGCATGCTCTGTGCCAGGAGCCATACTACTTGATACAGACCTTACACTCCTCCAGTTGTCAGTCAGGTAAAGGACACACACACACTCTTTAGATAATGAGAAAGCATCACTTGGCATCAAGTGTTGCATCTTATTACATTTTAGTTCTTTATTAATTAAAATAAAAATTAGATGAGAATTAGTGAAATTTTATCTGAATTAAATCCTCTGTATAAATCATGGCCCAAAAATAAGAAGCAGATGTTAAAATTCTTATTTTACATGTGAAGAAATATGATATAGGCTTTAGTTACAAAGCTATAAATTGAGCATCTATTCATATTTCATATATTTTGTACATATTTGTAATGTATTATACAAACTATTTCTCTTCCAATCATTCTATTTAAAAAGCATATTAAGGATGCATATTAATTATTGGGGTTTGGGGCACCAGCTGCTTAATTTCTTACATTTGGAATAGTTTTTAGGCAAAGAAGCGAGGTATTACAAGGTAATAATCGCAATGGACATGTACTATTTATTTGACTTGAAATACCACCTTCTAGAATCAAAGCCATTGTTGGGCTTTGAGGAACAAAAAAGGGACAATGACCCACCCACAGAAAGAATGCTATGGAGAACAGTGACCTACCCACAGAAAGAATGCTACAGAGGAGCCGATTGGTTACTTATCAGCCTGCTATTATTACAGTGCCAAACCAACATGCTCACATTGCTTGGGCATGATGTGATTGGTAGTTATGGTCAGACTATGTGATAAAGATAAAGTGATGACCTCATCCTCCCCGGATAACTTGCACCTTGTTTTCTAGAATTAGACATTTTAGGAATACATATGAGGAAGGTATAAAACCAAACACATGTTCCAACTAGGTAGAATAGTGCTTTTAAAGCTTGGTCACTGCCAGAGAGGAAAGATCTTATAAATATAAATTCTGCTGAATTCTTTTTTTGAGAAAGAAATAGTTTTATTGAGTCTCAAGACAGCGTTAACCTTTACCATCACATGTGAATTCAGACCAATGCTTTATAATTTGTTGAGAAGTGACTCTCATCTTCAGATTTGAAAGGGAAATGACAAATTCTCAAAAATGTTAATGAAGAGGATACCCATTATTCCCTCACAAAAATTCTTGGAACAAATTCAGTTATTAAAAGAAAGGTTACAAGGGCAACCATAAGCAAACATGCTTATGGGTCAATCTTCTGCAAAAATCGTCACAAAGACCAATCTAAGCTTGGAATAAATATATGACTAAGGCACAAAAATAAAATGAAATTAAGAAATGGGATAATTCTTTGTCACCAACTCTTCGTGAATGGTGTTTCGATACACGATAACCAAAATGAATTGTGGCTTTACCAAGGTAACACTACTCCTCTTATTTGCCATAAATCCATATTTCTTTTTAACAAAATATGTGGGAGCAACTTCTGCAAGCGTCCAAAGTGGGCAGAGATGAAGTAGGAAAATGAAATTATATGAACATTTCACCAGAGTTGATCTGGCTGAACTGCTGCTTTAACTATTAATATAAACCGAGCGTAAGTCTCTTAAGCAAAGACACATCCTCAAATTTAAGAGTATAACACAGTTATATGCAACATATGCATATATAATAGATGCGTAATATGTTCATTATCACATATGTATGTATGTCAATATAGCATCTCTATGTAGAGCTTAGACTGAGGCTGCTGGGTTTGAAGTCTCACTGCCTGCCTGGATTGTGAGTAAAGGAACAACTGTATCTAAAATGATGAATTTGATAGAAACTAGCACGTCTTAAGTGAACACATTGCCAAGAGTTAATATGAAGAGAACAAATATTCATAAGTTTCAAATGTATCTAATTTTTTTTTTCAGGACAGGGTAGAGAATATTTATGATCAGAGAACATGGGTGATAATCACAGCATGCACTGAGCCATTTGTGTGTGCTGAACACACTGGTCTTCTTTCTGAGGGAATCATTTAATTGGCCATTGTGTTAGCAAGGCACTGCTATTGATGCTAATGTAGAAATGCTAGAGCTGAGGTCTTGCCAACTTCAGTCTGACTCAACTTGGCCCTAGTTAGAAAAACAAGGAATGTGTTTCCCTATTTGTTTGCTTTCATGTATTGGAACAGGATGTTACTGTATAGTCCAGCCTGCCTTTGAACTCACAATTCTCCTAGCTCAGCCTCTAGAGGATTACAGGGGACACCACTGTGCCAAGCTCAGGGAACATACTTTTAAAAACACTAATGGTATCACAGAGTGAGTGGAGAGGGCAGGATTTGGGGATTCAAGAGTACCACGTTCTAGTCTAGACTGTTGTTTGTTGAGGGTGGGTGCTGAGTCCTTGCACAGTTCCAGAGACTTTACTTGACTGGGACAATGAGGGAATAAAGAAAAGACAGATACATGGACAGACAGAAACATGTACACAGAAACTCTGGGATCGGAATATCTGGGCTGTCAGATGGAGAAGCCACAGCATCCAGAAGTGTTTATTACATACAGTTGAACAGGGATGTGGGGTTACTGCATACAGCTGAAGTAAGGAAGGATATTTATCTAACCTGGGTTAGAGCAGCCTTTTTAGGGGAGCTTTCTTCAGGCCATAAACATTTAGCTGGTGGAGAAAGCTACGGTGTACTGTCAGAATTATTTCATCTCAATCAGGAGCTTCTATCTCACCTTTGATCATTCAGTTCCTGGATAAAAGACATACAACTTTTATATTTACAATAAGCCTTAATCAGTACTAGAGCTGGACAGATATCTGCCCTCTATGCTATTAGAATCTATTTCCCCATCATTAACCCCATTTTCTAATTTGCCATGTTCCATCTGGGCAGCTCTGAACTCCAATTGGCTAGCCATCATGGCTATGTTTTGATGACTCACCTACCCCATGGTGGCTTCCCCCTCTCTCCACCTTCTTCTCTCTCCTTTCATGGTTCTTCCCAGATCCCAAGCCACGTGAAACCCCAGACCCTGCCTATCTCAATTCTGTCTGGCTATAGGCTATAGGTGTCTTTATTTACCAACTAGGTAAACTTGGAGGACAGGTCACTGGATGTGTCACTTGGGTACCTGCAGTTTCTCTCACCCCTGAGGGCAATCAGTCCTTGGGGGTACAGTATTTAGCATTACAATACAAGCAAAAGACAAAACCTGAACAATAGTGAATGCTTCCTACAGAATTCTGTCAGAATTCACACTCAGACCCCCAGAGGAAGACTTCCATCCCTCTGAACCTTCCCTGGGAAAGACTTTGACAAGCTGCCTCAGGCTTTCATTGCTGAGAAGAGACACTTTGACCACAATTCTTATAAAAGAACAATTAGGTGGAGCTGGGCTACAGGTTCAGAGGTTCAGTCCATTATCACCGAGGCATGGTACAGGAGGATCAGAGAGTTCTACATCTTCATCTGAAGACTGCTAAGAAAAGACTGACTCCCATGTAACTAGGAAGAGAGTCTCAAAGCCCACCCCACAGTAACATACTTCTTCCAACAGGGCCATACCTACTCCAACAAGGCCACATCTTCTAATAGTGCCAATTCCTGAGCTAAGCATATCCAAACCACCACACATACCCATAGGGGTACTGAGGCATTAGCCCTTAACATGGCTGCATCTGTGTCAAAAGCAAACACCCACTCAGGACTTCATCCACTCTGGCTTCCTCCACTACCTTGAAGGTGGCTACTATCTTGGTGACTCTTGTGAGCAATTCTTAAGTTCTCAGTTGGGTCCTTTATATGGTGAGCGATTGGGTCACCATATGAAAAAGGAAACTCCTGATTCAATATATGACATCAGACGAATTGCTCAACCCTTCTGGGTGCCATCCATACTTCCCCCTTCATTTTCTATTTCATTTCTAGAGTCTCTTTTGTTTCTCAAAATAATTTGAAATAGCCTAAATAGATCTACTGCCCAAGACCTTTAAGAGATAGGAGCTTGAGAGTCATAGACTATTTGGAACTCAGACTGAGAGTTAATGCAGAAATGGAGCCACTGCTGGATTGACTCCCCTCCACTCCCACCCCCTCCCCCACCTACTTACTTTTCTTCTGCCACATTTGGCCAGAGCAATCTGCTCCTGTGGGAGTCTTGGGAGGAGAGAAGAGAAAAGCCCAAAATACCAACTTGGCTGTCTAATTGTTTTTAATTATGAAATCATTCAAGGTCGAGATGAGCGTGTTAAGCCCTTTCCAGAAGCTGAGATCCAAATCCTCACACAGTTAGAAAACCTTGGTGACAGAACAAAGAGGTTTCTTTATCAAGTGAAATCTGAAAGGTTCTATGGAGTGGAGAGTCACAGTGGCTCTTAAAATAAGTAGGAGATTTAAATGGTAAGCTCAAAAAAAAAAAAATCAAAAAGAAGCAGGGCCCAATAAACCACAAACACCCACACAGCGACAGCGATGATCCCTAACCTACTCCTGGTTACTGAGAACAAGAAAGACCATGAGAGACCATGAGAGAATGAACAGAAAATAAAGTTCAGCTAATGTCACAGAAACCCAGTTTAGTGAAAGCACTAACTGCCCCAGCAAGGTTGTTTGTTTGGAGTTTAGACAGAGCAACTAGATAAGAAAAGAATCCGAGGAGACCAGCGAGGAAGGTAAATAATTAACCATGCAACCCTGGTGAACAGTGGCAAGCTAAGACAGCCTTATTAGACCTTCAAAGCAGGTTAGTACCAGTGAGAATGCAGGCCTGAGAAGGTCATCTTTATGCTTCAGGCACTTTTCCTTTCTCCTAAGAAGCCAGTCCCTAAATCAGACTGGGTTACACTTTAGAGATCAAAAGGAGATCTTTTTCAACACATTAAAGACAATGCCTTAAGTTCTTGAATGCTTATGAAGATGTATATTCCCCTGTTTCCTTCCGTAACTTCGAAGACTTAAGTCAAATGATATTTTTAAGTCTAAAAATAGCTCTATACTTACCTAAAAGGGGAAAGGTGGAACATATACACCAATAATCATAGCCTTAGGAAGGGTGCACTGGGAAGATGGCAAGTTCAAGGTCAGCCTGGGTTACGTAGCACATTCCAGGGTACAACGAGATCCTGTCTCAAAAACTCAGGGGCTAGAGATGTAGCTCATTGGTAAAGCACTGGCCAAGCAAAACAAAACACAAAAGCAAACAAAAAACTTGCATCATCTTGAAAGGACTGTATGTGTGCTAGCTCTCTTTCTTCTGCATAGTTATTGTATACATTTTCTTAGTGGGAAATTTCTAATAAGTCGAAGAATGGTTCTTCCTCTAAATTATGACCCTGGAGCATCTGGATGGACAAGCAAAATATTGTCCAATTCATCTCATTGTTTTCTTAAATATCTTTCAATCTGCTACATCTGGATAAATAATAATCACCAAGGAAATAGAAAGGAATGCGGAGAATGCAGGGGTGAGCTTTAATATGAAGAAAATGACTGATGTGGATGTAATCAAATAATTTCTAATTACCATGGTGACTCTTCAGAACTGGGGCTGACAACCCTTGAGAAAATGAAGGAAATCTGACGTTCGATCTTGAACTCAAAGTCCAGATCAGTGATGTCATTTCCACCGGAGATCTGAGTCTGAAAATCAGATTATTTGTTTTAATCTGTTTAAAAGTTGAGTGGAAACACAATTCTGGATTGCATGGAACCAGGAATTGACTAGATCATTGGCTGATAATGAAAGACAGCTGATATTCTTTATGATATATCTTCACCGCTATTTTAATGCAGTACATAAGCTTTGAATAGGTGTGCACGCACGTTTTATAAATACTGTACGGCAAAACTTGACAGTGTGACTTATCAAACATCTCATCCCTTTTTCACTTGGTGAGCAGAACACTCCATCTGCTTTATCCAAGCATCTAATTCACTCCTCTGTGTGTTCATGAGTCTATTGAGAATAAGCATGAAGATGGGAATTTTTTTACTTTAAAATTCTTTTTTTTAAGGTTTTTTAAGGTTCTGACTTCTTTTTTTTTATTAGTAACTTTTTAAAAATGTTAATCAAGGGCTTTATAAGTTGGGTAATACTCAATAACAAGGTGCCCATACAATCAGAAGTGTAACCCAATACCCAACCTAGATATACCAACTATCTTTGACTGGTGGTGACACTCGAACATCTGCCTCCATGTTCATCTCTCTCTCTCTCTCTCTCTCTCTCTCTCTCTCTCTCTCTCTCTCTCTCATCTCCTAGCTGCTCCTCTTCTTCTCCTCCTTCTCTTCTTACTTCTCCTTTTCCTCTCCGTACTCCTCGTATCTTAGCTCCTCCTACATATCACCCTTCCTGTTAAAACTTTTCTCTCAAAATACAAGTAGAGCATAACTATACTGATTTGTACCAGTGAGGTGCAAGATAGACCTAATATCCAGTTGATCATTTTGTTGGCTAACTAGAACCTCTGTCATCTCTCCTAACTAAAAGACTTAGTTCTGAACCTGGCTTTTTTCTTGGCTTTAGAATGAATGTCAGCTGAGAACCATCTTCTCAAATCTTTCCTCTCAAAGTAAATAGCTGGGATTGGCTATGAGACTATAAGTCTTCAACCCTGTCAGAAATCCAGACTGACTGAATTAACTGAAATTATGGAAAGCACAAAGCATAGCTTCTAAAACTTAGCCAATTTATAGAGACCACTGAACACCTGGACAGTCCCTACACTACAAAATGTTGGAGCATCCAATCTTCAGCCTTTTCCTCAAAGTTTTGTGTTGTTCTGGCCAATATTTTTTTATTGGATATTTTATTTACATTTCAGATTCATTCCCTTTCCCCATTTCCCCCTACCCAGAAACCCCCTATCCCATCCCCCCTCCTCCTGCTTCTATGAGGATGTGCCCCCACCCACCCACTCCCACCTCCCCACCCACGAATTACCCCACACTGGGGCATCCAGCCTTTACAGGATGGAGGACCTCCTCTCCTACCTAAGCCCAACAAGGCTATCCTCCCCTACATATACAGCTAAAGCCATGGGTCCCTCCCTGTGTGCTCCTAGGCTGGTGATTTAGGCCCTGGGAGCTCTGGTTGGTTGGTTAGCTGTGAGTATCTGCCTCTGAATATGTCATACTTTGGCAGACCTCTAAGGAGACAGCTATATCAGGCTCCTGTCAGCATGCACTTCCTGGCATCTACATCAGCATCTACCTTTGGTGACTGTACATGGGATGGATACCCAGGTCTGGCCAATATTTTTATTAAGTGTGTGTGTGTGTGTATGTGTGTGTGTGTGTGTGTGTGTGTGTGTGTGTGTGTGTGTGTATCATTTTAGTAGCACCTCAAAAAAATCCTACAAAGATGGTCTCCACTAAGTTACCAATATTTGTGATCAGAGACAAAGTTAAGTTGTGCTTAAGTCTACATGATCTCTGTCACTAGCATTCAAAAAGCAAGTTCACTGTATTAAAGGACAATTATGAGAGATTTGGCTTAAGCTTTGGCTTCTCAACCACATCCTGCTCTTCACACATGGAGGTTACATACTAGTGCTTTAACATGAAACCATCTAGAGAAACAGGCCCAAGAGCGTGAAAGATAGTTATTGTCAAATCCTTCCTACATAGGTTAGAAAAACCCATGGCGTGATTGTCACAATTTAGAGCAGACATGGAGGTAGTCCAAGAAGCAAGGTCATGCACTGGTTTGGAAAACATTACAAATCAGAGTAGAGTTGTAGGGCCTGAGCACATTTCAAAATAAAGGACTGTTCAAACCATGGGTGACAGATCAATTCCTGTCTGTGTCCTTCCATTGCACACCAATGGGAACAAAGGTAAAAACCAAGCTGGGGAAGTAGATTCCACCACATCAGGTTAAGAATGCATCGAGTACGTCTTTACAGGGACTGGTCAGTCAAGTAGGGGCTGGATAATGTTTGACAGAGTTGCTGCACAGAGCTCAATCACAAGGTGGCACCTTAGCCAATTGACCCCCTCCTTCCCTTGACATCCATCATTTAATACATGTATTGGAAACTAGAGTGTAATTAGTATGGAGATGGCAGAGTTTGAGGGCATCAGTGTACAGCTAGTGCCTCGGGACCATTTCAGCAGATTGTAGATTCAAGGCCTCTTGAGATCCTTCAAGGGTCAGGTATAATTTGGCACTTCCTATCATGATGACGGTGTCTTTTCTTCTTGTGGTATGGAAAGGAAATAAAATGATTTTGTGCCTTTAAGAACTGCCTCAAGAATCTGACATTGGCCAAGGACAAAGAAATGGGCTGCTTGGCAGGAAAATGGCATTGGCTAAGGACAAGGAAGTAGGCTTCAGGCAGGAATCTGACATTAGGCTAGAACAAAGAAGTAATTTCAGGCAGGAATCTAAATCTTAGGTTAGAACAAGGAAGTAGGCTTCAGACATGAAAATCACTTTGGGCTAGGGCAGGGAAGTAGGCTCAGATAATTTGGTCATCCTAATAAGCCCTTAGAAACAGTGATCTTGGGAATGTTCATGGAACTTTGCTTATTGTCTTGCTTGTTCCTTGACTATTTGCATCTATTGTATTGCTGGTTCCTCAATCTAGAACTGACCTTAATACCTGCATATAATTAAAATGGTATAAAAGCAAAAAGGAGGAGGGGGGATGGGATAGGGGTTTTCTAGGGAGGGGAAATGGGGAAAGAGGATGGCATCTGAAATGTAAATAAATAAAATATCCAATAAAAAACATAAATCAAAAAAAAAAAAAAAAAAAAAAAAAAAAAAAAAAA
>JANHMN010000015.1:34829428-34849320 GCA_030674055.1 Rhabdomys pumilio
TCTTCTTCTTCTTCTTCTTCTTCTTCTTCTTCTTCTTCTTCTTCTTCTTCTTCTTCTCCTCCTCCTCCTTCTTCTAGATTTACTTTTATTTTCTTAACTTATGTTTAAGTATGCATATAAAGGTGTGGGAGGTGGGGTAATATATGCTAACAAGTGCAGGTGACCAAAAAGAAGTCAACAGAAGATGTAGATTTCCTGAAACTAGAGTTCCGAGCAGTTGTAAGCTTCTCAGTGTGGGTTCCTGGAACTGAACCCTGTTCTCTGGAAAAGCAGTCCACATTCTTAACTGATGAGCCACCTCTTTCCCACCAGCCCCAGTATTTTACATCTATTGATTCTGAAATGTCAAACTTTGAAAAGGCCTAGACAGTGAATGCTGCCATTCAGAACAGTCCAAGTCTGTATGTGAAGAATTTTAGGACTATCTTCACCTAATAATTTCAAATCTTTCTTGCACACAGAGGGATAGATGGGAAAGGGCACTGTAATGGATTTGAGAAAGAGCTTACAACAAACAGTAATCAAAATCCCAATGTACAAAAGAACATTGCATTTTACTTTCATTGGCAGCATGCTGTTCTTTTTTTTCCTCTTTCTCATTTTAGTAGAACATAAAATATCCGTGTATTTCATAATCTGCGTTTCTCACTTTTGGAACTTTTTTGGCACCTAAATTAAAGACCTTACCTAGGGAAAGGTACCCGACAGATACCTGATAATAATGATGGATAACAAAAGCAGCCAAAATAAAGAGCCCTATGCATTACTCTATTAAAACAAATCACCTAAGGAAATGTTTCCTAAGGCCTTCTTTCTAAACTACATAGGCATAGTGACATAAATCTGAACACTTGGAGAGTAGAGGCAAGAGGATCCGGGGTCTAAATTTGCCCTCATCTGTGTGGCAGGACTCTGGCCAGCCTTGTTTTTGTGAGACTCTGGCTCAAAAAACTGAGTGCTGGTGGCACATCTCTGTTGTTGTTGTTGAGTTGGTGGTGGTGGTGGTAGTGGTTGTAGGTAGTGGTGATGTGAGTTTAATTCTATGATATAAGAAGTGGAGACATGGCCTGGTGGGTGGTTAAGAGTGGGTGTTATTCTTGCAAAATTTGCCAAACTTTGTTTACCAGCATCCATGTTTAGTGAATCACAACTGCCAACAACTCCAGATCCAGAATCTGCCATCTCTGGCCTCTACAGTCACATGCAAACACATACACTTACAAACATATATGCACACACACACACACACACACACACACACACATACACACACATGCATACAAATACACACACCATATACATGCCCACCTCAAGCACCACTCCCCCACCACACACATACACATAATGAAAACCACATCTTTTTAAAAAATTAAAATGGAAACATGGTGCATGGTAGCTTCCCAATCCTTGGGAGATACGTCTCTATCATACAGGGCATGATATGATATCTTATCTCCTCTCTTGCCCAATCCAAAACTACAACTACATCCACCTTCCTAGGGACTTCTTGCCTCTACACTGTCACACCTGCTCCTTCCCTCAATATAGAAATCCTGTTTCTGCCTGTCAGAGAGGTGACCCCTCTTCATCTACCTGAACTAACTCAAGCACAGCTTTTTATGAAACACATAGACTCATGATTTTTCTCTTTGCTCCCTGGAGGTAATTACTCTGAGAAATCCCGTTGTGACATCACTAGGGATTGGTTTATGTTTTCACCTCCACCCTGGAATGTGAGCCTTTGATTTACTAATCTGGCACTTGATGCTATTCTTGGTACATGTGATGAGTCAAGGGAGCACTTGATTGGATGAAGGAATGGCGTTCAGGGAAGACACAATGCACCAGTGCCTCTTCTGGATTCATTTGCTTTCCTGTTCGTTCCCTGTGTCTAGATCTGCGTGCACGAGCTGGAAATAAGATGACAGCAAAGCCAAGTCGATTCTTGCCATTGAGAACTCCATGTTCTTGCCAACAGTGATAATGATCCAGAAATGTGCAAGCAGATATACAGACACAATGTGAGTGTGGTCAACCATAGGCTGACTGACACCCTGTGTCCAAATGCAGCTTCTAGTCTTAAAGGGAAAGGGGTCTCTGTCCATAAACGTCCACTCCGTGTCCTCAGAAGCATGTTTGGGATTCCCCTCAGGAACTTCTATCCTCCGAGATGTATTCCTGTGCAGCTCTGGCCCAGCGCTCTATGTCTTCAGTTCTTTTCTTCCTCAGCTGGGCTCCTAAGGACATCCTGGCCTCAGAAGTGAGCTCCCCTCAGGGGCAGCTCTGCCCCAGCAGCCCCTGGATGTTCTTGCAGTAAAGTTCTTCGCCACACATACTTAAGGGGTTATGGGGGTAAAGAAAGTAGGGCTATTAGGGAGGATAAGGTAACCACAATTTAAAGAAGCAGGCGGGGAAAGGATTCATCACGTGGAGGGGAGAGGGTGGGGCTGAATAGGCCTCCAACAGCCTTACTAGCGGGATCCAGGTACCCTTCAATGCCAAGTAAATAGCCAGTGCCTATATCTTCCTCACTGACCTCCACTCGTTCTTAGGATCTATGATGGCCAATAATAAAACTCCCTGTTAATTTGTGAGGTCCAGAACCTTCAGGGAGGTACACCTTTGGACATATCTGAGGGTTTTTGCAGAAAGGTTTACCTGCAAAGGAAAGACCCATCCTGACTGTGGATAACACCTTTCTAGGAGTTGGGGACCTGGACTGAATAAGGGGGAAGAAGCCAGCTGGCTTCAGCATTCATTTCCCTCTGCTTTTGGCTTTGGATCCATAAGACCAGCTGGCTTATGACCCTGCTGCCATGCCATCCCCACTAGAATGGTCTGTACCTTCAAACTGTGAACTCAAATTAACCTTCCTCCTCAAAGTTGCTTCTTGTCCGGTAGTTCATCACAGTAACGAGAAAAAGCAATTCATACCGCATCTGATCATCCTTCTCGACAGGAGACAAATTAAAAATGTTTTTTTTTAAACTGTGTTGTATGCTCATCTACTTTTTACAATTATATATCAGAACATTCCAGACATCTATCACAATTTGTCTTAAATTATAGCAGTGCAATAACAATGAGAAACAAAGTACCAAAGAGCCCATGATACTCTTTTAATTAGTTAGTTTCCATAACAACTGTTTTCTGAGTTAGATAATGTCTCCTAAGGCACAAAAGGGGTTAAGTCATTCCCACTAGATCCCCACAGCTGATGCTGACAGAGAGGTTGGATCTGTGCAATGCATTTATTTGTTCAGTAAGTGGAGGACAAATTAATTAAACTGGCATATGGGTTTGAAACTAGGATGGGGAGTAGCCCTTGACTAAGCTGCTTGCGTCTCTGCTGAAACACCAGCAGGTATACCCTGATGGACCGGTGTTCCACCACGATAGAAAGGACACTTCTTCACCAGGTTAAATCAGCCCTTCAGATTCTCACTCTGATGAGGTCCAGCCAAATTAGCAACATAGGAAGGAACAACCAGGAGTGAAGCTTTCTTTCAAGGCAGCAGGGAGGCTCTCAACATAAGTGACCCCCTGGAGTCCACTAGGTGAAAGTGTTTGTGACAATGAGAGATGCTCTCCTTGTAACCATGGCCAATGTCATCTGGCTATGGCTACCCACCTACATTCATTGTTCTTTTCCTCATCCACTGCAGATCACTATTACTCTTGTCTGAGTCCGTAATGAGCCTGGCTAAAGGCCAGCATCTGCAAGCTTCCTTTGTGATTGGAGCCTGATGAGGACACCTCAGGTCTGCTGGATGGAGGGTGTGGGAAAGGTCTTCCCAACGGGCTAAGCTGGAGATGTCATTCAGTGGTAGAGTAGTTGCCTGATCTCTGCAGGACAAAGTTTCTTTTTCCTAGCTGTATATGCTGCCCGTGGCAAGCCTTTTCTTGGATCCTGAAGCCCATGTGATAGGGTGTAATTCTTTGGCTCCAGCTTCCTTCTATGATTGAATCTCAGCATTTGTATCAGAAGTGTTATATCAGAATCATTTATAACTGAAGGACAAAAGGTGACAATTCTTATTTTCATTTTTTTTTTTCTGGGAATTTGCGCATTTGGTTGCTTCCGGATTTGGCCTTTGCCTCCTCAGCATTTACAAACCCTGCCAAGTTTCACCCTGTCTCTCTCATAGGTTTCTTTTCAATGGCTCCGGTGAAACCAACAGCATTTGTTTAAAAGAGCTTCTTGCCAGACTTCCTCTGCTGAAGCTGATGTTTCCTTACTGATTCAATACTGCTGGGACGACAGAGCCTGGGGCTGTTTCTGAGCTGGGTATGTGGCACTCTGCCTGCTCCTCCCTGGGAGGCATTGATTCCACTGGACACGGAGGTAAGTGGAAAAGGTCACCCTAGATACACTCCACATGTGGCCGAGTGCCTCCCGAAAACAAAGTGTGCTTCCCCCACGGGAGAGAAATAGCTGCCAGTCTCCTCTTCCCTGGCCACTTTTCAAGATTATGAGGGAACATAGTCACTCTCAGGGAGCCCAGGTACAGCTAGCTCTCTCTCGGAGCTTCCTGTAAACTCAGACGTTACGCTGAACGCTGAACGCAGACCTCGGGTCTCAAGCTAAGCCTAGCAAAACCTGTTTGCGCTCAAGAAGTTAGTTCCCAGAACAGGAAGCAGGTTGGGGTAGTATGATGACGGGTTAGTTTTGTTGTTATTGAATAACATCCCCGCAGGCTCCTACGGACACGTATAAATGCAGACTGTACGATGAAGGTCCCTTTTCAGTTTCTGTGATCATAGTCATTTGCAAGCCCAGAGCTTGGGAAGGCTGGGATAGCTAAAGGAACGTTGTTATTATGGAGCACCTTAGGCCGTGCTAACTCTGCTTCCTGGACCTCTTGCCTTCTTTCCCCACTACTTCTTATTCTGGAAGGGATGCAGAATGACAGGGTTCTGGTTCCTCCTTGTGGGATAGCCTTCTATGATACACTTAGTAGTGCTATGTTTGTAGATTATTTTAGGTCAAGTTTTTGAAAATGTTTTCAAAAGAACACCGATGTTTTCACCATTTCTCCAGTGATAACGGTTTGTTCTTCTGTAATCATTTTTTTTTTTTTTAACTTTTGATTTACTTGGTACATGGATTTCTGAAAAGTCTTCGGTAGGCTGGACTGGTTTGGGTATTGGGATCAAAACATGTGAATGCCACTCTGCATATTAATGGAAATTAGAATTCTTTGCTGGGTATAAAAGCATGAACTCAACAGCCTAAAGGTCTCTGTTTCCAGTATAGCATCCTAGAGAATGGATCCTCTGAACCAAACCCAATTTACTTCACTTTACTTTTCAATCTCAAATCTATCCAAGGTGGTTGTCACATCCCCCAATTAGGATGCTCATTATTCCTGTCATTGCGAAGATAGCTAAACACTAAAGATTGTGGAACAACCTTTGGCCCATTCCATTTGTTATTAGAAATTAGGAACTTCTGCATACGCTTTCTAAAACTGTGTCATTCCATTAAACAAACCACACTCCGGCTTTATTCCCCACACTGAGCCTTACAAAGACTTTCTTTGTTACACAAAAGAGAACTTTTGGTAGAACCCAGTGATGGAGGCTCTAGGATAGGTGTGCCCATGGAGTGTGTTGACCTAAGCAACAATGCTCTCATTGAGTTTTACAGCAAGGAAGGGACCAGATTAAGAAGGGGTTCAGCTTGGGAACTAGTGGATAAGTGGCTTATGGTCAAGACACCAGGAAGCAGCAACAGTAGGGAAACAGCAAATATCCTCAATAGTTTTCACCCAATACCTTTTCAATAAGGAAAATAATAATACCTTACTTAGTTCATAGTTTATCAATCTTCATTTTTAACTTTACTAAGAAGTTATGTAACATCAAGTTATCTTAACCTTAAAATGGTTATCTACTCCAAGTGCTACATTTTATTCCATTAAAAAAAAAAAAACAACTTGGCAATATGACAAGAAAAGATTCAAAGCTATAGAAAAGTGGAAAGAATTGCAAAATAAGATAAAAACATTCTTCGCCTAAGACTCTCAAAGTTTTAGTATGGTGAATATTTGCACTGTCCTCATTTAGAGAGAAATGATAGCTAATAGATAATAATAGACAATAGATAGATGATAGATAGATGATAGATAGATAGATAGATGATAGATAGATAGATAGATAGATAGATAGATAGATAGATAGATAGATAGATGATAGTAGCTAGATGGTATATAGGTGACTTCAAAGCCCACCCCCACAGTGACACACTTCCTCCAACTAGGCCACACCCACATCAACGAGGCCACACCTCCTAATAGTGCTACTCCCTATGAGCTAAGCATTCAAACACATGAGTCTATGGGAGCCATTCAAACCTATTGAATAGGGAGGCCTATTCAAACCCCACAAAATTCAAGGTCACTGGAGGCTAATGAGACCTGCCTCATTAAAACAAAATGTAGGTATATAAACTTCTTAACCATATTTTCTAAGTAATATGACACAACATACATAGTATTTACATTGAATTAGATGTGATCTGCATGGCAACACATCATTTTGTATAAAGGCCTTGAACATATGATGGTTATGTTATCGTTGGTGAGAGAAGGTTGTCCTGGAACCTTTTTCCTGTGGTTTAACCACCAATAAAGATGAATACAGGACAATACAGGGTCACAAAAGAGCAAAGAATTGGTTTCAGTTCCTACCAGCTTTCTAGTCCCATAAAACATGGGGGTTTCAGGTTCTTCTCTTTAGAGAAAGAACTGTTTATGGTGTAACGGAGTAGGAGGTGCATGATAAAGGAAGAAGACCCCTTGAATCCCAAAAGAAAATGATTAATGGTTTCCATACCCAACTAAGCAACCATGTAAGTAGAATAAAGACATTTTCAGACATAACATGAAAAAAGTCATATAAAAATCCAAAATAACCTCCAAATATTTTTTGGTATCTTTTAGAATCAAGTCAGTTTTCCTGAAATGATTGTATCCGTAAATGTAAGATGTTTAAAAATGAGATAAAACCCAGAAATCTTACAGAGCTGTAGGATATTGTTAACTATTAAGGAAGACACACAGTGACTTATACCTGTATTCACAGCTAGTCAATAAGCTGAAGCAAGAGAATTCCTTGAGTTCAGAAGTTGAGGTCCAGCCTAGGCAACACAGTTAGATCATTTCAAGAAAATATATATATTGAGAAGCTACAGGCCGGGCAGTGGTGGTGCATGCCTTTAATCTCAGCACTTGGGAGGCAGAGGCAGGCGGATTTCTGAGTTCGAGGCCAGCCTGGTCTACTGAGTGAGTTCCAGGACAGCCAGGACTACACAAAGAAACCCTGTCTCGAAAAACAAAAACAAAAACCAACAACAAAAAAAAAAAAGAGAGAGAGAGAGAGAGAGAGAGAGAGAAGCTACAGTATTCAAGTATAGGCGGTAGTAATGTATGGGCCAGATTAGCTTTCAAGCTGTGGCAGAGAAAGTCTGTTAATGACTAAAAAGGCACAACAGGTCTCCAGACAACAGAGACAGATCCCTGCACAGTGGGGGCACAGAGGTGAGCTCTGTTTAAGAGTACCACAGTTGAGTCTCTATTTGAGCAAGATATTGAAGGTTAGAGAGGCAGCTTGGACCCAAGGTTAAAGGTACTGGATGGGGGTTCAGGAATGAACTTTTCAAGAAATGGAAACATCCAGGAGTTCAGGAGTGAACTTTATGCCACTCAAGATGCAGACCTTTGGGATTGAAGAGCAGACAATGCTTAAAGAATTGTGGCCAGTTCAAAACTAGCAACCTCGGTGACTTAACAGAGTATAACTCTAATGACTGTCTAAAGTGTGGGACTCTAGCCAAGCAGGAAGGGTCCACTCTCTCCTTCTTACTGAACATACTGATCCAGTGTGGGACAAAGATGAATCTGCTCGGACAAGGAAAGGAAACAGGATTCCTTAAATCTATATCCACAGAATTCCTGTCATATTGACCCTGGGAATGACGACAGAAGTCAGGAATGTTAACTTGGGCAGGAAAGATGCAATCCTCACAAAATATAAATCAATGTCTCCTAGCAAACAAAACTTGTCTATTTACAAGTCCAAAGTGTTAACACACCATTTCAAATAAATTGATAGGAGCAAAGCTAACTAAGACACTGAAAATAAATCAAATTTGACTAGAGACAATACTTAAAGCATAGAAAAGGCTGGGGGAGTGGTTAGAGATTTAAATGGTTAATGACATTAACCATGGAAGAGTCCTGAGGAGGTGGGCTTTTGAGAGAATGTGGAATGCAAGGCAAGCTACTCCTGCCTTGAAGAGAATGCTTACATTCTCAAAGGGATTTTTCATTTGATGTGTATGTTTTAAAGTATTTTAAGATTAAAAATAAAGTATAATTGCGTTAACGAAAATTTCCTGCAGAAACTGCAATAGAACTTTTAAAAGTTCTACTTTAAACTGTGTGATGAATAAAAACATTAAACGCATTCTATAGATAAATGGATAATTCAGAATTACTAAACTAGCTCATCTGAGTAGGCTATTATTTTGACCATATATAACACACAACTCTCGGGACTTTATTTGAGTTAAGCTGGCTAAAAGATTGTCATTGGGGAAAAACAGAAAAACAAAAGACAAAACAACAAAACCACAGCCGTCTCCATTAACCAGGCTCGTTCCAGCCCCTTCTAAGGTCGAATCTGGTTTCATCCATGGTTCCAATTAGTGCCTCTCTGGCGATATGAATATTGTTAACCTGGATAGAGAAGAATACAGCTTGATCTCACAGTGTAACACTGACAAAACAAAAGTTCCCTAGAAAAGCGGAGGGGAGGGGGGGCAGGGTGAAGGCCCAGGGCGCTTGCGCTGTAGGTGAAACATTTAGAAAGGTAACAGAAGCTCCCCTCTTTCGAAAAATGATGAGTTTGATTTAAAAAATAAAAAGAAGAAGAAGAAGAAAGAGAAGGAGAAAGAAAAGAAATTAACAAGCTGTGTCGTGTGCTGCACATGACCAGCCATGCTCGCTAAGTCTGTCTGTTGGCTGTTGCTATGGCTACGAAAAGCCGGTGGAACCCAATGAGCTGTCTGCAGCCTCGCTGAGAGGACCAGCCATTTTCCTTATGGAGACCAGTGTGGCATAGAGCTTGGCTGTGGAAGAAGCATTTAAAAAAAAAATCGTTGGAGAGAAGAGAGCCTCAGTGGGCATGCTAGTGTACAATTATTGCAGCCACGTGTGCCCGCAAGCTGGCCCTGCGACAAGCTGTTGACTGCTGTTGCAATTAGCTGATTGGAGCACGGGGACTGCAGGGTGATAATGCTGCGTAGCCGCTCGCGGGCAGCAGGAAAGGGTTTTGTCTCGGGAAGGCAAGCCTGCCCTGCACAGTTATCTCTGCGGCTCCCTAGCTGAGAGAACCGGGGTGTCTAAAGGGAGGGGGTCGCACTCCGCGAGCACAGGTTCTGGGCCAGGCTGTTGCTTATGAGTCGCAGGTCTGGGAAAGCAGGTGTGTGCTCGGATAGGCACTGGGCTGGAACGCGGGCGGACGCTCTCGGGTTCACCTGCTTCCTGTTAACAGACTGTTGGCTCACAGAGAGCATCTGCTCTTACACGCTGAAGCTGCGGCTGAGAAAGGGGTTCCGGGCATCCCACTTGACTGACGGAGGTAAGCTTTTTTCCCCCCTTCTTTTGAAACCTCAGCATAAAATAATAAAGGGAAGCAAAACTTAACCTGAAAAAAAATTTTACATTGATCCTTATGATCTGAAATTAAGGAGGAAACACACACACACACACACATTACTTCCACAAATTAGTGTCTCAGATACAGAGTTAACTCGGTGAGTTGAGATTCCAGAAATTGTATGATAAAGAAAAAAAGCAACGCTGTTGTTTTGCGTGAGGATTTAAAATAAATATTTACTGTTTTAACAAACTATCATGGCTTGTCTTTCTGGACAGACCTGATAGCCAATAACCTTTCTCTCTGCCAGAACAATGGATTCTTTTGTGACTTGCCCTTTGACACGTTAAAAGAACTACACAGCAAACCGGCAGAATGCAAGCTGTGGAACATTTGTTTTTAATCCTCATAAATGTTTTAAATCTTTACACCTACGCACACCTTTAAAGTAAGGGACTCTGTTCCCGATATAGGTCACAACAGTCAGTGGATTTTGTACTTGCTTATTCTGGACCGAATAGCCCGGTGTGCTGTTTGATTTAGTCCCTGGCAGTTATAGAGCAAACACTGTAGGTATTGCAAGTTGCTCACACCTCCTCTCCCAATATCCTGCATGCCAGGCTACCCCAGAGCACAACACCACCATTGTATTCCCCAAGCTCAGAATCCAGGGAAAGAAAAGAGATGAAGTCTTTGCATTGAAATCAAGTGATTCTATAGGATGTGGCAGGAAAACTTGTTTTCTTGCTTAGTTTTCTTCTCACAAGTAGATAGATTTCATAGGACGGCGAGACAAAAAAAAATACCACATGCTTCCTACAGATGCGCTCACCGATAAAGAGAGCCGTATCTGCTGCTGGTTGAGAGAGACACAGACTTTGAATTGAATGGGGGCTTGCCCCTTCTAAGCATTGCTGTGCTTAATAGTCTCTTAGGAACAAGCTGGTACTGTGGATTGAAATTCTGGAGGAATGGATCAAGGAATGAGTAAATTGTGCTTTAGTGCCATTTCACCCGTTTCTAAGTCAGTTGTACCGCTGGTGTACCAGGAATGTCTGATTAGTCAGAAGACTGTTGAAAATAGTAAAAATTTATTTTGTTGAAAACTTCTGAAAATGCCTCTATCTTCGAAAGATAGAGTTTGCCTCGAAATTTCAAATAAATAGTTACTGAGATCTTTTTCCAAGAAGTAATTTATTACTTCCTGTCTTTTTGTGGCTAAATATAGGCTGTATAAGAAGTCTCCCAATATAGTTAATTGTGATGTCTTCACTGATATATGTGGACATGAATCACCTGTTTCATATGTTAGTGTATACTCAGAGGAGCACATCATAAAGCATAAGGAGAGGGGTATTTTATAATTTTCTTCTTGTCATCAGTATCCAGGATGTAAAGATTTAGACTAAGAATCCTCAATGCAGAGACACGTGAGTGCGTGCGTGCTAGATAAGGAAGCCTGTGGTCTGGGCTCTGGCGGAGTGGGAAAGGTTCCTGGGATAAAACGCTAAGATGATGGGATTGTACTCGGTTTAGTTCTCAAGGCAAAGTAACCGAACACAGACACCGTTAAGTCAAGTTCTGTGACGAAAAACTCTCAGCCATGTAGATCATTCAGGGAGAAGAAATGGATGCTGAAAAGAGCCCCTTTCTATTCCGTTCCCTTTTTATGATACCGCCAAAGGAGACCTTAGAATCTGCAAACATGCCCATGGCAAGAAAGTCATACTGTACTAATTTCTCCTGGGATAGCCTTTAGAACAGGCTGTGGGAATACCTACAGTACACCTGAGGGGCGTGCCTCACTGCCCATGTGGTGTCTTTTGGTGGGACAGGAGCATGTGAGCTCACAGGAAGACCGACAGGCTCCAGCTCTGTTTTCCCACGTTGCTAACCCTATAAGGTGGCAGCCACGGAAGACCAGCACTCCCAAACCAATTCCGTGTCGAATACCAAGAGCTCTAAGAACAGAGTTCAGAGAGTCCTCATGTCTGAACACTTTGCTTGCTGGTTTTTTGCTTAGTTTTAGATAAATTTCTGTCATCTTTAGTTTTCCTCTTGGCAAAGTTAAAATATTTTATAATTTCCAAAACATATTATGAAACACTGGCTGATGTTAACAGCCTCTATTGCAGCTTTCCCTTTAGTTCTCCAAGCAGATACTTTTAGTGGACCCTCGAACCCAGCAAGGATGCTCCCTGACAGTTCCTCACCGCATCTAGCAACCCACTTGACTCTTTCCACTTGACTCTTTCTGACTGCTGCAGCAGCATCTTGCTTTTGCCTCTGCTCACAGGTTTCCACAGTCTTACCTACCTCTGATTCTACAGCATTTAGAACCTAGCATTCAGACATTCCACTAAGTTAAATTGGGTTTTGCTGTTATTGTAAATATACTTCTGATCTAGTATTGCTGTGAATCAGAGAAACTCAAAACATTTAAAAAAAATAATAAAGTGGAGGGGGCGTCAACTTGTAAGGTGTGAAAACGTCACTCTGGGATCCCAGTTTCATAAGAACATGGGTGTCTTGCATTAACTAGTCGTTTTCTGAAAGAACATGTTTAAATTTAACTTTAAACTGACAAAAATTTCAGGAGAAAATAATAAAGTGACCATTCTTGTTTGGGATATGCTCTCATTGGACTTTTTATTGGAAGCCAAAAATAATGTATGAAGTATAAATACTTAGGAAACAGCTTTCCATGTTGAAGCTGAGAAAGGGAAGAGGTTTTAAGCCTGGTGAAGGCAGGACTAAAAAATTGGAATACAGTGTCTAGTAACAAAGTTTCTTTCCATTTTCCTAAATAAACCTTGAAGGTAACAGGCTCCCTCATCAATCAATCACAGGTGCCCCTCCTCCTTCCCCCAGTGTGAGCTCCTAGGTGAGGGGGTGTCACTGTAGATGTAGACTTAGGTTTAATGGAGACTCACTTTTTCCCCAGATAAAGGTGTAGTTCTTTTTTAAAAGAAATATTCTGATTATCCTTTCGTTGTGGGGAAATTGCTAGAATAATGTGAGCTACAGGATGATGCGTGGGGAAATTTATGTTCAATTTCTTATCTCTTAAGATACCCATGCTCAAGGCACAAGTAGTCATTAGTTTGGTATGAATGTTTTATACATAAAGTAGCTCAGATTAGGGAGTTTAAAATATTCAACTGTTTCAAATTAGAAAGGAAAATACTAGAAAAATACTTAAATTCCTATTTCTAGACATTTTAGTATCTATCCCAGATTTGAATTTTCTGAAATAAGTTAAACATAAGTTCCTCATGATTGTGCTGGGCTCTTAAGGTTTATGTTAAGTATCTTCTGCTGATGTTAATGTATAGCATACTATAATTAAATAATTGAATAAGCTTGATATTTGTCTTAAAGACAAACTGAGTATCTCAAGTCAAATATACCAGTTATTTTCTAGGAAACATAATCTCATCATACATCTGAATCACCTATATATTTTATTTAGGTAATATATTTAAGTAAAATGTTATATTTAAGAAATATCTTTTGTTTGTTTGTTTGTTTTGTTTTGTTTTTCGAGACAGGGTTTTTCTGGCTGTCCTGGCACTCACTCTGTAGAGCAGGCTGGCCTGGAACTCAGAAACCCGCCTGCCTCTGCCTCCCAAGTGCTGGGATTAAAGTCGTGTGCCACTACCGCCCAGCTTAAGAAATATCTTATACATAAAAATATTTGATAGTATAGTAATTGTCCCTTGCATTTTTCAGTAAAGAATTATAATAGATAACTGTATTTGATAATTTTCTGAAATCTGTACATATGTCTATTGTAAACTATCCCTGTTGAGAATTATATTGAGTGTTTCAAAATATCTATAAATGGTTTCTGAAAATGCTAAAACATGTATTCAGCTATAGATGAGCATTTCTGTAACTGGTGATCTCTGAAAGTAGCCTAATAACTCTGACCCAGGGTAAGTTCAATCAAGATTATAAATGTTGGCTGAAGGATGGCATACCTGCTAAGACAGGGCCAGGGAGGGCTTACATACAGTGTGACAGACTTACATAGAATATCACAGTTTCCAGTCTTCAAAAATCAGACTTGTACTAGTTCATTAAATAGAAATTTGGGCCAAAAGACACTAGTCTTCTTGTCCTTATTTGAATCGGGTATATATAGCCCTTTGCTTCTGCTTGCTTACAGAAAGGATTCATCTGAGCTAACTTCAAAGAGCTGTCATTCTTCCTCAATCTGACCAAGAGACATCTCCAAAAACATTTCCACTCTCCTCAGATATTCGTTAGCAATATTACTTAAGTTCTTTTCATGCGCATATTATAAATATAGGAAAATCAAATAAAGAAGAGGCTTAATCAAAATCTTCAGGGACTTTTAAAATGATGTTTGTCTCTTTTCTTGTTTGGGGGCGTGTTTATCCAACACAGACATTCACTTCCTTTACTTTTCCTTTGAGAAGTGTTCACAAAGGGAGGCAAATATTAAGAGGGATTTTCCTATAATGATTATAACCTATGTTTTCAGGATATAATTTTATGTACTATTAAGAAAGCAACATTTTGCAGACTTAGTTTGAACTAACATTCTTACAGATTATCAAAGTGAGTCCAGTCCAACCAATCTTTTTGGATTCCTTTTCTTCTCAATTTTTTTTGGTCAAAGTTGAGAGCAGAGGCCACAAAAATGTTTCTGAGTCTATAGACCCTCCATGTTCTTCTCCATGTGGCGTCCCTGAGAGCACTGTTTCTCAGCCTGTGGGTCACAACCCCATTTGGGGTCGAGTGATCTTTTCACAGAGGTAGCCCACAACATTTACATTATGATTCATGACAGTAGCAAAATTACAGTTATTAAGTAGCAACCCAAAATAATTTTGTGGCTGGAGTTCACCTCAACATGAAGAACTGTATTAAACGGTCAGAGCATTAGGAAGGTTGAGAACCACTGACATAGAGACCAAGGTGTTTGTCAGGACTAGCTATGGGGACCAGTAAGCTACAACACAAAGGGACTTCTGACCAAGAGTGCCAATTTAGAAAAATTCCCAACAGGAATTACAAGTGCCAGTAAGACTAGAGTGGAGGTTTTTTTTTAAGTGCACAAAAAATAAAACAACAACAACAACAACAGTAACAGCAATAAAACCCATATGCATTCTGGTCACACTGGAGAAAATACTTTTGTTTAAATGTTCCTTTTATCATCCTCTACAAAGTCCTTGTGCCACCAGTCTAGGACAGCTGGCTCCTCAAGAGCATTTAGATCTCCCAGGAAGTGACTGGCATAGAGGTGACATCCCTGTAGATGAAAATGTGCCTATGCTTATGACTGCGGAGGATCTTTCTCCACCTATTAACTAATCCCCCATTACTTCTGGCCTCATTGTGACATTGAATATTTTATACCCTTTATCCATACTTAATACAGCTGGGGAAAAACCCAACAATAGCAGCAAGAAGCTTAGGAAGCCCACGGTGAATACTGAAGGGGGCTGACTTCTTGTGGCTTACCAATGGGCTACCACACCTTATTCTGTCATTTTCTGTGCCGAAGTTAATCAAGGAAAGAGAATTAGGTCACAACAACTCCAGCTATTCTTGTTCTCACTGTGTAGTCTGGTGAGGGTTTAGTGTGCTCTGAAACAAGTGCACATTATCTGTGAGCTATATTATTGTAAGAAAATTCCCACAGTTTATCCTGTGAGAGTAAACACCTTTTGAAAGACTTGTTTCTTAATAGCCAGATTTAGATTTATTTTCCTTTGTTATTGTTGTTAAAGATTTACTTGGTTTTATTTTATGTGTATGGATGTTTTCCCCTCACTTAGTCTGAACAGGGCATTGTGTGTTACCTGTGGAGTCTAGAGAGGGTATCAGATCTCTTTGGAACTTGGGAGTTCCAGAAGGTTGTGGACTACCATGTGGGTGCAGGACCTTAATTAACATCCGTCCTCTGCTAAAGCATCAATTGCTCTTAACCACTGAGCCATCTCTCTGACTCCCTTGACTTCAGTTTTGAAAGAGGCCACGTTGGCTTCAACCCCCTAATCCTCCTGCCTCTGATTCCTGAGTACTGAGATTACAGACATTTGCTACCACATCCAGACAGATAGACAGATTTATACAATAGAGTGGTCAAGATGAAAATGTTAGAACCGATTGGTTGTTGCTACAGGATGAACAGTCTCGTGTTTTCTGTGCCTGTCTAATAGGTTAGACAATTTTAGGTAAAGAAAGGTCATGTGATTACCTTTTTTTTTTTTTTTTTTTTTAAAGCAACAGTGCTTAGGGAGAACAAAGGTGAGGAGAAAAACTTGACTCTTCTACTCTAGCTTTAGAATGGCAGCCAGGACATCGACGGCATTCAGGGAACAGGTTGGCCTATTAAATCTTCAGTCAGCACTCACCGAATGAATAGATGTCCCACAGTAATCAGATCTTCCGTCCACATTGTCCTAATGCTGACGTGTGATTTTAAAAAGCCGTTTCTACCCAGAGATAAAAAAAAAAAAAAAGTAAATAAGAAGTGGATTCTTATTTTTTATTTTTAATTTTGAAGTTATAAAACAGATGAGAAGAAAACAATATGAAAATTTTACGAAGTGCTATTATTTTTTTTTTTAAAGCAAAATATAGTCTTTCTGGAGAAAAGTACTCACTGAGCTTTAACAATTTCATAACACAGGCGTATTGCCAGGACCTGGGTAAAGCTTAAATGTATCTCGGAGTGTCATGAATAATTCAGACAAGGAAATGTGATTTCTGTTCCTTCTAAAGTGTCTGGTTATATTCACACCCATTGAGAAAACAAGATCAACACGAACAAATTCACATTTGCCTTCTATTTAAAATAGCGTAAGGAAGATAATTTAAACACCACAAATTTTAAGCTATTTCTCCTTATGCTTTGGAGTATAATTAGAGAGCTTAAGGCCAAAAAATGGTGTCAATTTAGGGAGATCTTTTAAAGTTGAAAGCCCGGAAAAGCTGGAAGACCTTATATAAGTAATCAAAATAACAGCTTCCAAGTAGATTCAAGAAAATGGAAGCTTAAATACTTAGCATTCTGTAAGCTACAAAAACATTTTTTCAGGTTTATTTTATTTTATTTTATAATTATATGTATATATGTCTGTGTGTGGGGGGTGTGCTCCTGTGCCATTGCCTGCAGAGACCTAAAGCATCTTATTAGTCTGTGGTTGTCAGCGGCAGGGTGTTGGTGCTGGGTTTCAAACCTGGGTTATCTGCAAGAACAGAAAATGCTGTTAACACAGAGACATGACTCCAGGCAAGCTGCAGAAAATATTAGTCCAACAATGATTCAACCCCATCAATCCAAGGATGCTGTAAAATCAGCACCTGGCCTGTGCTAGCTACCATCCCAAGAGCTTTATGTGTGCTAACTCTTATAGAGGGGCTGAAAATCACAAACACACCAAGAATAGGTACTTTTCAAGCCATGTGACTCATCGGTGCTCAGCAAGACTTTCATGATCTTCCTGCTGAAGAAAGACTTAACAAAGCCATCTACCTGGTTGCTCCTTACGTTTTGCACGTTGCGTATTTATGCCATTTAAACCAAGCTTTTCTATGTGTGTCTAGTCATCCCATGTGAACATAAATTCCATGAGAAAACAACAGTGATTTGGCTGTTTACCACAACATAGCCTTGGCCAGAAGTAAAGGATGGCTGGATAGTAGACTGAATAGGTGGTGGTAGACAGGTTTCTATGTCTGTCTGTGAAAGAATGGAGGTTAAATTGAAGTAGGGAGAACCGATACCTTTCGACTTTCTCCATGAGAAAATTCATATGGTCCACATATCTTCAGATGTTCTTTTTGTTAAGAGATTCCCCCCCCCCCCAATGGGGTTGGTGCCCTTTTTAGGTAAAACACTAAGCTAATGTTTCAGGAATCCTTTGAAGTCTTCGAGGTATCTTGAACAAAGGAAGTCCTGACACAATAGAAAATAACTTGGCTCATTTAGCACGCTATCAACTTCGCCCACAGTTTAATCCTGAGAACAACCAGCCTCCTGGTAGTGACATCTGAGAATTGAAAAAAATAAAAACAGCGAAGAAGAGTGCAGTCATCTGATTTACCAAAGAAACAAGAGTCATCCTTTTAACTACACCTGTCTAAGGAAGAGGATTTTCTTAGGTTGGTACCTTAGACAGTGAAGGTACGTCCTGAAGTCACCGACTTCATGTAGAAACATGTCTTTTCAGCTAAGATGAGGCTGAAATCTGATTATGTTTTTGACTTCCTTTCTACCAGAGCTTTAATTTTATAAAACGAACCTAACTGACTAGGCTTTCCTCTCAATTATACAAACATTCCCTTCCCCCTGTATAAAAAGTATTTAGACTGCATTTTAAATTAATTTTTAGATTTATTAGCAGGACGGAAGATACCATCTTCTTATTTAATAAAAGCGAATGATAACCTAAGTCATAAGTAACCTGGTGTCGCTTGAAAAGCCATCGTCCGTTTGACCCGGTGACCCATGAGTGTTTCACAGTCACTGCGATCCAACCGAGTCATTTGACTTAAAGCTGTAGCTCATCATGGGACGTTGTATTACTTCGTAATCGTTTGAAACCCTAAGTTTTTTCTTCCTTTGGAAGAAATCAGAAAAACATGTCCTCAGAGCTCCGTTTCCTCCCTTTGGAAGTTGGATATTTATTTTCATAGCTGTCGGGAATGCAAAGATTAGGATCATCAACATGATTCCTAGAGGATGTTCTGTCTGTGAACTGCACGGTTCCCATACTCCCAGTGTTTTATTCCATTCTGCTTCTACTTCAGTCTGTGAGCAGAGGTCCTGTACGTCCATGGTGCAGAAAAGGCCTGCAGGGGAGAGAGGATCCAGAGGGGCTTCAGCATACTGAGGGTGTGCCATCCTTTGGGTCACCTAACCAAAGGAGCTTTCAACTTAGAAAGAACTAAGCAGAGTGTTGATCTGGAACTTAAGTGTTCCCATTTCTAACTAGAAGCAAATTATTTCCAAGAAATCTACAATCGTTCTAGCTGATGCATTCCATAGCAAGGAGAATATTTTATCTGGCCAACAAACATAGCATGGCTCCTTGGGTGACTGGCATTTGGAAACACAACTTCCCACCAATCAAAGAATTCATTAATCAGTACATTCTCTTGGGAAATAAATCAGCATTCTACCTGGCAAATATAATGCCAGGTGGCATAATGGTTTTAAGACCATTATCAACATATTTACTCAACAAACATACCTGGACCATGAGTTCATACTTCTAAGTAAACCAGGATAGCAAGGAATTGTCCTTTCTGGCAGATAAGCATGACCATATAAGAACAGATTTTTTTCACTCTCACTTTCCAGACTTTTAAAGTTAGTGTCTCAATTGTTGAGTTAATACAAGCAAGCTGGTCACGGCCTTTCTAATTCTATCTAGTACTGAAAAATTCTCAATAAAGGGAAGTAATTGAAGTAGGACCTCAGTGGCTGAGGATATGCACTAAAGAGCTGGCTTCAAGCTCTCTGGGTTCAATTCTTAGCTCTGCAAAGAGATAATCAATAAAGAAAAGTGGAGAATGAGAGAAATCCTGAGTTCTGGGTTTAAATTAAAGGAGACACTAGATGGAAATGCAAATACTGAGACTATAATTACATTGTTGCTGTTGTTGTTCTATTTATTGAAACAAAATCTCTATTATGTAACTCTGGCTGTCCTTGAACTCACTATATAGATCAGGTTGGTCTCAGACTCTCAGAGATCCCCCTGCCTCTGCCTCCCAAACACTGGGAGTAAAAGCATATGCCACCATGCCCAGATGTAACTGTGTTTCGGTGTTAATATTTTCCACATTATTAATGTGTTCCTTGTACTCCTATTAGGGAAACGACCATGTGTTTGCAGCAGAGGGAGTGAAGAGACATTGAGCTAAGCATCCTTTAAAGGAGTGCAGTTCAGTACAACAGGGATGTTAGTGATGCAGTAGAATAGAGAAGATGATAGGCTGCTATCCAAAGGATACAAAAGTACCACATGGAAACTCTGTGTCAGAGGAGACAGAAGAAAAGGCTCTGAGGAGAGAGATTTCTTAGAGGATAAGGGGAAGAAACTCTGAGAAATATGACAGGGAACATCCCACAGAATTGATAATACGCCATCCATAGGAAACCAAGGAGGGTTTACATAACCGTCAGCAATGATCTCTCTCTCTCTCTCTCTCTCTCTCTCTCTCTCTCTCTCTCTCTCTCT
>JANHMN010000015.1:34849330-34862398 GCA_030674055.1 Rhabdomys pumilio
TCTCTCTCTCTCTCTCTCTCTCTCTCTCTCTCTCTCTCTCTCTCTCTAATGGCTGTTCAGGAAATTCTTGATACTTGCTTTTCCAAGTAAGTGCCAAAGTCCTTACTTAATCAAGGCCTGACTGTAATAGCATTTAAATATATCATAAAAGAGACTGTAAACCAGTGTAGCCATGGTGGGAGACAGAATAAAAGTTCTTCAAAAAAAAAAAATTACAACTACCCCAACTTGTTTATTGGAAGGGTTGCAGTGCAACTCAGGGGCTAGTGGAACAAAACCCACAGGACTTAGTTACCACGTTTAAAGTAAGCAACACTTTGGTTGTGAGGGCGGTAAAGATGCAGGCTCTATGTAATTCATAGTGCCATTAACTGACACTGGGGAAATTCTATACATGTTAGCTGCCATAATTATATTAGCTGCCGTTATATTCTATGAATGTGGTTGACACCTTTATAGCTGATTTTAGAAGCTTACAGAAAGAGTCTGCTTACCTCTTGGTCCTTGACAGTCTTGCAGAGTCATGCAGGTGGTAGGAAAGGCCACCTCTACCACCCTGTTTGATGAGGTCCATGGATGAACCCCAGTACGGCTATGCAGTGCTCCTCTTAAGAATGTATCACTGGAATAGTTGACAGAAAAGATTCATGGATGATCAAGTAAGAGGAGAGATGACACTGTTGCCCACAGATACCTTGACCCTACTGCCTCTGTGGGAGACATTTTCCCCCATCGATGCTTGCTTGATCAACAAAAATCTGCAAACAAGCCTTTTTTAGTTCCTCTCTAAAAAACAATTCACACTTTTGCACTACTTTATCTTAATTTTTTTTATTTAATTAAAGTCAAATTACATAATGTCCTTCTCTCCCTGTCCTCTATCTGACCCTTCTTGTATTCACTTCCCTCTCAAATTCATGGCTTCTTTTTCTTTAATTATTATGGTTACATACATATGCAAATAATTATGTAAATGCAGCCTGCCATTAAATATAATTGTTCAGTTTTAATTAAGTCATGTATTCTAATTGACACCACTTTCCCCATTTCCCCCATATAATTTTAAAGTAAATGATAATACTCTTTCCTTGTTTAAAAAGCATAGAATTTGCTGATAAATGCAATAACTGTGAAGAAATAATGACTATTAACAAAATCAGCATATTAGCCAATTTTTAGTTAGCTTGCTGTTAAATGTTGGAAAAAAGTTGTTTGTTTTTCCACTGAAGTTAACATTGTAAGTTATGGTTCTTGCAAAAAAATCAACAAAAACAATAAACAAAAACTAAATAAAAAGAAGAAATGAAAAGATTTAAACGATAAACTATTTAAAAAAAACTTTGGTGCAGATCAAATGGAACGCACACTCTGGTTGTGTACAGCTGAGACTGGCACATAAAAAATGCTACTGAGATGTTAACTGTGGCAAGACGTGGTGGTGTGGACCTGGGAGGAGTCAGGAGAAGACAGTCACAAGGTTAAGCCTAGTCTGGGCTCATAGCAAGATTCTGTCTTACACACACACACACACACACACACACACACACACACACAGAAAGAGAGAGAGAGAGAGAGAGAGAGAGAGAGAGAGAGAGAGAGAGGGGGGGGGTGGGTGAAAGACTGACTCCTAAATCTTATACTCTGACCTCTACATGTAGTGTAGCAGCAGACATATATATGTGCATGCCTTCACATGTGCACTCACAAAAACATGCATGTACAATAAATAAATGTAAATTTAAAACTAAAAATGAAAAACAAATTAACTTGAGATGGAGAAGGAGAGAGGGAGGAAAGGAGGGAAGGAGGGAAGGAGAGAAGGAGAGAGGGAAAAACAGAGAGGGAAGGAGGGAGGGAGCATAACAAGTACTCTGCCATCCTTATAAAAGTGAGTTCATTGGAAGACTGACACTGATTCTCCTGGCTTTGTGAGTTCCCTAGTGACTCGCTAGAGTCCTGTTCTTGGGAACTGTTCACAGTCACATGGACAGTCACACAGCATCAGAGAGAAGCGACCAACCATTCAGAGGGCACACACAGAACAGAATATGAACCGGTTTAGACAAATACAGGGCAAAGACGGTTTTCGTGTCTATATGCTGATGAGCAGGCAATGGAAAGAACATGGGAGGTTGATGGATGGGTCTGACCAAAGGACAAAAATGTAAGTGAGGCTTGGTGGGTTGTGGGAGTGAACCCAAGGCATTGCAATCTCATGAACTCAGGATTCTTTCCAGCCCCTTGATTGTTAACTCAGAGTACGGGAACTGATCCTTGGACAGCTTTAGGTTTCTTTCCTCCTCATGGATGTTAGTGGTTCTCATGGATGTTAGCGGTTACCTTTTAACATCACATAATGAAGACATATGCTTAAAACATAATGAGATGTTTGTAAAGAGAATGTGTGATGTAAATGACTGACTGTGGAGCAGGGATTCATTCAGTCAAGACCTGTTACCAACCAGTCACTCTCCTAAGGTCGTGCATACACAATGAAGTTTGGCTAGGTTCAGAATGAACAACTAAACCAAAATAGCTACATCATAGAAATTAAAAATGCATCTCTCTATTAATGAAATAAATAAAGCAATACTATTAAACTTACCGGGTTTCGATAATCACCTTGTTCTTAGGTTGCTATAGTCTACTGTAAAGCTTTAAAGAAACTTCTCCAGGACTGCAGTTGCACGTCTCTGGGTCTTCTGGTCCCAACTGGCCTGTTCTCCTCACTAAGGCCATCTGTTCTTTCAACACACAAAAGGAAGGAAGGGAGAAAGACAGACAAGAAAGAGAGAGAGGGGAGAGGGAGGGAGGGAGGGAAGGAAGGAAGGAAGGAAGGAAGGAAGGAAGGAAGGAAGGAAGGAAGGAAATGCAGACAAAAAACAGAGAGAGAAAGAAAAAGGAAGGAAGGAGAAGGGAAGGAAGGAAAGGGCAGAGAGATAGAAGATAGATAGATGATAGATAGATAGATAGATAGATAGATAGATAGATAGATACAAAGAAGATATATATTGAGATGAAACGCAGTCAACCACTGTTCTTGAAGACCTGACATCACATATGTTAACAGAAGCTAGAATCTATGCCCATACAATTTGCTTACAAATGTTTGTGCTCATGTTCTAATCTACTTTCCTGCTTAACTCCGCTTTTCTTGGGCGGATCTAAAACTTTTGTCTTCTGTTCACACAGTACTGGAGCTTTGTGATCTTCAGAGAAAGTTGGGGAGGTAAAATTAGGTCAACTATTCTTATAGTTTATCATAATGGCTGTCCCCACTGGATGCTGTGTCAAATAGCATGGCAAATTCTTTAAGCATCTCTCATTGACTATTCACAAAAACACTCCAAGGAAGGTGTTATTCTCATCTTACAGAAGAGGATGGTCTCAGAGATGTCTAATGACTTGCACAGGGTCACACATATGGGGACAGTGGGACTCAAACTTGGATCCTTGATGTTCCAAACTCTGTGCTCTTAGTGGCAAAGCTGTCTATTTGTGGGAACTACAGGGTAACCAAAAGAAAATGTTACAATTTACATCTTATCATTTTCTCTATGGTTTTATACATGGGTTCTACAGAAATACTTGTTTAAAAAAATTATTTTTTAATATCAATTTCCTCTTGAAAGACTCCAAATAGCACAACAATAAAAAGAGGCAGGCAATCAAAATTGAAGATGTCAATAATTAATTTTTATATACTGAAGTTATAGATTATTTTTACTTTTCTTTCCTTTATATTATTGCTTGTTTATATTTAGGGGTGAGGAGTCTCATGTATTCCAGGCTGGCCATTAACATCCTCTGTAGCCAAGGATAACCTTGAATTTCCAACCCATCTTTCTTTATTTCCCCCAGGTGCTGGGGTTACAGGCCTGTCCCACCACTCCCAGTTTTATGGGTTGCAGGAGGTCAAACCCAGGGCTTGCTGAATGCTAGGCAAATAACTACGTACTGAGCTATCTCCCT
Source organism: Rhabdomys pumilio (assembly GCA_030674055.1). Lineage (NCBI taxonomy): Eukaryota > Metazoa > Chordata > Mammalia > Rodentia > Muridae > Rhabdomys > Rhabdomys pumilio. The sequence goes on from JANHMN010000015.1 coordinate 34,853,303, forward strand.
AGCCCACTTGCCCATACTTTAAAAAAATCTAGTTCAAGTTCTGAAAATTAAAGAAATAAGGAGATACACCTAAAATAACCAAAGGAATATATGAGACTCCAGTTGACATTTAGGTAGCTAATTATGAATTTACAAGACAAAGCAATAGGAAAAAAGAAAGGTTAAACATGTAAATGCTTTATCAGTTCCATTTACTTTTAAAATTGGCATCCGCTATAATTTAAGAGATTATGTGTACCACTGGGAAGTTGATAGCTGCTAACTTGACATTCTGTGTGCAATGTCAGCAGACCCCTGTGTTTGCTGGCAACAAAGATTTATCCTGGATTAACAATGATTAGTTCTACTTTGGAGCTGAGTAAGTTCAAACGGAGTTCAGAAATAATCAACGGCTTGTACGGATACACACATCAAAACGTCTCTCCTCTTGAGCATAGAAGACCAATCTAAGGAAGGAAAATGGGGCACTGGAAAACATGTGTCTTGGGAGAAAACCCTTCTTACTGTCTTCATATTTTTGAGGGCAGTATCTAGTACTACAAATAGCAAATTTGAACCCTAGCTTTTGTAAGTTTCATTACTCAGGTAAGTACTATTATGTTGGGGAAGAGAACTCATCCCTCCCCTTTACTGGAAGAAAAACAAACTGGGAATGTAGCTCAGTAGAAAAGCCTGCCTAGTATACATGCATGAGCCTTTGGCTGTAACCCCCATTACCAAAAATAATAATAAAAGAATAAAATAAAATAAAATAAAATAAAGCATAGTAATTGAATGGGTCTTTCACAAGGTTTTGGTGCACAGTTCACATTATAAGGATGGCCGTGGCTAGCTGTCTTCACCTTCCTACCCCATTTATTTGTCATCATCTCAAGTTAAGTTTCCTCATGAACTAAGATAACAAACTACGTGAGCAGGTGAGAGCCCGTGCCCCTGTGGGGCTTCTGTTCTGCTAAGGTCTATTTATGCTTTGTATCTGCAGCTCAGTTGCCTGATCCATGAATGGACGAGCCTGCATAAACAAAATGTTTTTGCTAAGCGTTTACTGTGTTAGCAAATATGGTTCCAATATTTCCTTCTCGTGTAGGTGATAGATTTATTCATACCTACAGAAGGTACTGGAGTGTAGCATTTGGCAAGGGTCTGCTCTTTCTAACTTGAGTAGAGGTGTGTAGTTTTAAAGTTGTGTTAAAAGCAGCATGCTTTCAGAACTAGCCAAGAAGACCAGAAAGTTGTTTACAAAGAGTTATTTTAATAAGCACCAACATTTTGTACGCTTAAAAGTACAGCAATTTTCTTGTATTGCTTCTGTATCCCTCTCGTAGCCTTCAATTGATTACTGAAATTTTTCAGAAGTCAGACACTGGAATATTCATACAGAGCACCAGAGCCATCCTGTCTGCCCATTTTTTGAGATGAAAGCAATTTCACTGGTGCAGAGTCAAAGCCTTGTAACAAATGCTGCTCATTTCAGGCTGATGTGAGCCCTCATTTAACTGGGTCCTAAGGGATAAACATAGTTTAGAGTCTTTGAGAACCAAGAGACACTTTCTGTCAGCCCAAGGGATTGCTGTAGGAACAGGGATATTAACATTCCTAACATTCAGATGTTAAAATTCCTTTTCTGGGAAAAGAGGGGACAAGGATTATTTAATTGTAACTGGCTTCATCAATCACAAATAAAATGAGAGTCTGTATTGTCTCTCTCTCTCTCTTTTTTTTTAATGTGAAAACCATTGCAATTTTAGAGGCATCCATTTCTTTGGGTACCTTGCAATAATCTCTGAATTCTTTAGCTTTTATCCACTTGAGGCAAGTCATTAGAACAACATCCAATAGATAAAATGACACCGAGTCTTGTATTTTACTTGGAAAGCCACAATGAGTAACATGTAAGAGACTTCGGAATGTGTCAGTTGGTCTCTGTGAGTACAGACCGTTCTTAGTTCCCTCCTTAATAGACTTCTGGTATACCTCCTTCGTTGTTCATAAGTTTTACTTGTTACTCTCAGTGCTAGTTTCTTTCAGGACAAGTTAATATAACCACTAGAGCAGTGGGTGGAGATTCCCATAATCAGAAATAAAGCTCCACATCTCCTTGGAAGCTGTAAAATTAGACATGCTTCCTTGGCCTGAAAATCAGCAAGCACCATTCCTAACCCTCTGCAGTATGACAAGTTCACAGTTTACCAGCAAAGCACAAACAGCAAATGAAGCTAGTGTCGTGGAAGTATTCACTCTGACTTCAAAGCAGTTCAAGTTTGATCTAGTTGTTATTATGTGGGAAGAAACTTGAGTCAAGTGAAATTTCTAAATACATTGAGAAACAGTGAGAAATGGTCCAGAAGCAAGACTGATGAAACAAGCCCTCATCTTAAGCAGCTTTATAAACTCTAAATACTTAAAATAGGAATGCCACCAAGTATTACATTAATAACCAGGGCGATATATTATTATTTCTCCTTTGAATGACTCTATTATAACAAATGAATATATTCTGAAGACACCATATTAGTTAACCCCTTTTTTAAAAGAGCTAAAAGACAATAATGAGCTTATTTGTTAAGCTACCTTTGCATAGTTTCTTATGAAATGATTTAATTATCTTATTAATTATATATAATCACTAAATAATATATACTATGGTCTGCATAGTTACATAAAGTGCAAAGGATCATTATGAATATTATTTTATTATTCAGTTGACAAACTGAGGGAGGATAAATAATGAAAATATTATACATTTATCCTTAATAACTCTGTCACAGAAACTGAAAACTCTGAGGACCCCCCCGTAGTTTGTTCATCTGGCTAAACTGAGATAAATGAGAACAGGCCTTCTCTGCAGTGATGGTTGGAAGCGGAAAGAAATCAATTCATTTCCTCTGAATAAAAAAAGTATCTATTAGTCATCTCAGGGCAGTATAAAAGTAGTCCTCAAAAATAGACCTTAATCTGATTTTTAAGGATTAGAAAAAGCAGTAATTATTATATTTACTGAAAGAGAAAGAACAAAAAAATCAAACAAACAAAAACCATCGAAACAGAGATGACCTGACCTGGTCTGGATCAGTCAAACAGCTGAGAGAATAACTGGGGTTTGTAACCCTGGACTCCTGTATCCACTGGCTCCTGTTCTTACATTTATAGGCCAAGGTGTTTGTTACAGCTTGAAGTTTCCAGTACCTTTGTAGCTACCCAAAATAGAAGGTGATGCCTTGGTCCACTTTGGCGATCCAAAGGTGTGTTCAAATGTGTGGGAGTCTTTTAAAGAGGCCAAGTGGGTAGATCCTAATCTAGTAACAGGAACATAGGGTTCACATTACAGGATGATGACGGAGCTTCCACTGTGTACTACTCAGGATGGGCAAAAGGATGGGTACCATTTGTCCTGGCTTTTCTAGTTCCTCCTTTCCTTACCCAACATCGTATGCAAGTCCAAGGACAACCTGAATTTTGACCTTTCTATCTGTCTTCACAGCTAGATTTCATTGCACGGTATAACTTTTAGACTTACCAATAGGTAATCCATAAATAGATGATTTCAGCTGTGACTTCTTTTCAGGAGCATTTGACAAAGTATCCCTCACACTAACAGAAATTAATGTATCTCTGAGAACTCCCTCACTTCTTGAATCATTTTTTTCTAATTATTCCCACATAACATTTTCTCCAGTGATACCTGATTCTGGGATCATTTTGCCCTACTTGAATGCCTTCGTTAAATGTGCCTCATTATCAACTTCAGCGCTCCAAATTTTGTCTTCTCTTTAGAAGACATTCTATTCCTCTGGTCTCAAATTATTGCAGTTTTCACTGTCTCTGCTGCTGGTATCTCTTTTTTGTTCTCCATAGAAGGCTCTTTTTATTGCTCCATCGAAGGTAGCACCAGATACTTAAATGAGCTGGCTGTTATGCCTAGCGAGTTCATCAAGGTTTGAACAGCAAGTTTCTATCAAAGCTTTTTCGAAGAAGAAGAAGAAGAAGAAGAAGAAGAAGAAGAAGAAGAAGAAGAAGAAGAAGAAGAAGAAGAAGAAGAAGAAGAAAGCAGCAACAGCATTTGGCACTGGAGCAGCCCTGGTGCACCTGGCCTAAATCCAGAGGAGTCTGTGGGAACACTAGCCCACCCCAAATGAGTGAGCGATGTTGTTTGTGGCCTTCCGTCTCTGACGCGAACGATGTTCCTCAGCCCCTCATTCAGTAATGGTTTTCTATGCAGCATTCATCCTTCATACTCCAGCTCCCAAAATGTGAAACCTCATTGGCCTCAGATGTTTCCTCCAAGTATCATTTAAGAATATATGAAAAATGATATATACATAAAGTTAAAATCGGTCCCGAGAGTCTCCAGAATGTGTCAGGTTTGTGATGTGCTGTATTCAGGGATAACATACTAAGCATACCTATGTATGTGTCCCACTGGGTTTAAAGACAAACAAACAAACAAACAAACATGAGTTCCTAACATGGAGATGCTAGCAGGGGAGACACAGAATAGGGGTAGAGGAGCAGACAAAAATCAGAAGTGAGGTTCATACAAAATGCTTCTGAATTTAATGAAAGCAGACAGCACTCATAGCAATCAAGGGCCTAAGGTAATTTCTATCTTTCTACAAAACAAACAAAAAAATGCAGGTGATTTTATATATATATATATATATGTGTGTGTGTGTGTGTGTGTGTGTGTGTGTGTGTGTGTGTCTGTGTGTGTGTGTCTGTGTGTGTGTGTGTCTGTGTGTGTGTGTGTATGTGTGTGAATCATAAGTCCATTTCACGATGCTGTTTATGAAACCCTCAGATAGTATGACCATCGATGTGACAACCCTTCTCTGCTCTTTATAGACCACTCCTCTCTAAGTCCCGTGGGAGAAAAATGAGTTTTATTTACCATTTACTTAGATCTCCTCTCCAGTATATCTATTTAATTAGCCAACGCCTGTTTTCGCTTAAGTCTTTTACTCATTATTGATTATTGCTGGTATGTGAATGGTCCTTTCATGTTAGTCCTCTATTCGATAATGTATTCACTCATCACCTTTAGCAACCAGACACTGTACACAGAGATAGCTGCATTTAACCTTTTATTGTTTTTTTTTGTTTTTTTTTTTTTTACTATTTGTGGATGGGGGTATGGGTAGCATGCTTACTGCCCATGTAAAACAGGGCTTACAGGACTCAGTTCTCTTCTCCCATCATGTAGGTACCTAGGACAGAACTCAGACTGTTAGTCTTCTCACTGGTTTCCATTCAAGTTTTCAAAAAGAAGGTCCTCTCCTCAAAGAGTGTCTAGTCTCTTAGGACAGAGCCAAACAGCTGCCATGATGGTGCATCTCTTTCTACAACACACATTTACTTAGAGTCACTTTTCACGTTTGTCTGCATTTTATATTTTAATCAAGTAACTCTCCCCAAAACAGCATGGTTTGACACTGGGAAAGCAAAGCCTGAAGCCCAGCACTGCATGATTCTAAAAGGCTACACTCCTCACTTTTGGAAGGCAATCACCACCTTAGTAAGCAAATCTTGGACTTCAGCTATCATTAGTTATAATTACAGTCAACCAACACAGGCTTGTATGTGTTTGTAACAAGATGCAAGGGGTTATAAATCCTCAAAAGGTATGTTAGATTCTCCTCTGCTTTCCACAAGCCGTTTCCCCTTGATAGCAATAGTGTTCCACTTCAGCCTTCTTAGCATAAGAGATGGCAAAGTCATCAATTTGAAAACAGCCATCCCATCAACCCCAGGACAAAACTAGGGAGGAGATGAGAATTCCTTAATCTGGTTGCCCGACAACTCCATGAACTCTTATTTAAAATGGAAAGAGAAAAACAAAGCAAAACAAAACCCAGAGTGTGCGTTATCTGAAATAAATTATAAGGACATTAAACTCAATATTCAGGTGTGTCCAATCCATTTTCCCTCCAGAAAACTAAAATGGCAGGAATTTTTGAAGCTAAGTGATTACATTTAGAAAGCAGTTTTGCATGTAGCTTTTGAAAATCGCTGTCTAATGATTACTGTGTGCCAGGAGTGATTTCCCCTGCACAATATTCTTCAGTTCTCTATAAAATGCTCTCAGGTTGGGAATGGTATCCCATTTCCAAAGTGAAGAAACTGGGGCTCAGATGTGCCCAAAACTAGGAGTTTAAACAAGTGTGGAAGAATTTATCTTCGAACTCTGCTGAGAGGCAAGGCTTTTAACTACAGTGCTGTGTATCACCTAAGTGGATGGAGACAAGCCGCAGCAACAAACACCACTTGGGCAGCACCTACAGTGTGCCAATACTGTCTGAACAGATTTCCACATATATATTAACTCATTCTCACTGCACAGCCATCAAAGTGGTAAAATGCTGCTGTGTTTCTTCTCTGTTGTTAAGAATATGTCCTGGCTGGTTTTTATGTCATCTTGACACAAGCAAGCGTTACCTCAGAGGAGGAAACCTCACATAAGAAAATACATCAATAAGTGAGAGCTATAGGCAGTGTTTTAGGGCATATTTTTTTAAATTAGTGATTGATGGGAGATGGACCAGTCCATTGTGGGTAGTGCCATCCCCGGGCTGATGGTCCTGGGTTATATAAGAAAGCAGGTTGAGCAAGCCATGGGGAGCAAGCCAGTAAGCAGCACCCCTCTATGGCCTCTGCATCAGATCCTGCCTACAGTTCCTGACCCTTTTGAGTTCTTGCCCTGACTTTCCTCAAAGTACCATGATGCCAAATATATGTAAGCCAAATAAAGCCTTTCCTCCTCCAGCTACTTTTAGTCATGGTGTTTCCTCAGTTATAGAAACCCTAAGACAACATTCAAAGTACCAAATGTATCAAACAGCCACAACAGTTAGAAACAATTGTTGGAGGCTACAGGAGCTGCCAGGTTCTTCAGCTTTTAAAAAAATATAAAACCCCAAACCCATCTGTGACTCCATGCTATACAGTCAGATGTATTATAATTTATCCTTATTCCTTCAGTTAAGGTCTTTAATCAGAAACCAAACAGCCAACCAACCAACCAAACAAACAAACAAACAAAAAAACCCCAAGACTCCTTAGAATAATTCCCATGTACATCATCACATTTATTGATGGGAAACAGTGAGCTTCCTAATCAAATATAGTTTTATTTCAGTTATGAGTGGCCGTTCTCAGAAAGACATTCGTGGAATTGTTCTTGCTGACTTGGAGTAAGTTTTCAAACTGTCTCTTCCAGAACGTGGAAAACTTCTTTCAATTCAGATCTTGAAAGCTTGGGTAAGCAACGTAGGCGACCCCATTCAGTTTTCTGAACAATGATCTGGTCGTGCTCACCAAGAACAGGATAAACACTGGGTTCCTGGTCTGGGTTTCCTGACCATTAGTGCCGTGTTCTTAGTTCTCTTAGCATCAATAGTCACTAAATGTTGATTTTTAGAAGAGTCAACCTCATTACCGTGCTTAGAAATAAAAAGAAAATGATATCACATTTGAATCTCCTATAGTATTCCATCATGGCTGTGTTTCCATAGTATTCTTTACACCAGTGGGCCTGAAATGTAATGCAGTAGTGGTTGTCAGTGCTAGTGTTGATATCTAGACATTGCCCGACTGAGTCTATTTTTACCTGATATCTTAATGGCAGGCCTAATAGTCCCTGCTATCTTCCAGCCGGCTGCCTGATGTAATAAAGTTGTTCTTAGATGGCTGGGTTCGCTGATTTTAACTTTAAGAAGCACTCTAACTCCATGCAGCTATGAAAGCCTTTGAGAGGCTGGATTTGCTTCACACAAGTAACCCAGACAAAGGCAGCCTGGTATGCACTCACCTTCATTACCTGGCCCTTAGCATGAGCTTCCAGGGATTACAGCTCATCTCAGTTCATAGTAGGAGTACAGGGCAAAATGGCATAGAACCAAAAGCAGCCTGCTGGGGAGATTTTGTGTTGCTACTATGTGTGTGATGCTCTCCATGTCCTGTAGCTTATTAGACAGGGCAAGTACAAGGAAGAATGGGAAAGCAAGTTTCTAACCTGGCATACTCTCCAGACTCCTTTGCAAAGGGGAAAACAAAAACCAGGTCCTCAGTGTGAGAAAGCAGTGTGGTCCACAAGCATGCTCTATAATGTAATTAATCTAAAGTATAATAAACATGGGTGTTGACTTGATTGTAATAAAATGACTCAAGGGGTTCCTCAACCAAAATCATCTTTAGAGAAAGAATCACTTGATGAGAAAATGCAGGCACTGGCTTGCCAGGTACAACTGGGAACAATTTCTAAAACTAAGATGTCACCTCTTACTGCTGTCTGGACACACCACTGAAGGCAGGTTGGAAGCCCTTCCCTTTCTGCTTCTCTAAACCAGTCTAAACTAGTTCAGCCCAGAGAATATAAAAAAAAATATTCAAGGACTCCATTATTTTTGTAAGGGTGAGTTAAGATTACTAGTTTCTTAGCACCATACATCTCAACCCTGCTGTTTCCTTTCGCAACAGAAGCATTGCTGGTTTTGTAGGAGGTTGGCTTTGCTGGCTAAAGCTAGCTCTCCCCAACTTTTTGTGTAATAATGTTAGGAACAGGAGAGTGTTTGTAGGCATGCCACAGTAAACAAAGGAGGTTGCAAAAAGTCACAAGTGACTTGGTTGAGGCATGCAGCACCTGAGCCCTGTCTGTTCATCTGAGAACAATGGGACCACTAGGCAGCATTGGGCCACAGATAGATCTGTACTTGGGTGGATAGGCCTGACAACAGGCTGCAGAAACAGGTAGGCGGCTTTGGTTAAGTGAAGTCATAACATAGACTGTACTTACATGTCCAACCTACACTCGTGGGGAGAAGCTTTTATTATGTACTTAATAAAATGGGTCTGTTTGTTTCTTTGTTTGTTTGTTTGTTTGTTTGTTTGTTTGTTTTATGAGACAGGATCTGGCTATGTAACCCAGGCTGGCACTGAACTTGCTCTTCCCCCAAGTCTTCCCATGCCTGCTAACTTTTGACTGCTGGTCAACTATTCTTTATACTTCATCTTTATGAGTTACAAGGACAATCTTCTAGCATTCTGTGTAGTGTGTGTGTGTGTGTGTGAGAGAGAGAGAGAGAGAGGAGAGAGAGGGGGGGG
>JANHMN010000015.1:34876291-34888526 GCA_030674055.1 Rhabdomys pumilio
ACACACACACACACACACACACACACACACACACACACACACACACAAACAAAAACCCAAGTGTTTGAATGGCATTGTGATCTTTTGAATAACAAAATCAGTAAGACAATAGAAAAAGGCAGAAGAAAAACAAAAGTTAAATTAAAAAAAAAAAAAATCTTCAGTAGCCAAAAGTTTTAGTGAAACTTTTTTTAATGAATTGGAATAAAGAATTTAAAAAACCAAAATAAGTGGTTCCTGAAACAACGTGTTTTCTAATCATCAGTCAGCTTCTCCATTGTCTTCAGGTTCAAAACCTCATACATAATGAATGTGTTTGCTTCCCCCTCAATTCTCCTCCAAGAACTGAATAATGTACTTCTCCTGCTTGAGGCCTGGAGCCTGATCCAGCCAGGAAGGCTGTGAGGTCCCAGGCTCCACAGAGCTGACAGTCTGCCCTGTAAAGGAAGGAAGCCAGTGGCCACCAGACAGGACTTGACGGAGGCAGAGGGAGGAGGAATGTTTCAGGAATGTTCCTCTCAAGTGGAAGCACATGGAGTTCTCCCCTCTAGAATGTGGATTATTGTAGGAAAAGCTGGGAAAGGGTCAGCAACATTGCCTTGCTCTTTCACCTCTTGGAATCTGCATTATAAAGAACATTCCAGTCATCTGCTTCTGGGGACAGTCCCCTTGTTATTTTGAGCAAAGACTTCATGGCTTCCAAGGACCTCTGAGGATCAGGAATGGTCCCTGTTAGCACTGGGAAGGCTTGGTGAGCATGCCAGGTGCACGTTCATTCCTAGAACCTGCAATAAGTGGTGCTCTTAGTATAGATGCAAAATCAAAGACACGGGAAGGCATAAGTTTGTGAGACAGCAGACTGTGATCCCACCCCTACGAGCCATCCGATGTCCTGTTTCTCCCTCCTCCTTCATGCCCCTCTGTTTTAACTTTACTCTGAAACATTGGGCTGTTTGAACGTGAAACTCAAGGAGGAGCCTCGCCGAGGCCGCCGAGTTTCACATAGGCTCCACATGAATGAAGCATTCTACCCAGCCTCGCTCGAAACCCAGCCCATGTTTGCCAAAAGTTCTGTGTGTGTCAGCAAGCCTGGATTGGAAACCTAATCCCAAACCAGGTGACTTCTGGACTTTAGAGGCTTTGTTGTATAAGGTACAGAAGCTGTCAAACAAGGGCACTTCTTATTTCCAGAATCTCCACTGTAATTTCATGTGTATATACATTTCTTTCTATTTATTCTATAATATTTTGAAGACAAGTGGAAGTCTAATGTGGATTTCAGTAGGTGTAGTATGTAAGTGTTGGCAAATAGTAGTCTGCATTTTAAATTCTGGGCAAGGTCTGAACAGAGTGGCGTGAACATGCTGGTGTAATTCAGCCAAAGGAAGGAAGTCCCGAGAGAGCTATGGAATGTCTTTCTTTGCTTAAATATACCTCTGTGCTTGTGAAGAACAAACAGTAACATTTTGTCCAGGTCTGTCCTCTTGACAGTGTGCCTTTTGTTCCCTCTCCAAAGGTGGTGTCAAATATATTGGTGGAAAAATAATAAACTTCCCTAGACTCCCCTGTCCCAACCCACTTACTCAATTGATATACTCACAGGGAACATTACAAGCATTGAAACGTTTGCTACTATTCCTTATAATGTAAACTGAGAATACAGGAGGAGTCAGTGAAATCAGCCTCCCTAAGAAAGACTTGCAGACCCTGAGCTGCTATGTAGATGAACAGTTTAATGGGAGCTGGTCGATAAAAGGTGAGCACGAGTGTCTGTATGCTTGTGTGCTTGCCAGCTTGTGCAGGACACTGGAGGGAGGAGAGGGGAGAAGGATTTTGCAATGCTTTCTTTAGCAAATCTTCAACCTCAGAAACAAAACTTATCAAGGTCAGGATCTAAAAACCTTCCTCGGTGGATCATATAAATTTTGTTGGCTGAATATCAAAATACTTTCAGTATTATTCCTCTCATTAAAAGCATCAAACATTAGGATTCCAGACACAGTAAATTATCTCCAATGAAAATAGGACCATTTTGGAGGGTACATGCTTGTAGAACTTCTGTGGGTTGGTCTCAGAAAAGTCGTCATGACTCTGAGGCCACCATAAAATTCAAAGTCACCCAGAGCACTTAGATTCAACTTGACATTTTCTTAATTGAACAAAGTGTGTACCCAATCTGAAGACATTTCAGAGAAATTAATCGGTAACCTCAGGAAAGATTTAGTTAGACTAAAGTAAATGGCATTTATGAATACAGATTCATGATCAGATGAAATTCCAGAAAATTTCCTTCTAGAAACTTTATAGTCTGTTTTAAATTTATCAATGTGTACTTTCATTAAATAAAGTTAGTGTTTTGTAGATAACTTGTAAAGTGGTTATTGTTTCACTTCATACTACATAAAGCATTGCAAGATAACAACAACAAAATGTGGGGTTAATATATATAGGAGCTAGTTTAATACCAGCTTTACTATTCTCAGTGTAAAATTTATTGGCATATAAAAATTAAATAGTCCCAAATTAGCAAAATGAAAAGAAAATGCTCAAATCCAGGTCCTAGAGAAAATAACACAAAGCAATCCAGAATCATCCTACTACGGAGAGCATCACTAAATGCACCCTGGCCTAGGAGTTTAGTCTTTCAGGCAGTTCCATCATCCATAATATTCATAAGGAAAAGAGCAAAGATATCACACTAAAAATAAATGCCGTGCTCAGGCACATACACATGATTCTCTGGCTTTTTCATAAATGACTTTAGTTATCATTTAAGAATTTAGTTCTGAATTCTGAATTTAAAATCCTTTTGTGCTTAATTTACGACCAGAAAGAAATGAGCCGTTTCATTCTTATATATTTCTTAAGGATATATCACTATACCCTAAGTTTATATAGAATACATTTTTTTAAAAAAAAATAATGTGGTTCGGATCAGGTCAAGATCAGAGTGTCCTTCCTGCCTAGCAAATCAAAGAGCTTATTTGCACAGCACAGATAATGCATTCATCTACAGAAAAGTCATCAATTTTAACCAAATAAGGATATTTGAAATAAGAAATATTGAAACAGGAGGCAGTACAGGGAGCTAAGCAAAGTCAATGGTAGATCATATGCCAAGTATGCATGTTACCCTGAGTTGAGTTCAATCTCCAGGAGGAGTGGGAGAGAGGAAGAAGGGTAAGGGGGAGGAGGAGTTAAAAACCACTTTAATCATTACAATACCCCACCCTACAGTCATACTAGAGTCTGCCTTTCTCTCTAAGACAGTTTTTCACACTGGTGCAGGGATGACTTATGGATACATTGGGTCTGCTCATTGTCGCTCTTATTTTTTGAGCTTTCTCCTGGGTTATCATGGAGTAAAAGCTGTATAAATGAACTTCTGAATCAGACCTGTATTCATCGGGCAGTACAAGCCAACTGGTCTACCACGTAGAGTCATAGAGAAAAAGGACCAGACTAGAGGATGAAGTAGACTGCTGTCTCCCCTGAACTTGGCCAGGAGAAACCCTGATATCCAAATCCCACCATAGTTTTTTTCTTTCTCCCAAGGTCTTTCTTCATTTATGTTCACCTCTGTCTTGCTAAGAAACAGATATTTATGGCAAACTCACTATTTGCTAATAATGAGAAAAGAGGTTCAGACAGCTAACTCTGGGTTGCAAGATCCACACACAAATTAGCCCACAGCCCCTGGACTAGAAGAAGATGATCATGCATGCATTACAGGAGACTTTTGTTTTACTACTGTTGACTGATTCACACTAAAATGTAAATAGACTGAACAAGATTTCTATTTCTATTTTTTTCAAGCAAACCTTTTATTTTAGATCAATTTGATACTTCAAAAACCTATGAAGACAAGCGTTATCCTATGTTTCATGCTTATTAGTAAAACTTATATTAGATGATATCCCACTATAACTAAGCTCATTGATAATGGTATTATAACTAAACCCCATGCTTTTTCCTCCTTTCTACCTAATGACCTTCTGCTGTCCTGGGATCCTCTCCAGACTATCATATTACATTTAATCATTCCTCCTCAGGATTCTGTTAGCTTATGACAGTTTATTTTCTTGTGTTTGAGGGCTGCTACAGTTTGAGGAATATTTGTCAGGTATTTTGTAGACTGCTTTATTGAAATGTCTCATATGTTTTTCTTATAACTAACCTGGGCTCCCTGGCTTGGGAGAGGGAAACATCAGAGCAAGTGCTGGTGTCATAAGGTCACATGAGCACATGGTATCAACAGAACATATAGCTGCTGAGACTGTCTTTGACCCTCTGGCTGAGGCAGCATGTAACAGGTTTCATTTCTATAAAGGTGCCTTCTATCCTCTTTTTATATTATACTTTTAGCTTTTTTCCCCCCAAGATTGTTGGGATAAACTGTAGGATAGAAAAAACATCTGGGAGGAAAAGTTAATCTTGGCTCACAGTTCCAGTGGATCAAGGTATCAAGTGAGCAGGGTAAGGCAGCTCCATGGTGGAGACATTTGCCCATTACTGTTCACATGGTAACCAGACCAGGAAGCAGTGAGCCAAACCTAAACCAGAGGGCTAAAACCTTCCAAGGCTCACTTTTCATGGCCTATGTCACTGTCAAGGCTCCACATCCCAAAGGCTGACTTTCTTCTACCGTGAATATTTGTAACTCTACTTCAGTAATTTAAATCTACTTCACACACTAATGTCATCACAAACGTACGGGCATTTGTTTTATACTTTGAGTTATCTGATGCTTAATATTGAGATCTAAATATTAATAGGTGAGATTTAAAAAAATTCACTAAACAGCCAAGCTTCAGGCCGTGTTCGTGAAGGACTGTATAGATTAGGTTAAATGAAGTCTGAAAGCCCAGTTCTAAATGTAGACAGCACCGTGCCACGGGCTTGGATCACAGACTGCATAAAGAGGAGAAACAGCTAAGCCCTGGAATTCATCCCTTTCTGCTTCCTGACTGTAGATGCATCAGATCAGCACCTCCTCCTGCTACCGAACCATCTCCGCCTTATAGACTCTATCACCTCTGGCTTCTAAGTGGCTTTTGTCAGCGTTCTGTCTCAGGACTGAGATAAATAACTCACCGGTTCACAGTTAATCCAAGGCTCTCTGATGTCTCCTTCTCTCTCATTGTTCCAGTTTGGACCATAGGTGGCTCTGTCTATTGATGCCCATGTCTCTTTGACACATTCCTGTCATTTTAAGGATTTTTTTCTGGCTTCCCAAGATGCTCCATATTCCTTTGGTGTATATTCTGATCCCCAAACCAGCTATTACCTCAAGGATCTGTTTACTTTTATTGAAGAATAGTGTTAGTGAACCCAGTGCACTCATTTTTACTTTTGAGTGAAATATTTACAAATTCTTACCAGTTTTAACTTTTATATGACATAGAAAGGAGGAGTTCATAAAAGGCACAAATATACCTCTTAAGAACCAAAGGTTATGATTGGGCCAGCTGAAACAACCTGTCAGCACAGCAAAGAGAAGAGGGTTAATAACTCAATGCAGCTTATATTAAAATTTTTTACTCTTGTGAAAAGACAATTTAGTATTAAGAACAGAGTGGGAACAGCCATGTCTGCCCCGTTCTAAAGTTCATTTGTACTTGAACTTTAATGACAGCAACTGAATTTGACTTAATAGGGAAGAGGATGTAAAAACCAACATTTGAGGGCCCGTGGGATGCTCAGTAAGACAGTGGGAGGAACTAAGTTCGGACCCCCAGTACCTACATAAGTGCTAAGTGGGCGAGGCAGCCTGCCTGTATACCCAGTGCTCTGGAGACAGAGAAAGAGTACCTAGAATGAACTGGCTAGCTAGATTAGATAAATCACCAATCTCCAGTTCAGCAGAGATCCTTTCTCAACATTCAGGAAGATACTTGATGAAAACCTCACACACAAAGACACATGCTCACATGCAAAGATATATGTAACCACATATGAACACACGTACACACCCTCATACCACATATACATGTATGTAAGGGTGGGAGTATATGTAGCATACATGTGTAAAGCACCACACTTTGGTGATTTTAACCCATTGAAAATGTCACTCCAAATCAAACTTCCAATTGGTTTAATTGCTCTTGACAGGCATTCAGCTCAGTGGTACTTTATTCATTCGAATTTGTAAACCTGAGACATTTGCTGGCTTAGAATTTAGTCATAAATGATCCTCCTGGTTTTGTTTGAATTAACCATTCACATGTTCAATTTGAAAAACACCCAGGAATGTTGGAAAAGTTGTATGAGGGTATATATATATATATATATATATATATATATATATATATATATATATTCTAAGACCTCAGTGGACAGAGAATCAAATAGTTTCTAAATACAGTCTTTTCACTTTTTAAATTTTAGTTTTATATATTACAGTGTGTGTGATGGTGTGGCAGAGCATTCACATACACACACACAACACACACACACACACACACACACACACACACACACACACACACACAGGTGGACCCAGGCATGGAACACATGTTGGGGACACATACAACTTTCAGAAGTCAGTTCCCTCCTTCTTCTTTATTGAGGCAGAGTCTCTCTTGTATCTGCAGCTCTGTTTACCCCAAACTGGCTTGTAGACAAATTACTAGGCTCTTTTTCTGTTTCTTCTTCCCATCTTCCCCTAGGCGTGCTGGAATTGCATATATTAGCCATTCTTCTAGCTTTTTGTGGGTTTCGGGGCTTGACCACTGAGCTCGGGACATCCACCTTGTATGGCGAGTGGTTTTTAACCCTCTGAGCCAAGACACCAGTTTATATAGTTTTATAAATATAGTTTTATCTATAGATCAAAAATATTTTCTAGCTCATATTCGTAAGCATTCTTGTGTGTATGTGTGCACACACACATGCGTGTGTTTTTGTGATTGAACAGACAACTCCCAGCATACCAACATATCTCCTACCACTGAGCTATGTCCGTTAGGTTCCTTGATTTTACTAAAATAGTTAAAACCATGAGTGAGTATGAGAAACCATCTAAAAACAAATTCTGTTTTGTAAAGGTGCACTTAGACTAGAAACCAGCTCACTGTGCGCCAGCGGGGCTAAGGGTTCAGAGACACACCACAGTATCTACATTCCACTCAAGAGCATGCTCTCAATTGAGCCTGAACTTTGAGCTCACGGTCGTAAAGAATTGGAGATGGCTCTACTGCCGGCTCAAGGAAGACCCTTGTAGCACACCTACTTCAGTGAGAAGCAAATAGCACTCAAAAAAAATCACCCCTTTGTCGCAGAGTCTGAGGAAGAATACTCGTTGTGTCTCTGACATTAAATTAAATATCGACATTTTATTTTTGTACATTATGAGTGTTTTCATTCGAGGCCAATAAGTCCTAAATTTCACAGGGAAAAAAAAAAAGATTCTTTGAAATAACGTATATGGCTTACAAGGAACTAATGAAATGATGAAAATGAATCGAATGAGCATATTTTGTGAAAAGAGCGATAGAAGTTACTTTAACAGTTTAGGGGCTCTTTACTTTGTGTATACACGTGTGTGTTCACATGTGCACGTGTGTATGTGTGTCCGCCTGTGCGTGGAGATCGCAGATCAACCACAGATAGCATTTCTCAGGAGCCCTTCACATTATTTTTAGAGTTGAAGCCTCTCACTGGGACCCGAGTCTCCAGATTTGACTAAGACTAGCTGGTAAGCAAGCTCCGGGCATCTTCTTGTCCCACTTCCCTTGGTTCTGGGGTCCAACTGAAGTCCTCAGGCCTATGCAACGAGTCCTTTGTGGATGGAGTAATTTCCCCCACTCTTTAATTTTTTCTTTTGAAGGCTATTTATATAAAAAATATGTTACTGTTTATCCTGGTTTTGAGAGGCATCATGAATGTATTTTATTTCATGGCCTTTATTTAAAATTGGCACTCATTCTCTTTGTCTTGTGCAGCAAGCTCCATCGCCGGTTGGATGGTCCCAGCTTATAAAATCTTGAGCCCAAAACAAAGTGATAATTATTTGGTTGAGGCGAGAACACTTGACTGTTGTGAGATACTTTTCCTCCTTATAGAATTTCATCTGTTTCTGTTACAGAAATTGAAAAGAAAGCTACCAGTCATTTACATCTACATAATACACAATATGCATCCAAAACTGTCTTTTTTCTAATCAATATTCAGAGTGAATAAGGACATATGTATCATAGGACACACTTCACAACAGACTTTTTCATGCTGTTAATGAATATTAAAATCAAGAACATTTAGCATTCAACTGTACTTACCCATTTAAGAATGGCTTTATAGATCAAGGATGAACTAGGAATTAATTAATAAAATAGTGTTCTAAGTGACCACAGATGGCTACTTTAATGTCTTAAAATTTTGTATTCATTGAATTTTATATTCAAAGAATACCACAAAATTTTTGTAAAATTAGTTCTTTACTGTTTGATGTAAATCATGCAATCCTCAATTTAAAACTTTATGCTCTGACTATAGAAATGTTTCAGTACATGTGGAAAAATTAATAAAACCTGATAGAGCCTTTTAAGATTAAAAACTATAAGGCATAGGGAAGAATTATTTTAATTTGAAAGTATTATCTATTAGAAGCCCACACCAATACAGTATAAAGAAATATATAGTCAAGTAACAAATTTGTACAAAGGATGCCTTTGGGGAGAGGAGAAGATTGTGATTAGAGAATTGTATATTGAGTTTTGATTAAATTAATAGGATATTGTATCTTAGCATCAATATAGGCATATAGACATATTTGTTTTCTTGCTTTTTCATATGCTTGGTATTCAAATAAAATGTGAAAAAAATCTTATAAGTTACATTTCTTAAGTTTCAGATGTATCTTAATTGCAAAACAAATTTGAAGGACATTTCTCAGGTGAGAGAGCATATCAGTTTACTTTCACTTATAGCATCCCAAGGATTCTGAACTTAACAAAAACAAAATGACACACACATGGCGCAGCATTTAGCTTGCTTGTATCTCCAGACTTTTACCGTGGGTGCAAAGCATCTGCAGATGGTAAATTTGAGGTTAAAGGAGGTTTACTGTAGAGCAGGCAGATAGCTTTGAAATCCTGCACTGAAGATCAATTATATGGCTTGTCATTTCTTTTTTTTTTTTTTTTTTTTTAGATAGTATTGTTATAATGTAGCATTTATTCTTTAACCATAGAATAATTATCCACTGTGCTTCCTGAGACTTTGCAATAAAGACTGAATCTGGGAGCGAATGCATATGTATTTTCTTTGCTCTTTAACACTGCTTTTGTGGCAATGAAATAAAAGGCATAGATTCTTGTTTTGAGATAAGTCATACGATAAAGGTCTAAAAGAGACCAGGACACACAAACAATCCTAATTATTTTTATATATCAACTGCCACAAATCTATGAAACACAATGGTGTGGCTCTGTATTCACAGATATTATACAAAATGTGTTTAACAAAGACTTCATTTTGCAGTTAACATATTTATTATCATTTAATTTATTCACCAAAGTGTATGTAAACATTTATACTCGACACTTCTTGATAGCACAGGGGATGGTAATAACTTTTCATAACTCTTTGGCAAGAACAATGCTTATGTTTGCAGTCCTTTGAATAGGAAGCCATCTTGTTTCACCAGGACCATTTGCTGAGATGCTGTGTTCTTTTCCAGTGTATGTTTCTTGCTCTGTTATAAAAACAATATATCAGGTATCCATTGGTGTGTGAATTTATGTCTGCGTCTTCAGTTTGATTCCACTGAATGATATGTCTGTTCTTGTGCCAATACCATGCTGAGTTTATTACTGTGGCTCTGCAGTGTGACTTGAAATTGGGGATAGTGATGTCTCTAGAAGTTCCTTTATTATTCTGGATTGTTTGAACTATCCTGAGTGTGTGTGTGTGTGTGTGTGTGTGTGTGTGTGTGTGTGTGTGTGTTTCCATGTGCAGCTGACTATTGTCTTTTCATGATCTGAGAATCATTGAAATTCACTGTTGCAATTTTGATGGGATTACATTGAATCTTATTTCTTTCTTTAATGACCTGAAGTTGTTTTTTTTTTGTTTTGTTTTGCTTTGCTTTGTTTTGTTTTTTTTTATTATTATTATACAAGTCTACCACTTGCTTGGTTAGAGTTACCCTAAGATATTTCATATTAGTCAAGGCTATTGTGAAGACTGTTGTTCCCCTGATTTCTTTCTCAAGCTGTTTAAAATTAGTATATAGGAGGTATATAGTATTGGTACATACTAATTTTTGCAAGTTAGATTTGTGTTCAATTACTTTCCTGAAAGTGTTTTATCACTTGTAGGAGTTCCCCACTAGAATTTTTAAAGTCACTTATATATACTATCACATCATCTGCAAATAGGCATGCTTTGCTTTTAAGACATAAAAAGAAAGTCAGAGTGGTCTTGCATCTGCCATTGTTCAAGAGCCTTTAATTCAAAATAACATGCCAGAGGGGCTTATTGAGAGCTGGCATGTTTTTAATTCCCTCACAGGCAATATTCCTGAGGTTTATTAAAAGTATTTTTAAAATAAACAACAAACACACGAGAAATCATACAGCTCCAATAAAAATGAAGAGTACCTTTAAATCTCCTCACGCTGCTGTCATTAATACTGAGCAACCGAGTATTACATACTAAGAAATAATATTTGGGAAATGAGGGAAAAGCATAGATTTCTGGCATTAGACACTGGTGAGTACCTGCACTTTATTGACATCTCTCTGCTCCTACTTTCTGTATCACTAGAGCTCCTGATTTTCCTTCGGGATCTGATCACAGGCTCTGCATCCCACTCTCAGGTGTGCCTTTCTTTGCTTGACCATACAGTTACTCCCTTGGGTTCTCTCTTTTGCCTATAGCTCTATAATCTTCCCTGAGTCAGCAGCCTCATCCATGATTCTCTCCAGCTCTATGCCTCTCTCTCTGGTCTGTCCCATAGGACTCAGACTCACAGTTCCAAGTCGTTCTTGTATGAATGCCTCCCGAATTCCTCGAACCCAGCACGCTTAGAATGTACTGTCTTCTCCCTCCCTCCCTAGTCTTTCTCACCCAGGGATGAATCATTTTAACGAGATCGCCCAGTTACACAGGATTGGAATCTTAGACAAGTGTGAAAAGATTTCTTCACTACTCCTTAGTCATTCACCATTCATTGTTTCTTCAGTATTACCCTAGTTACAAGGCTCTTGCAACTCTCTTGGCTAGGGTTTCTTAGTAGTGTTCTGACTATTCCCAGGTACAGGGTTATAAGAATAAGTGACTACCTTTAGTCATTGTTTCTATTTGTTTCATGAAGGTTACAGCTTCTTGTATTTAAAACATTGCTATACGTAGTAATTTCAGAATAGTTATATTCTAGACCTGGGGTGATATCTGTACCTGGGAGGCTAAAGTAGAAGAGAATTCTGAGTTTCAAATCAGCCTGGGCTACATTATGAGACCGTATCTCATAAAAGATGGAAGGACGAAGACATATGCTAGAATAGCATAATGTTTTCATATTTCAAATTATCACCATAAAGTAAATATAACTTTATATAATATGCACGATACAATCCTAAATAAGCAAGAGATTAAAATTGTAGCGGAGCCACAGAAGGAAGACATGGGAAACTATGAAAGCCGAATCTGGAAGAGCTAGAAGTAAATGACACACAGAGGATTTCCATATTTGAGCTGAGTGACTTCATAAAGAAGGTTGACTACTAAGTTTAAAAACCGGCTGAGGGGCTGAGGATGTGGGTAGGTTGGAAGACAGCTTTACTGGCGTACATGATTCCCTGAGATCAATCTCCATCTTCACCTCTGCTTGATAAAATGGTGACCATGCCTATAATCTCAGCATTCAGGACATAGAGACAGAAGGATCCAAAGTTCAAGGTCATCCTCAGCTATAAGCTAAGTTCAAGGCTGGCCTAGAATACAGGAGACACTGTCTAATGCCCTCCCCAACTACTCTGAGAAGGAGTGGAGGCAGTGCTGAATACTTAGAATAAGGGGGCCATTTCTCATCAACTGAGACAAAGATAAAGGAAATAGAATTCTTCTGAGGCAGATCATCAGGCCCTCTGATCATCCAGGCATCCACTCCTTGAGTCTAGTATATATCTCTGATGGACTTGGTTCTTTGTGAGGAATGCCTCAAAAGTCATGACTGCTTATATCAGTAAATATATATATATATATATATATATATATATATATATATATATAT
>JANHMN010000015.1:34898270-34963985 GCA_030674055.1 Rhabdomys pumilio
TGTGTGTGTGTGTGTGTGTGTGTGTGTGTGTGTGTGTGTGTGTGTGTTCATGTAAAGAACTTGGAGTTCACTGGTTTGGGTAGACTGGCCAGATAATATACCTTAGGGATCCACCTGTAGGATTATAGGTATATCAACCTTACCTAGGTTTTTGGTTTTTTTCACTTTTATAGGATGTGGGAGACTAAACTAAGGGGCCACATTTGTGTATGGCAAGCCTTCACCTTCTGAGCTCTCTCTCCCACCCTCATCACAGGAATTTTTAGAGGAGACAATTTAGTCCTTGATGAGGTTTCCACTAATATAAGTTATTGATTGAGGAGGGGAAGTGATGTAGTCTTAGAAGCCTAACCCACCTCATCCTGGGATCTCAGCCTTTAGATTCCTAACCATCCATCAATCCCAGGCTAGTCATCTGAGCTTTCAGAGCTTGTCCCAGCCACTAGCTTCAGGCTCCATTCCCAGAAATGTACTCTAATCAGATCAAAGAGACTACGAAGAGCTAGAGAAATCTATCACACGGTGTAAAGCATCCCTGGGAACGTGTTTCGTAATCACGCTGGAGTACTCTCAGACACAAGCAAATGTATTTGAATTATCTCACTAGGCATTCATCTTTCTATAACTCTTCAAGCTGCCTAAATGTAGAGAAAACATGGCCTGCCATAAATTTCACAGAAATTCAGCCCTGATGAAAAGCCACTTGCTCTTTCCCTTCTCCGTGTCTGTCAGCTTGTTATTTCTTCCATGATTTCCCTCGGGCTTTCTTTGCCATATTTACAGTGGCGATAGATGTAGTTAAGGTTTCGCTGATCTGTGGAAAGATCAAAAGTAGAGCAGGAAGACAACAGTAGAGCAGGAAGACATATTTCTGACAGTCAGATCTCCCCCAACTTTGTGGGAAGGCTGAAATGTGACAGTGATGACCAGAAGACAGTAACCATAGAAACCAGTAGGACAGGTGTTCTGCATGCACCCTAAGCCAAAATCTTTACATTAGCCTAAAAACTAACATGTTAAATAAAAACCAAAAGGAGAATGTTATTTGCTACTACTATTTAGTTTTTAATCTCTGATAATAATATCTAACTATATTCTCAAGTACTGAGCGAAATGTTCAACAAGATACGGCCATTAACTATTGAGTAGCAATTCACTAAGCAGACCTGGAATTTCTTGCCACTATAAAGTCAGAATGGTACTACTTGAGGACAACGGTGCTATGTGGAAAGTGCTTACCATGTCCTTAATTCTTCCTTCATGAATTTAATTTAATTCATAATTGCCTTCATGAATGTTAGTTTAGAAGATAGCTAACTCTACTATGGAACTGAACTGTCTATTTTTCAAGATATCTGTCTAAAAATGCTTGATAACCAAAATGTAGGCCACTTATGATCCCTCTTTGCTTTAGGAATGTCTCTGGCCAGACTTGGATTCTTATCTGTCATGTTCAGGATCGGAGTGACATCACCTACCTGGCCATCTATAAAGCAGCTTCTTCGTCCTTCATGTCTCGTTCCCACTTCAACTACTCATAATGGTCATGAGGAAATATGTCCTGTATGCCCATTCATCTCAAAATAACTAGATCCTGATACTCTCTGACCTCAGCTGGGCTACAAATATCTAGTCTCTACCCATGTCTACTCCATTTCCTTACTGATCGATGCCTATCAAAAGTCCTGTGGTGGCCATCCCAACACCTAAGCTGTCTCTCCTCTCTTGAGTTCTCATTCCTAAATACAAATCACCGAAGCGTGCTGCCAATGGTTAAGAAGAAAGCCTTACTTCACAGTGTAAGGGGTCTTAATGTTAGAAACTGATTTTCGCAGCCTTTAGCGTATAATGGCCATTTACCACAGCATCAAGCGTGTTGTATCATTGTTGTGGTTTTACCTGTAACAAGTCCATGCTACCCGAGTGTAGAATGTTACTGAATTTGTAATGTGTGTTCATTCTGGGCTTCTGACAATTAAAAATCATTTCAGTATAGCAGGCTTACTGCCACTTGTTTGCAGATGTTTCAAGGTGACACAGCCTTCCTTGATTGATTTGAGCTCAAGAGAATGATGACTTAAGCAATGATAATCTATCAAGCCTCTCCTATCTCAATCCAAACCATGGGTTTTGTTTAGTAGCATAGAATTGACAATAACCAATCATTTATTTCAATCGCAGTTATAACCTGTGGACTGATATTCTACTGATGTAATGAAACAAAGCTAGATTCAAAACCTACCAGTTGCTTTAAGGAATCTGGGAAGGGCAACATTGGACTTACTGGGATTCCAAGTTCCACATGAATATAATAACTGATACCATGGGAAACACTGTTTGAAGCTACCATCTCTCGTGTGATCACAGTATAACAGTATAATTATACAAGTATAACAGCATTCAATCTCATCAACTTTCAGAAAGTAAAAGCTGGAGATAGCATAACAAAAATAAGGGGAAAGAGGGCAAATCTACATCTCAAAGCTTGTATTGTCCAATCATGCATGGACACCTGAACCCTGTCCAGCATAAAACCTTTGGGATGTGGGGGACAGTTATGGAAAATAACATAGTTTCAGAAGCTACAGAGTTATAAGATACTGTGATTATACATATACATAAGGGAGGCAATAAACCATTGCATATGCTTTTTATGTGTATGGTTTTATACTCATCACCAAAGCAGATGTCTATCATGGGATAAACAAATGCAATACCAATTTACGTGGCAATGTGCTAAGGGATTGTCTAGTTTGGTCATACTTGGTAGCCATTGGGAAGCTAGGAGGGAAATCCTTGTAAAACCCAAGGGAAACCAGAGCTTGATCCCCAGTTGAGCTATTAGTAAGAAAATGGGTATGTAAAGGGGAGAGATAGCTGAAAAAGACCCTAAAGTCTCTAGCGTGAAGTGAGATCTAGTTCATGCCCAGTGACAAATCTCCTCTAAGCTGCAAGTTGCAAAGCTAGCCTACCTCACTAGGATGTTATGAAACATTAGGAAAACATAACTCAAAGATGGCAGTGTACCCAATAAAGAGAAGCACAGAGAACCTCCGTCCTGCCGTCTTTCTGATCTGAAGTTCAGATCTAGGTTGCTTTTGCAGATGGGTGTAAACAAGATGTCTCTTCGGGAAACTGAGCTCTCACAGGCAGGGCCAAAAGGTTCAAAGCTGTAAACTGCTGTACACTGGGAAGATCATTTGTTAAAGAGATGCTGGCCAATGATGCTGAGGCTGTGCGGGTGTGCGGAGCCGGTAGACAGGCTTACTCTCTATATGCCTAGATATGCAACATCCCATAGACTAGTATGGGTCAAGGCTTAGGAGCTACTCAGAGTCTACTAAATATCAGTCCTGCGTGAGAAATAATTCCTCTTCCCCAGATTCCATTTATTTTCTCTCTGTTTTACTCTGGCAGGTTTTATGTTTTGTGGGAATGTGGGAATGGTGATCACACTCATGCATGCACACTTGGAGTACAGAAGTGCGGTCAGCACATATAAAGACCTCTCCACCACTCTGCTGAGACAGGGTGTCTCACTGAACCTGGACCCGACACACTGTGACTAGCCACCAAGCCCTGCCCAGAACCCTCCTGTCTCTGTCTCATGTCTCTGGGATTACAGGCACATTCTTCCACACAGGCTTTTTACGTGAATGTTGGGCATTTGAACAGAAGTCTTCATATTTGCATGCTAAACAATGTCACTGCCTCAGCCCCAGTCTTTATTTATTATTGTAGCCTAATCCAGTTAAATCGTGGGCTAAGCATTTATTTTTATAGCTATGGTACTAACTAAAAGCTCAGGAGAATTTTCCACATTTGAGGCACTATGGCATGCAGGTTTGATGGATGATATTGTGTGATTCCCTAAAGTAAACTGCATGTGTGCACGGACCCAAGTTTTCTCCATACACTTCTCATCTTTTTTGCTTGGGAATTTTTTTAAGGATTCAATGAATACTAAAGGAATGAATGCATGGTCAATAACTGAATGAAAAAGCAATGTACAAAATCTATACTATCATTGTTTCAAGTTAAATGGACAATGAGTAGTCAGAGCAGAAATCCAAATCAGGTCAGACATACAGTCATGCTGTTGGTGTGTTGTTTATGCTTTGTGGTGGTGGTGTCAGTTGGTTGCTTGGTTGATCAGTTGGTTTTTATTTCCTGCCTACCTTAGAAATTGAGTAGTCACAAAATGCTAGCCAACTGGCTTGAAAAAGAAGATCCTTGGTGTTGTTTAAACTCAATACAAAAACTGTTTGCCCCAGGACGAGGCCCCAGAGGACTAAGCATTATCGTCTTCACCAAATACTAATGGGGAAAACAAGCCTGGGGGGACAGGTTAAACTGGAAATAAAGCAAAGAAGCTAAGAAACCAAGGAAGGCAAGCTGAGAAAATCGGGACAAGCCTCTGACTTGGGAAGGAGAAAAGGTGCAAGGGGTCTGAAAAACAGAACTGAAGACAAATAGATATAGACCAGGATTGAGTGGAGCAGGGTGGTGTGAAGGAGACATACATCTTAATAATTACCAGGAAGTTCAAACTGGGTTTGCTCCTGTCAACTGGCCAGGGTATGATTTGTGGCTAGTAATTAAAACAGATACTGAAAACAGAAATGTATTGTTGGTTTATTTCATGCTGTGTCCAGAGAAGACAGCAAACTAAAGAACAGAATGAAAGGTTGGAGGAAAAGCCAGTCTCAGGCAAGGCAAGTGTAAGAGGCACAAAGGAGAAAAAGAGCCTTTAAACTTTCCTATGGAGTGCTGAAGGTTTCAAGTGTGTGTGTGTGTGTGTGTGTGTGTGTGTGTGTGTGTATGGTGTGCATGTGTGTGTGGCATGTTTGTGTGGTGTGCATATGTGTGTAATTAGTGTTTGTGTGTATGGTGTACATGTGTGTGTGGTGTGCATACGTATGTGATTGGTGTGTGTGTGATTGGTGTGTGTGATTGGTGTGTGTGTGTGTGTGTGTGTGTGTGTGTGTGTGTGTGTGCGTGCACGTGCAGGATTGCATCATGTTTACGCGTGTGCATGTAGAGACTATAAGTCAACACCGGATGTCTTCCTCAATTCATCTCCACCTTACTTATTGAGGCAAGATCTCTCAGTGAGCCTGGAACTCAGCAATCAGTTTAGATTTGCTGGCTGGTAAGCCCTGGGAATCCTCCTGTCTGTCTCCCATGCAGGGATTATAGATGCCTCACAGCCTCGCCTGGCTTCATACATGGATGCTGAGAATCTGAATTCAGGTCTTCTTCATTCTGCATGCCAAGCACTGTACCAATCAAACCCACATCCTCGGTCCCTCAGATGATGTTTTTCTTGATGACTTTGTCTTGTATTTCTCATGTATATGATCATGGACATTGTTTTATCTATGCAAGGATCAAATCACAATGTCAGCTTTCTAGCTTTCACACATTTTCTGTGCATCTTGGGCTCGGAGCATATGCCAAAATATCAGTATTTGCGGTTGGTTCTCACCCGAGCTGCTGTTATACACTCGGGCTTCTTAGCATCACTCTTTGCTGTAGCACAGACAGGGTGACCTTCTAGTCTTTACTGCACCACTTCTAGCTTTCTTTATGCCACAGGACATCCTGGTATTGAAAATTATCCTTTGGCAAAGGCAACAAAGAAAATGCAAACACCATAAAGAACCCAGCTCTCCAGCTCTGCAGTGACATTCTATAGGGTCACGTTTCTGTGCTGGAGGACTTCTAGCAGGCATGCATATGTTTAGCTTCCTGCCATTTATGAAAACTGACCCAAGCGTTGCCCTCAGTGATGAATGCCCTGACAGCATGTGTGCAGTCCACGCGTAGCCACTTGTCAACACAGGACAAGCCCCCTCCGATGAACTGACAGGACCACACTTCTTTTCCTCCATAAAAGACATACACAGAGGACTTGTGTTTCTGTCTGAAGCTCTGGGTTTCCGTCATTTATTTTTTATAGCGCCGACACTAAACCAGTTGGAGCTAATGAAGGCTATTATTTCGGACTTGGTACATCAACATGCCGATTTGCTGTTCCTAGGAGGTATACTTGCTGAGTTGGGTTTTTATCATTTTTGTCATGGGAGATCTGGCTCACCAGAACGTAAGTGTTTTGAGGTCCTTGATAATTTCCATTATGCAAATGCTGAATTTCTTCTGCATGGCAGGGAAAGGACTATGTCAAAGTAAGATGAGAGATGGATGCTAAGGTTATTGGTGGGGCTTCTGGCAGGATGACAGAAGAAAGGAGACAAGCAGAACAACTTGTCATGTCCTCTTATTTCTCAATAGGTAACTAATATTTGAGAGATGCTTGGTTTGTCTGAAGCATCTGTGTGGTATTTTAAAAACAGAGTGCCATGCGATTTCAGAAATGCTTGTGTTTCTCATCTTTATGTACTCTCTAAATACAATAGACCTGTAGTTTTAGGCTTAAAGTGAGGTAATAAGAACCTTCAAAATAGGGTATTTTAAAGTAACCATTTGTAAGGAAGTAGAAACTTCCCTCCCCCTTCTCACACATACCCCTTCACACACCAACAGAACAACAGTAACTAAAAATTAACCTGCTAACTGGTAATAACCTATTCCAACTTAGAAGTCTTTTTGTCTGCAATGGGCTTGCTGAGGGTGGTTTGTCATCAATAACAAGTGTTAAACTTTAGGAGATAGAACGCATTTGGTTTATTTCTCTATGAATATTTAGCACATCTCAAGGTATAAATATTGCTGCTTTTTCAAGCATCTTTCAATTTTGCTCTGTTTCCACTGTCCAAGGCTCCTTACTCAGCTTTTTGACTTTGCAAATGTCATTAGCAAACTGAGCTGGTAAAAGAGAAAATATTCAATCAACTCCGATGCTTCGCAGTTTCCAGTGCTCCATGCTTCACCTCTAAGCAGGGTCAATAGACACGAGAGGTGGGGGGGGATTGGAATAAGGTCAGCTCTAGGTGGCTTTACTCACTTTCTATTAAACTTGACAGCTAATTTGCAAGTTCACACTTATTAAAAGCTAGGGTTCTTGGAACTCTGGCTGCTGAACCCTCCCAACTATGCACATAGAAAATGGAGCTCAGAGAATACCCTTAAGTCAGGGCGCTAGCCCAGGCATTATTATGGTCAAAGACAGAATTTACTTCTCATTTAATGCTTTCTAGTAAAAGGATACTGAGAGACAAAGTTGGAAGAAGCATTAGGTAAGAAGCCAGAAATTCCCATTGAGAGTCTCACATGGAATTCAAAACTTGTCATTTCATCTGATTTCACAAAATCATCCCAAGCAAGAATTCCTCCTTAGACCCACTGATGGGATGTTTCAAATGCCTTTTCTATATAAAGATGTGTTTAATCTGATAGAGCAAGTGACATTTTTATAGCCCAGAAAAAAATTATTTATTCTTGGAAAAGAAAAAAATCTTGGACATGGGGCCAGATATGGGAAAAATATATTTAGGGGGTGACATTTTTTGGCATGCAGTAAAAAGGAAAGAGTTTTTTATGAAACATTTGGCAAGGCAGAATCTCAGAACTATTTCTAAACTTCTCCATTTGCAAAACCTCACAGACTGTTCTGCTCTCTCTGCTATGGGAGAAGGAAAATCCCTTGGCTGGGATGGGCTAAGTCCCATTGCTGTGCTTTTGCTGGTAGGAATTGGTTAAATTAACTAAACTCCTGTTGGAATGTCTAGCCTGTCATCAGCTCAGCATCAAAATGAAACACATGGCATTGAGAGAGAAAATCAAAACCACCTAATTTTCAAAAAATATTTGAATAACCCTTGAAGGTTAGCAACACATTTGTTTTCATACAGACATGCACATGCATACACACACACACACCACACATACATAGGCACGTTCATGCACATATACACTTACACACACTATACACCTGTACACAAATATACACTTACATACACACAAACACACACATATACACATATATTACATACACACAAATACATACATATACACATATATACCACACACATACACTACACATATATGCATATACACCACATATACACACACATACACACAAATACATACATACACCACATATACACACATACACATACACTCACCACACATATACAAATACACACACATACACACACACACCACAAAAAAGTACAACACACACACTACTGCTTTAAATTTCTCTTCTAGAGACGGAGTTGGACAGACTCCTATACTCTGATTCACATGCATCTCTTCAGAGGGAATGCTTCTCTCATGAGGAACCTTGGCATCCTGGGCTTTCGGGGCTCATGGTGCTGAGAAGAAATTAAACATGTGTATTTTAGTAAAAGTATCTCAGTGGACTTAAGGACATAAGATGGTGAGCCAAAGAATATCCGTTTACCCTGTCTACAATATGGATGACATGTTCATCCAGGTTAGCACAATATTTGCTTGCTGATTACTGTACCTAAGCATTCTTCCTTGACTAAAGGACAAGTGTAGGCAGATTCTGGGGACAGAGACAATGTGGAGACCACAAGAACGTGCCTCAGTTTTTCCTCTTTAGGCTGCCATTTTTTTTTTCTTTCGGTGCCTCTTATCTCACAGTGTAGAATGGAGCTTAAAGCCATGTTCACAGTGCTCAGTGGGGAGCCAGTCAAGTTGCTCTGGATTAGTAAACAGCTGGACTTGTGTCTCCTCGAGGCTCAACACAGACTGTTTCTGTACACCAGGAGGAGCACAGGCAGGCTTGTTGACTGAATGGAGGCTACTGCACTGTTAACACGCGTTCTGTTTTCCTAAGAGCTGAACGTGAGTCTAGCAGACAGAGGTTGGTTTTATAGAAATGTTGTTCTGTCAGTGGGGAAAGTCTTTCCCTTCCTCACACCCCCATCCCCACCCCACCCCCACCCCGTTTCTGGCTGTGTAAAATGTTAATCCCACAAAGGTGTTAGAACTTCACTGATGTTTGGTCACATACACAGGGACTCTCTCCTTATATCAGAATCAACACAGCTGCACGCTTTTCATCTTTTAGGACATTGGTGCTTTGACCAGACTGTTGTCAAGTGTTGAAGGGTGTGTGTGACAGAGTCCCCTCTTTTCTCCATTTCTAAATTGAATCTAAAGTCTTTTCGACTGTTCCTATATTACCACAGCTGTTCTTAAACAGCTCAGGCAATGCAGGGAAAGCCAAGGCACGCATGCTTGACATTGATTGAGGAAAGAGATGACCCTGGTCTCTCGGTGGGCTACTTGCCTTCACCATCTTCCTGTCTCCATCGGTTTTGAGGAGAGGTCAAAGGGCAGACTTGGGTCATGACAGTTCTTTTGTCAACAGCTGTTTTAAGTTCCAAACCTGAAACCCAAAGGCAGTGGAAAGTCTAAGGCCAGTTGCCAGTTACAACAATCACTGGGAAATCTACCTTCCTTCTCGATCCTCTTAAGTGGGAGAAGTGTTGCTTTAAAACACAGACATAATTAGAGAAAACGGAGAGAACTGTGGGCTAGCATCGATGCTTGCCGTGGTTATCTCTCTCCAGTGAACATGCTGAGAAGCTTGGGTGAAATGGGTATCTCCAAAAGCAACCCACAGCAAAGGCATTTTAATCAACACTCTACTTGACATGTTAAACTGGAGTTTTAGAATGTTAGCTTAACAATGAGACAATGGGGAAAACTGTGCCAGTGAGCAGGCTTGCATTGGGTAACGTGATAAATCATGCTTGCGTGCCTAAAACATTTCTTTTTAACTACGATGTGGACAATCTTGTATTATTATTTCTCATATCTGTGCTGAAGGTGAGATGTTGTCTAAGTGATATCTTCTGACACCCCAGTGTATTTGCAGAAAATAAGTAGGAAACCTAAGTCAGCTTTAAGCATAGTCCTGATGGGGCTGCTGCAAGCAGGCATGTGTGTTAGGGTAGTATTAAGCTAAAGATCTCTAAGAATAACTAAGGAAAATTGACAGGGCAGGCATCGTCGGTATACCTGTAGTTAGCTATAGATCGTTAGCAAGCACTTACCTCATTTAGAAAAGGTGTTCTCTGGATTCTCAACTCTGTACTGTTGTGGGTATGAAAATATAATGGGCTCATTAACATGGATGGCACTGATTTTAACCCTTCCTTAATCCCCACGGCACAGTTCTTCTCCTACCTCCTCTTGCATCTTACACTCTCTGATGAGGAACCCGCAACTACCCAGAATCTCACGATTAGCTTCTGTAATCCAACCCTAAAGATGATTTTCAGTGAAAGAATGTGTAGTAATAAAAGCAAGGTATGTCTAATGACGAAGAACAAGAAGTTCTCCTTTGGCTCTAAGGAGTGGGTGGGGGGAATGATAGCACTCAGTGGGGTCAGCAAGGCAAGCTCTGTGGAATTACCTCCCTCTTCTGGCTCTGTATTTCTCTCCTCTCCTACGCTACGCATGTCTAGAATGGGCTAGAAAAGCTCAGTCTGGGATACAGGTCTGGCATGTGGAGTGCATATGAACAGCATGGTCCTTGCTACGACACCCCGTGGCTCCATTTTATTAAAACACTGAGCGGTGGTCACATCACCCTTTGTGAGGAGAAATGTGGTATTTAAATAAGGATCAAGAAGAAAGGAAAGGAATCCGTAAACCATGCCAGGGTCTAAGACAGTCAACACTGCTTGATTCATGCTCACCTGATATGATCCAGAGTAAAACAGACCACGTTTACAAACTCCATATAACTATGACTCTGTACAGACGAGCCTTGGTATGCAACAGATCCTCGGTAACAAATGTGTTCACACAATTTCCCCTCAACATTTCTTTTTGTCTTTTTTGGGGGGAGAAGTGAACATCAAGCTTTGTAATGAACAAAAGACACCCTGATAAAGTTAGGCTTTGCCTGGTTAGATCTCAGTGCTATTTTGGTGACTGTGCGGTTGATGAGCAGATCCCACCCACCTATTCATTGTAACATTTCTCTTCTAGAGCCAGAATAGGACAGACTCATATACCATTCTGATCTGGGTGCATTTCTTCAGAAGGTATGCTGCCCTCAGGGGAACCTTGGTGGCCTGGGCTTGGGGTTTACGGTGCTGGGAAGAAGTTAAATGCATGTATTTTAGTAAAAAGATACGTCAGTGAAATTAAGGATATAAGACCATAGGCCAAAGAGTGTTCGCATGCCTTGTTTTCTCCTTGACCTTTCCTGCTGTAATTCCCAGAAGAACGCCTACCTTGAGATTTTGCACAGACAACTGTTTTTAAGCTGATACAGAGGAAGCCCCTAGAGAACAGCAGAGGAAGGGAGGCAAGGACAGGATCTCAAGAGAACTTTCTTTTTGCTTAGTGATTGTGTTTGTTTACTTAGGGGTGCTAGGGGTGGAACCCAGGTAGGGCCTTGTGCGTGCTACACAAGTACTCGGCCACCAACTCACATCCCAAGCACACTCGATGAACTATCTTGAGTGGGTCTTAAAAACACTGAAAGAGTAACTGAATTCCACCCTTGTCCTAAAAATGTCTTCTCACTTTCTTCCACACCCAGACAGCTAATCCGTTCTGCAGGATCTAGAACTGGGGCAACTGTCCCAAGTTATTTGTAAGCAGACTTTGAATACAGGGGAGTAGAAAACTAATCATGGTTTGGGCACTTTGGTTCTCAGACAACACATGAACTCCTAAAGTATATATGAACATCTCCCTAACTCACCTTTTCCTAGGTGCTATGAATCTCCTTGTAATTGGTCACTTTGTTTTTAATTATTTCTGTCATACTTCAGTGCCTTTCCTATTCCCACACTGTATCTGAGATAATCCTCCGACAGGATGGAGTTTTTCTACATCCTAACACATTCTTTGATTGCCCTGACTTTGGAGAGCAAGGAAGTGCCCTGGAATTTTTTTTTTTTTTTTTTTTTTTTTTTTTTTTTTTTTTTTTTTTTTTTGCTGTCATGCAAACAATTTAGAAGGTCATTAGTCTCCACTGAATCTTCTATCTTTGCTGATGGTTTACTTTGTATAGGAAAAAATTTACTTCCTCCATTAAGTCATGTTTTTTGTATGCACATGTATGTGCTTTTATAGAAAGGTCACACATTGGGGCAAAGGTAGAAGATTGTGGAATTTGTTTTCCATTATTATAATCAATAGTAATCTGTGTGATAGTCTTCCTGAAGGAACAAAATATGGATGAGTGAGTGAGTGGATGGACAAATGCAGAGAGGTAAATAGATGACAGATTGATGATAGATAGATAGATAGATAGATAGATAGATAGATAGATAGATGAATAGATGGATGATGGATGGATGATGGATGGATAGATGCATGCATACATAGATGGATAGATGGATGCATAGGCTTACAGATATAGGTAGGTGACAGACAGACAGTATTTCCTAATCTTTGATTATTATAACAGGTTTTAGTTTAAGGACAAAGATAATCTCACTGAAAATTGAATACCAAGAGGCTTAATTAGACATGACACTGGAAATTTATTTTATAAATATTTTGCTAAGTTGATAGGAGAGGAAGTTATTAGTGAGGTGCTTGTTTTGCCTTATGCTGCTTTTAGAGCCCATTGAAATTCCTCATCGGCATTAACCATCTGACATGTTTTCCGTTTGGAGGAATGTTCTATTCTAAGTTCCAATTCTTCCTCTATTTCCAGTGTGCGGGCCGAGAGTCTCTATTGGAATTGCCAGGATGACACTGTGTACTCAAGCAAACCCTGAACATTATTGAAAGGAGGGTTTTAAATTAACCATTTGAGTTTTTCAAACTCTAAGCCATTTCCAGTGTGTGGTCACTTGGCCACAAGAAATCTCTACAAAACAGATAAGACCATAATTTGCCTTTGTCATAATAGAAGAAGATTGACCAATTTAGTGGTCTCCATAGGAATGCTCAGTATAAATACATCCATTGATTGTTTTCACGTTGATATATCATTTGTCAGGAAGAATAAAATTGGGTAGAATTTTGAGCGGGGACAGAAAGGAGTCTCTTCCCAGATCCACGATAGTTGACATCCCACCATCCCCTCTAAAGGCGCAGCTCCAATGACCTAACTTCCTCTCAATAGACCCATCTCCAACCTTCCTGTTTACTCAGAGACAAGCAGGCCAGGACCTGCAAAAGCGGTGATACACATGAAGTCGAGCCTGGATCTATGCAATCCCATCATCTCTGAAGTAGGTTAAAGTTGAGTTTTTTCAGTTTTCTAGTTTGGGGATAGCCAGTGTAAAGCAACTGTTGCAACCTGGATCCTATGCCAATGGCTGTAGCAGTCACCCAAGGGTTCTTTGGCATTTTAGTCTCAGATGGACTAAAATGACATTTTAGTCATTTTCTGAGCCTAAGGTTGCCTTGTTAGTGACAGAAATAACTGAGTTACTGGTATTCTCTAACAACTTTCTACATACAAATGATGCTTGTATTTTACAAAATAGTAAGTGCTACTGAAGCATATGACTTATTACATTTTCTCTGTCACCCTGATAGCATCTTTGTTAGTTATATTTCCATCACTATGACAAAATATCTGATCTGGTCAACTTACAAGGATCTGTTTTCATCTGTGGCCATTTGCCCTTGGGCCTGTGTTGGGCCAAATATCATGGTGTTGAAACATGTGGTGGTGGAAGTCTGTTTACATCACAGAGACCAAGATGCAGGGTAGGACAAAGGGGGAGCTATGTGTCTCAGTGTCCTGTTTGAAGGCACACCCCCAGTGACCTAACTTCCTCCTACTTGGCTCATCTTTTCAGCCTCCTCTACCATTTCTCAGTCATACCAGAGGATGCTGACCAACTTTTTTGTCCCATATGCCCTTGGGAAACATTTAAAGGGCAAACAATGAAGTGTCCATTTGAGTGGATATTTCAAAACAGATAAAAAGAAGATAACTTATGACTTTTAAGTGACAGTCATGGGTTCATATCTTCACAGGGAAGCCTCCAGTCTGCCAATTCAGGGCTCTATCCAGTGAGTGACACCAAAGAGAAGTTCTTCTTTAGTATAAACTGAATGTAAAGGAAATAAATATTTTAAAAATTTCAGTTCACCATCTGGGTGACAAAATGTGTATTTGGGGATATTTTTTTTCTTTTTCGATATTTTTGATAAAATTCATGTTGATGTTTTAAATTTTTAAATTGTATTCTCTATATTAGTTTGTTTATTAGACTTACAACCCATTGCTTTACTATTTTTCCATAGTATGAAAGTATTCTTTGATAACAAAATTTCATTAGCTACAGAGGAAACTAAATATAGAAATTATAACACCTCCAAGGGTAAAATACCAAAAGCTGATATTTTCTAATGTTAAAGGCATCAGAAATTCTTAACATTGAGTGTACTATATTTCTCTGAGTTTCCCTGAAAAAAAGAAATTATGTAAGTTGTACTGTACATGAAATGCTAGTGTCCTGCACCCGACCACCCCACCACCACCACCCCTACCACCACAGTAGATCGTGATCCTTCTAAAACTGAACCGAACCATCTGGAATGTGAATGAGTCATCAGACTAAGACAGAATAAGTGAGAAAGTCCTAAAGCTGTCTCTCAGGAAACTGAAGATCTGCCCATGAGCTGTGCTCACAGACCAGAGACAAGTTCCCTGGACTCTGAGAACCTGGCTCCCAAAGCTGCAGATTTGTGACCGTCACTTGTCAGGATGGAGAGGGGCAGGTGAGGAAGGCCCTACTCTTTGCTTATGGAGAAAATGGAATGTGGGAGAAATTTCAGGAGGAAATACCGTGATAGACCTCATGAAGGGGTGCTGTGCATGAGATTTTCTTAGGGAGACAGCTACATCTACTCCCACCCCATACATATCACAATACTTAAGTTCAAACTTTGGGTCTTGCTCATGCCAGGTGAGCTTTCTTCCAGCAAGCAAATTCCCCAGATTTTCCCCCCACTTTCTTTTTTAGTACAAGACAGGGCCTCTGTAATTTGCCCAGACTGGCCTTGAGCTCACTCTGCAGCCTGAACTGGCTTTGAACTTGAACTTCTTCTGTCTTGTCATGCCAAATAGCTGGGTTCTAGGCATATAACACTCATCCCAGCTTCCCTCTCTTTGTCAACTCTGTATACCAAAAGACTTATTTATTTATTTTATGTATGTGAGTGCTCTATCTGCATGTACTCCTACATGCCAGAAGAGGGCGTGGGATCCCATCATAGATGGTTTTGAACCACCATGTGATTGCTGGGAATTGAACTCAAGACCTCTGGAAGAGCAGCCGGTGGTCTTAACTACTGAGCCATCTCTCCAGCCCCAACTTAACAGTTTTAAAGTATGTATTCCCTGAACAAAGTTTTATTTGCTCAATACTGGGAAAACATACTTTACTAGAAAAGAAAATAGAAGAAAGGAAAATAAGAAAGTTTCTCTCTCTCTCTCTCTCTCTCTCTCTCTCTCTCTCTCTCACACACACACACACACACACACACACACACACACACACATAGAGGAAGGCCGAAGTCCATTCCCACAAATGCTGTCTACCTCCTTTGAGACAGTATTCCTCATTGGCCTGGAGTTCACTAATTAGGTTAGACTGACTGACCAGTATATAAGGCACAGGGCTTTACCCTCACCTCGACCTCTCTGGCACTGAGATGATAGCATCTGTCATCACTCCTGATGTTCTAATTTGGTTAGGTGCTGGGGACCTCACCTCAACTCTTCATGCTTTCACATCAGGTGCTTTTCAGACCAGGCTATTCCCAGCCCCTCATTTTAAGGTTGTTTTGGGTTGGTTTGGTTTGGTTTGGTTTGGTTTGGTTTGGTTTGGTTTGGTTTGGTTTGGTTTGGTTTGGTTTGGTTTGGTTTGGTTTTGGTTTGGGGCATGTTTTTATTGGTTTGTCTGTTATTTGTTTGTTGACTCTTTAGCTCAGAATGACATCAAGTTTAATGCAATCTTCTCCCATCCCTGAGTGTTAGAATTCCAGGCCTGAGGCACTCAGTCCAGCTTTCATTCATAGTTTCCACCCACACTCTATTATCTGTCGTAAATGCTCTACACATGTCAGCTAACCCTCACGGCAACCAGAGTTGAGGAACTGCTCCTTATTTTACGTCAGAGGTAGGAAATGTGGGAAGTCTGACTCTATTGGGTGACATCTTTCCTGAGACAGCACTGGTAAGACTCCTGTCAGTGGCTGACGCTGGTCAATCCAGGAGATACCATCAGGACCTGTTCATCATACTGACTTTATAATAGGGCAGACAGACACACCAATGGGGTTTGTCTCTGGTCTTTCTTTTTCCAAAGTATAAAAACAGTGTGACTTAATGAACTGTTTGATTGACTGTTTAGGACACCTAAGAGGTCTCATAAGAGCCTGAGAAATGTCATCTTAATTACGCTCTTCCTGAGCTTAGAGTCACCAAGAGTGAGTTTAGGATTAGGAAAGACTCTCTGGTTGAAATAGCTTGTGTTGCTGTGCTTTGGTCTGTAAGAATTTGGTGAATAAAGGAGACATTTGGTTAATCAGATTTAGACATGCCTTGACTCTTTGACCAAAATGAATCTTACCAAACCCCTGCTTGTCCGTGTTTCTCAGTGTATTATAAATCCATCATATTTCCAGTATCAAGCACAATGATGTATGCAAACCTAGCAAAATATTCTCAAGACATCCTCAGGCATTTTGACTGGGGAGGTAGGTTGTTTATTAGTTTGGTTTTCCTTTAACAAGCTAAGAGCTCCTATCTGAGTGACAGGTAAAGACGAAGATAGAAACCAAGGGAAACTGAGGTCAGTTTCCCTCAACAAATGCTGATCCCAACAAATGGGAATCAAAGCCACCATAGGCTTCTATAAAATCTTGGATCTTTGTAATAAAAGACAGAACCTTGATGCCACCCTTGGTCCACCTGTGTAGATGCAAAACCAAAGTACTATATTTGTGAGATTTTTTTAATTGAACAGCCCAGTAATCTCTACAGAGGTTATTTCATCTGAGTATACTAAAAGTCAATTAATTATGTTACACATGTAAATTGTAAGTACAAGTCCATAACACAAGGACAAGCTAATCTAAAGTCATTCATGTTCCCAAGACTTGGTCATTAGAGAAATTATCAACTCTACCCTAAGCATATTCTGAGACAAACGTTAGCCAGTAATTCAAAATGGTGATCGATGTATGTTTTCTAGGATTTAATTATTTCTTCTGAACCAGCTAGTCATCTTGCTTTACATTAAAATGTGGGATAAACATAATTTTTTATCATAAAATAAGCAAGCCAGGGAGCATTTTAGGAAAGCATGCTTGTTGTATCATAACGATTCAATTACCTCGATGAACAATTTGCTTCCTAATGAAGACAGACTTGTTGAAAGAACTTGTTGAAGTTAATCTCTTCAAACATTTCTTTATTCATCATGTAGCCCAATGAGCTGATAAAAGGTTTAGTTTGGTAGTTTGACAACAAAACTGCTAAGATTTCATTAATTTCAAAATAAAAAAAGCATTGGCCTAGCCAAGTAAAATTGGCTCATTATAAATGCCCTACACAAAAGTACCATAAAACACCAACAGATAATTTGCTAATTTTTTCTAATGTTTACTTCTATGTAATTTTACTGTTATGACGAGATATTAACAAGGTATGATGACTCTGCAGTTGTTTGGCTAGCTGTCACGGCTGTATAAATGAGAGGGTATTAGCATAAAATGTGGTCTTTCCTTGATATTCTACCCACTTTTCAGAAAGCATAAGAACATAGTTTGCTGAAGCTACTTAGATCACATCGGGGCTGCCTGAAGTGACTCACCCGGTAATCATGGAAACGGAGTCAAGCAGTGAGAAGAAATGAGCCTGTGAGGTTTCTTTGGATGCTAAGGTCTCTGTGGAGATAGTCTATTAGGGTTTCCTAATCTGTCCCCATGCATTCAGGTCTCCTCTCCCTTCCCACTTTTGTTGACTCTCTGTAAAAGCCACAGTAAGTTTCAAAGAAGGCAACTGAACACTGTACCCTCGGGACTTTATGTTCTTTCCAGAAATGTGTCTCGTATTTAAAGATGCATGCTCAAACGTCCTAAAAATGGACTCTCCTCCCAGATACATTTCTCTCCCGTCTATTTCTGCAGTCCTGATCCAGGGCCAGGATCCCATACTATATTTATGTCACTCTATTTTTTTCCTGTGTCTCTTTCATAAGGTTTTAATATATTAATACTTACAAAGAAAAGTATTATTAAAAACAAGAAAATAAGCACCCAATCTCATTATACATTAAAGTTGCATCAAGTGTGTGTGTGTGTGTGTGTGTGTGTGTGTGTGACACTTTAAGTGTGGTTTTCAAAGTTGCATGTACTCTAATGCATCCAGACAAAGTTTATATCAAGCAAACTTTATAGATTATATATCTATGAAACATGAAGCTTCTAAAAGGGGGCCCATAAAAACTTTGGGTAATCTTAAATTTAAAGTCAAGTTATAATATTCTATTCCTTTGGTAGTAAATATATATAAGATACATAGTGACAAAAGCTTAAATAAAATATGGCCTTTGCCCTTAAGAAAGCATGTACACCATAAAGTAAGACAACATGAGGTGATACAAGTAAGCCTCGTCTTATAATGAAAATGCATTTATTTAAAGGAACAGTTAAAATGAAGTCAATTTCTGTCTTCAGGCAAGGAGCTGTTACAATGAAGGAAGACAGGACTACTTCACAATGTGCTTCTAATAATGGGGTTTTTTTGGATAATTGATGGAAAATATCTTTTTTATTGGATATTTTCTTTATTTATATTTCAAGTGTTATCCCCCTTTCCTGGGTTTCCCTTCCGGAAACCCCCTATCCCCTTCCCCCCTCCCCCTGCTTCTATGAGGGTGCTCCCTCACCCACCCACCCACTCCTGCCTCCCCGCCCTGGCATTCCCCTACACTTTTAAGAATCATTAGGGAGGATCCCAATGGGGGAAAACTCACACACACACACACACACACACACACACACACACACACACACAAAACCAAGCCAATCATATCAATTTGTCAACCAGTCATGTGCTCCTCAACAGGAACTTGCTGGAATAAGTGTGACGTGACTCCCCTAAAACCTAGGGCAATGACTAGCATCAGGTAGGCACCCAGCCCAGGTGTGCTGTTTAGGTGCTAATAAAGGTTAAAATGTGAACTGTGATCTTCAAAAGGCAGGAAACTTCCTGAAGGCCCCAGTGTGTGGAGAGAAATAAAGGAACACGCCCTGGAGTTCTGAAATTTTGCCTAGAACTATAGTGTTGGGAGGGAGGGAAAGATGCAGAAAGGGAGA
The DNA here is from genome assembly GCA_030674055.1 of Rhabdomys pumilio. Classification (NCBI taxonomy): domain Eukaryota; kingdom Metazoa; phylum Chordata; class Mammalia; order Rodentia; family Muridae; genus Rhabdomys; species Rhabdomys pumilio. The sequence continues at coordinate 34,917,531 of JANHMN010000015.1, forward strand.
TGAGGGGAGAGGGAAACGGCATCCAAAAGATTATTTCTGATAAAATAGAATGTTAGGAACCATAATCCTGAAAGCAGCAACATCAGTGTTCAGTAGCAACCACAACTAATATTTATGGTCCATGTCTGCAAGCAAGCACGGAGCTAACAGTTCCATTAACATCCTCTTGGGGCTCTTATCAGAGTTTATACATAAAGAAATATATATACATAAAGAGATGTGAGTGATTAACTTGCTAATAGATGTTCTGCTAGAATCTCCCTCCCTTTGGAGGTAGTGGAGAGATGCTCTCTCAGAGGGCAGACGTGTGTATATCTGCCATAGAGTATCGACTGGAGGAGCTAGAAAGCCACAGCCAGAGCTTCTGCCAGATGCAGCCTCCCAGCCAATAAGAATGAGTGGCTCTATCCATCACCACTGGCAACAATTAAAAAGTAGAACACCTACAGGCCGATGCTTTGTGCTTCTACCTGTGGGATTATCCAGCAGGTGAGCACAGTTCATAGCTGTGAACCCACAAAAGGACAAAGTTCAATGTACACATTAACAGGAGATATGCTCAAAAATAGATCCGAGTCTTTTTATAGAACTAGTCAAAGATTCCCAGCAATCGCTTGTGGGGAGAAAAAGCCTTGAAGTTAAAATATAAACTGACAACACGGTCTTATATGTGATTGCTTGATGCACTGAGAGTATCAGGGTATGCCAGGTGCTGCTGCAGTGAGAGATAAACGATGAGACAGACAACATCCAAATCTCACAAAAACACAGAGGAGAAGGCAGACATGAAGGAAATAAGCACCCTATCTTTGCTGGATGAACGTGTTTCTGAGAGCAGAGAAACAAAGAGTAATTGATCTATGGGGAAGGAAATCCTGAAAGGTGTGTAGGAGCTGAGTAACATAGTGCATGTCAATAATCTCACCAGTCAGGAGTCTGAGGCAGGCAAATTTAGAACTTGGGGGGCAGCCTGGGCTACACGACTCTGGAAAGAACTTGTAGGGCAGGAAAAAAATAGGAAGAAAGATATATGAGATTTGGGGAAATCAAAGGGTTACATAAATTATATGTCTAAATTCAGGGAGTCAAAACAGAGTTCATAATAAACGTTCAAAAGGGGCAGACAGACAGCCAAACTGGAGAGAAGTGGAAATAGCTGATATTGCAAATGGAGACCCAGTAACTGCAAATGCAGACTGAGCTGGAGATGTTGGAAAATTTGCTTAAAGCTTATTCCTTAAGAGAAGAGTCACCAGAATGAAGGTGATCAGCACAACGGGGCTAGGATGTAGGAAGAACCCTGGGGCATTGGATAAAGGACAGTAAAGAGCAATGGAGGGAGGTGTCAGACTGGACACGCCCACCAGAGGTCTTAAAAACAAACCATCTGTCTGACCACTCACAGGCTCGCCAGAACAATGTTCAGGGAGCAAGTTCCACACGGAGCACTGCACTCTGGGAGGTAATCAATACTGAAGAATAACTAACTGGCTTTACCCAGGGGCTGTGCAGATGATTACCTAGCTTTTTTCCCTTTGTCTTGTTATACTGTGCTTGAACATACCCCACATTCAGTAAAACACATAAATCTGTCCCAGCACCGCTTATGCTGTAAAGCTATGATAGTTTCCTAAAACACCTAGCACTGTTTTAAGAGCCCAGATCTGAGGAAAGGAGAGGAAAAGGCTATACCAAGTTAAGAACTCAGGACTTTTCTAATGCTTAGCTTTCACTCCCAAGTCCAATACATGAAAAGCTAATTGTTCACACCCTGGAGTCTTCCCAGCTGTCCAGCTGTAATGAATGACATACAGGATGAAGACAGAATAATCTGAGCCTATCAGACGTTAGCAAGCAGACGCTGAAAACCACAGCCATTGAAGCTCTAGGTGCCTTATCTGTGGCACATCAAGGAAAGCAATGGGAAATAGCTGTGATGTTACTGGGGTCTGTGGGTTTATATCACTGCAGCTGCCTTCCTATTTCCAACCTAGGGCTTGGCATTCAGTGAAGCATCTTACCCCATGACAATGAGATCTATGTATGTTTTCTTGACTCTACAAAGACGTTGAACTAGAAAGACACATGCTGAAAAGAAAATTCTCAAATGACGAGCTTTAATATTTACATCGTGAATAAGGCGTACTCTGTTTAAAGCCTCATGAGATCTGTATGTTGATAAAGCTTGGGAAGTTATCCTGAGGAAACAGAATTACCCTAAGGACAGTGCTTAAAGCAACGGGAGACTCCTCCTCCTGGTTGATGGCATTTGCATTAATTTCTATTTACTCCCTTTAGTGTTTCCTCCGAATCCTCCTCACAGAAAGAGATTACACAGTTCACACATGCAAGTTCTTGCTCATTAAAACATGTCCAGTGAGCCGGGCACAGTGGCTCAGGAGACTGAAGCAGCAGGATCCTGAGTTCCATCTTGGGCTGTTATGTAGGGAGTTGGAAACCAACCTGGGACATGTTATAAGACCTTGTCTTGAATGAATGAATGAATGAATGAATGAATGAATGAATGAAATAATGTGATATTTTTCTTCTTTTCCCTGTGATATCAACTCAAGTCTCATCACTTCAGCTATTAAAATTCTACTAAAGCTCAGAAAAAAAGCTAACTTTCCTGAGGATATTAGGAACTGTTTAAGCAACACAAAAATGAATGGGAAGAAACCCCCTTTGATTCTGGGTAGCAGCCATCCAATATTAACAGCATCATCAGTGATCATCTTAAAGGGACAGCTCCAGGTAGTTTAATGACAGGAAGAGGATCCTTGCAGTTGGTAGGTCCAATCCCACTTATAGTAAGTTTCCTCAGAATCTTGTCCTAGATCACCTAAGGTCCCTCTCTCTTCATTTCTTAGCAGCAGTCAGAGAAGCCAGAGACAGATTCATTGTAGAGCACTATTCTGCAAAACCTGAAGGGTTTCCACTCTGCTAAAAATACCCCCCAAAGGCAATACAGCTGCTTCATGTTAAACTCGTTCAGAATGAATTGCAGAAACCATCTCCCAAGTGAAATTCACTTTGAAATTCAAGGCCTACATAAATTTAACAGAAATGTGATTTCTCGTAGCTAAGTGGTCTAGAAACTAAGTTTAGGATCCAAAGAATTACAAACGGGTTTTCATGTGTTTGTTTGTCTGAAGTAAAGGGGAGAAAGTAAACATATATTCACAAAGCCACGATGGTTCCTCTCAGATGAGTCGGTAAACTGCATCTGGCATCGGGCCGGTGATCATAGCAACATTGTTACTTTGTGGCCAGAGTCCAGAATGGTTTCACTTGTATATTATTCTGCAGTATCATTCTAAAATCTCTCACAGAATCCACAGCCCTTTCATAGATATCAATGGGTGTTCATGTGTATCTATGATTTGTGTGTTCAAATTATTGTTTGGGCCAGGATCTAAAAAAAAATAATAAAATTAAAACAACAACAAAACCACATCTTTTATTTATCACCCTACATTTTTCTTAAAAAAAAAAAAAAAGCTTTTTTGGGGGCGGGGCGGGGAGAATGTGCTCTCACATGAAAAGTTGGCTAAATTATTTGGAAGTTGAGCAACATAGGACCTAATTACAAGGAACAAAGGCCTGTAATTCTAAGAAGGCCATAGTTATCCGGCACAGAGGAACTCCTTTAGTGATTTACTTAGTCTCTGGAACAATGTCTGTTTTCCTTTTGGCCATACAGGAAGAGCTGGGCATTTTCTTCTACTTTACTGTAAAACATTTAGTTTTGTTAAGGTCATGATCTAGGGGTTTTTGTCTGGTGGTAACAAAGTAAAATGCTTTTTCTCCATTTTGTTTGCTTTCCAATCCTTTATATTTTGCACATCTGGTCAAAATTCCAGTTGAAAAGGACCAAAAGGAAAAGGTAAAACTTCTACTGCCTGATCCAAAAAAATCTCCTATCTAGGCTTCAAAAAAAAAAAAAAAAAAACAAAAACAACAACAACAAAAAAAAAAACCGCCCCTGCCACTGGCTGTGCTGTTCTTACAGGAAGTTAAGAGAAAGATCCATCCCCTCACCATGGTGATCTTATCCTCAGAGAGACAACAAATCAAATCAAACATTCCTCTCATCACAGCTCAGGAGGAGGAGGAATAAGAAGATTACATTTGTTTTCCTTGTGATTACCTTTGGGCTCACAGTTGAGCCGTCTTCATACTGTTTTCTCCAAGGTCCTACCGAGTGGGAATCTGTGGATCACTGCAGTGTGAAGTGAGAAGCTGAAGCCAGGAGGCAAAGGCAGAGTATCTCTAGTCATGTGGAGCCAGTGTCAGCGCTGTGGTCGCTGTGGTCGGAACCTAAACTTTCAAAGCTTAGGCTAATGTCACATTGCCCTCGATTCAAGGAATGGATTAAGACCCAGGTCTTCTCAAGGAGTCTGTCTGTCTGGATGTGATAAGACAAGGAGAGGAAAAGAGACGGGAGAGAGTGTAGCACGTCCTGGGAGTGTGGCAGAGAAAGTAATTACGATGGCACCTTCCGTTAACTGATCGTCTGGTCAGAAGTATGTCTGCGAGGACATTTCAGTCGGCCTATGACCCATTTAAATCAGTGGTTCTCAATATGTGGGTCGCAGCTCCCACAGGACTCCATTACAAACATTACAGTTCATAACAGCAGCAAAGTGACAGTCATGAAGCAGCAGTGAGCACACCGTTCTACATGAGGAACTGTGTCGCAGGATATTTGATCAAGCTGTGAACCCCAAGATTGTGTTAGTTACTGGAGAAACCTGTTTCTGGTTGTGGTTGGCTTGGCCCTAGTACACACCTTTAATCCAAGAGCTTTCTGTTTATTATAAACAGGATTAAATAAAGTCAACCATAGGCCAAGAGGCGGAGCAAGCAACCAGTTGACAGGAAATAAACATAGAAAAAAACCAGAGAGAGTAAGAAGTCAGAAGGACGTAGAGAGAGACACACAGGAAGTAGAAGGGAGGGATGTAGAGGTTAAGGGATTTTTGAGATGGCATGGAGAACTTCCTTTTGAGATGTCAGCTGAGGAGGAAGGTCGTCCGGGTGCTTTCTCTGCCTCTCTGATCTAGCAGGATCTCACCCTAGTATCTGGCTCCCAAGCCTTTCTTGGTAAAATTAGATGCTTGAGATTTTTCTCAAAAACAAAAGAACTGTATTAAAATGTCACAGCATTAGGAAACTTGAAAAACCACTGCTTTAAAGGAAAATGAAATTCAGTATTAAATTGGGGACTTTTTCCTTATAATGAGGCATAAATATAAATTTAATAAGAGTATTAGAGTTTTCTAGACTTCACCTGTGGTCATACATTTCCTGTGGATAAAAGCTTAGCTACTCTTGGCCATCAGAAGCCACAGAGGTATTAGCAAGAGAAAGCTTTGTTGCCTACCATGTGAATATAGGGCTAGTGTGCCAGCCAAGTATGGCTTTTCCTAAGTGGTGTAAAGAAATACCTAGTCACTCCATACAGCAAGGGCATGGACAGACCAAAGAAAGGGTTTTATCAAAATCCTTCTGGGTTGCTAGTAAGTTTATTGGGGTTACTTTCAGGAACATGGGTGACTGTTAAGGAACTGAAGCACCAAAAAAGTCTCATCCTAGACAAAGTTTATCTCTTATATAATCTCAAGGAGAGGAGGGGCTTCAGGAAGGCTTCTGAGCCTGCCAAGCCACTCTCTACCTCTGTGGGGGAATGTGACTAGGTTTAATCTCATGAGGCCTTCACTCAGGTCACCACAGTGGCTCTGTCTCCAAGAAGGGGATGGTTATGTCTGACCCAGAGCAAACAGATACACAGCAGGCAGCTTACAGTTGACAAGGCCTTTTTTCAAGTTTTCAGCTCTGCTTTTTTTCTTTTTTTTTCTTTTTTTTTCTTTTTTTTTAAAGTTCTCTTTCCTTTTTGGTCCTTTTTGGACTCCCACTTGAAACTCAAACAAAGTCTACGTTCAACATTCTACCCAGAAGAAAAGGACAAAGAGTGGGCAAGCAGAGGCTTTCCTTAAAGACTGTAACCTCTTGAAAAAGGCCTGCATGATGTCCTCTTAGGTCTACTGGCTAAAATGTGGTCACAGAACCTGAGAACTGTAACCAGAGCCCGGGTAAAGCCATGAGTCTAGCTAAGATCTCTGTAAATAAGAGGTAAGAAGGGAAGGCTTAGGAATCTGAGGATGTTACCTCTCCTGCCACATAACCCAACTATAATTGATAAAAAGAATTTGTGTGCCGTATTACTGAGGCTTTGTTTCCAAGCATCCACTAGGAACATCACTGGGCCTTTTCAACAATTGAAGGAAGATGTCCCACCTTGTCAAGTTCGACTCATTTACAGCTAAACCTAACACCTTCTGCTAAGCTAGTCATAGCCAGATTAAGCCTGTCACCAAGATATCAAGACAAACGTTCTTGAAGCGTGGTGTTCTAGCCCTCTGCTTTCATTTGGTTTATTTACAACAAAAAAGTAGGTTGAGGGATGAAGTTGCAGAAATTGATCCGTATAACTGTTACTGTATATGTCACAAAACTGATACCCAAATGCTGGAGAGAAAGGGGAAAATGTTCAAATTGCCCTAGTATAGAATGCCCTAGCCTGGTATGTTGAATAATTAATTATAGTGTATGCTACACGCTGATTTGCAAGTCTCAGTAAAAACAGGGAAGCCTGCTTCCTCTACTCTTCCTGGAGTATTCTTGCTTTAGTTCAGAACTGCAACTCCTAGCTGCTTCCCTGGACTAGACAACTCTCCAGTTTGCCTACTGGTTTGTGATGTTAACATTACTGCATACTACATGATGCATTACCCCATTGTCTTGATCTGACAGAGAATAGGCAAGGTAAATTTCTGAAAACCAGAGTCTCAGGGCAAACTTGCTGCACTGTGGAATCTGGCAATCCATCTGCAGGGAGTTGGGCTCATTCGCAGGACCAAGTCAATCATCCAGATGCTTTTGGTTTGTAACAGGGTTTACATATTGTCAGTCAATTTTGGGCTAAACTGGGAGGGGATGAGCGCTCACAACTGGCCTTACGAAATTATAAATAGAAGCGTGTAAAAACTATTGCAAATGTTTGACTTTCATTGTGCAAATGAAGAAGAAAAAGTGCACACAGGTGGAGAGTGACCTGAAAGCACCCACCTAATTAAGCACCAGACCCTGGAAGCCAAGCCCATGGAAAAGAACACTTTCTGGTCTTGACTCTCAGAATAGCATAGTCAATTTAGATTCAGTAAACAGAGCCTGGTACACACATTCAAAACTGCCCAAACTTAGGAACATTGTATTTATGTATGTATACATATTATAATGATTGTATATATATATATATATATATATATATATATATATATATATACATATATATATTATATAATTTATGTATATATATATATTATAGTTATTAAATAAAGTAACAATCAGCAATTTAACAAAAGCTAATGATGCAGCAAACAGTTCTCAATTTCCCCTTGGATTCCTCAAACATTTCCTATATTGGTTAATATAACCTTATTTATCTAAACATGTGAAGCCATTTTACATGATGAACCCTCATGCTTGGTTACTATGATGCTGCACCCAGACTATGATAAAACAGAGCTGATGAACACAGGAAAAGCAGCAGCTTCTGTTTTTGGTTGGTTTTTTTTTTTTTTAATTTTGTTTTATGCCAGGAACCTTTCTGTTGAATACATTATTTCATTCCATCTTCCCTCTGATCCTGTCCTGCTTACAGCTATGGAAGCTGACAGAGAACATACAGTAGCTTTCTCTGTGTCTGCCAGCTAGGAAGCAATTGCCACTGCATTCACCGTACTGTACTGACTGCTTGCAAAAACAGATGATGTCTCTCGTAAGCGTACATACAGGAGGCAGTGGACTGAGCGCTGGTCTTTTTTCTCTCATATTTCCTCTCTTTCCCTCGCTTAACTCACTTGACCTGCTTGTATTTCTTAGTTTGTGCCACGTCCTCTCCTTTGACCTAAAACTACACATATCTATATGCACTTACTTTATGTGGCAAGGTACCCATCTTCTCATTCCCAGGTGCCTTGCTATTATGTCAAGAAATTAGTAAATAAATGGATAATTTCATAAAACTAATAATATACGTTGAATGCAGGACCACTGTTGGAGAACAAAACGGCCTGGTGTCTTGCTCTGACACCAGACACATTCTTGGCTCTCTGCATCTCCTCCCTCTGTTCAAAACAGTCTGAGTCTTAATATCTTACTGGAAGTAACTGTTGTTTTTTTTGTTTTTTCCTTTTGGCATCTTGACAATGGAGCAGTTATGCCCTATAATCAAAGGAAAACATGAACTGGTCATCGCCTAGCAACTCACTAAAGATTACTCCCAGGGAATAATTTATGGGTCTGAGTGTAAGTGCATGCAACGTGTAAGTTCAAAGCCAACAGATCCCACACTTGCTCATTAACGGTTTTCAATCGCCTACAGATACATGGGCATGTGTTTTTGAATGATACCACTGAGCCAACAAGCACAAAAGATGTCACACACAGGAAATTTCATGCGAAAGAATCAAGAGTTGTATTATTTTTTTTCTGTTGTTGAAAATCTGATTACAATTAGACGTTGCTAGTAATAATTTTGTCATTCTACTATGCCTTTGCTAAAGCCTCTTCCACCTCTTTCATGTAAAGAGACATCTGTCACACAAGGGTGGTCTGTGTCATAGCAACCTGGCCTTCCCTGACGTGTTCTCCCTGTGGGCATCTTCTCTGCCTGTGAAGTCTGATGTACTGAGGAGATCAGTCAATCAAACCAGCTCCTCCTCACTCCCAGGAAGCTACCGCAGCACTCAGAGCCTTAATGAGCCAAAAGAAGGTGCAACCAGCACAGATTTTATTCGGCCATCTGTGCAGTAAAGAAACAAATATGGCTTGAGAATAATTTATTCTGTCTCTCCCAACCCATGACTTAATCCAACTCCTTTTAAAATTGTCTATGAAGAGAAACCCTGACTGGGGAATTCATTTGAATGGTGACCAAGGCAAAGGAGGATTCCATATTTGTAATAGTTTAACCAGGATTCACACCCTTGAATTCTAGGATATTCATGTCTTGCTAGCAGAGGAGATACCATGTTGGCAACTGTGGGTCAGTCCCACTTCTAAGAGTTCTGTGCATTTTGCTCCACGGATTCTTCCCACAACCCTAGGAGGTTGGCTGCACTGCCAGCCCTATTTCTAGGTGAGGAAACTCACTCTGACTCAGACAGGGCAAGCAACTTTTTACAATTACCCATCTGCAAATGGCAGAAGAGGCTTTGACAAAGCTGACTGGGCTGCCGGTTCAATGCTATTGCTTATAACCTGGATCAATGGTGGGCAGCATGGTCCCCTGCTCGAGTTGCTGTTTAGAAACCAAAGGCTGCTGGGATGCTGCCATTCCTTAAAATAACTCAAATCTAGATGATGAGCATCTGTTCTGAGGTGCTTTTCCTGTGATTGCTGTCTTCCCATGACACAGAGCATGCGCCCGTTTCTATTTATTATGAGAAGGACAAGCCTGTTTTCTTGTGGGTATCTTGCTATGTACTTCTCATTTGAAGCGGGCTAAAGAAATGGGATTGACTTTAAGCTTGCTCAGTACTGTCCAGGGTCAGCATCATGGACCACGGAACAGAAAGCACCGCTCTCAATGATAACCTTTATTTAAATTTGTTCTATGGTATGCTCCACTGAAATTCATGGAGCATTTAATGTATACTATTACTTATCCACTGGGCACTGAGTATTTTTCATTGTTTACTAACAGTGTCTTTAAACTGTTTATTCTAAGGGAAATGTGAATGAAACCATCATTCAGGCATACTCCTAAAGGATTTAGGCTCAGGCTACATTTTCAGTCATGATATTTCAAATCACTGAGATGACTATTTTTTTATGTACTACATAAAATAGTGTTAAGTCTGTTTTTTCTTAATGTATTTCTACAGTGTAATGGAGTGCCTTGCTATTCTGATAAGTTAGAGTCTATGGAAATAGTTAATTTTTAAAATGTTTATCCTTATTTTAAACTGTCAGTAATATCTTTCTTTGTCCTCAATTACTGTAGGCTGTACTTGATTTATTTCTTTAAGATAAAACATTGTTATTATTTTTAAATTTTCATTATTTTTGAGAATTTCATACATGTATATAATAACATATTATATCTTCCCCTCATTTCCCATTCCAGTCCCCCCCACTTACCCTTGTAACTTCATGTCTTCTTAAAAATATATATAACCTCCTAAGTCAAGACTAAGGCAAGTTGGACTACTCATGTATACATGGGTGTGGAGCCATCCACTGGAATACGGAAAATCTACCGTTTGCCACGTGCACCATAGGGAATGATTCTCCTGAGATTTAGAGTTGCCTCAGTGGTTAAGGGTTCTTATTCTTGCAGAGGACCCAGGTTCAGTTCTCAGCACCCACATGGTAGATCACAACCATCTGTAACCGCAGTTCCAAGGGATCTGATTCCCTCATCTGACCTCTGATTAATACCAGACAGGCACGTAATGCACATACACACAAGTAGGCAAAAATACTCACATAAAAATAAACCAATAGATGACTCCTCGCACAGTTATTGACAAGAGCTCCTTGGTATAGGGTGAGGCGTGGATAACTTGATTCTGCGCAGGTCTTGCACAAACAACTATAGCTTCTGTGAGTCTATGACTGCAGTATATAGAAATTGTATATCACAGAGCTCCTTGCTGTTCTCTGGTTCTTACATTCTTCCTGTTGCCTACGATATTCCCTGAGGCTTAGAATTAATATAGGTATAGATATTATGGTTAGGGCTGAACACCCAGTCTCCTAGCTATAGCTCTTTGATTTGCTACATATCTTTCTGGTGATTGCTGTTCACTGAAGAGAAAAAAAAAAAAGATGCTACCCAACCAAACCAAGGTTAAGAGCAGCCTAGGTCTAAACATATAAACATACATGTCTGGAAAGCAATTTGACAGCATGATCATTTAGCAAACTAACAGTAGCATGATCCACTTATGGAAGGGCCCATGACTTCAACCAAGGGGTATCAACAAGGACCACCATACCAGGAATTAAATTTCCTTCTGTTGATCAGGCCTCTCATCCAATCAGAAAGAAGTTAGCTACCCATAATGGTCATGCCAGCTTTGCCTTTTGCTTGGCATGGCCTCATTATAAGCCTTCCCCTAATTTGTTATGCTTTCCTTAGAATTCAGAAGTAGTTTGTAGAAGGAAAGGCTATAGATTGCAGGAGACAGATTTAATGTTAAAATGAAGTTGTTCCTCAAGTTATCCTTTTCTGTTTGAATAATCCTATCTTATAGAATTGTATCAGAATAGACACTAAAGCATTTTGCTTTTAGTCTTAACATCAGCTCTCTCAGGTTAGACAAATTATAGTACTAACTATCCCTAAAATTTATCATAATTTAAGTAAATTATTTTATTTGCAGTTGTTGACATACATTGACAGGAAAAATTTTTATATACCTGTCGTAAGACATTCCATTATGATTTATTTACCTTTAATAAGCTGATTTATAAGCCCCTAATCTGTAGTCTTACAACACAGTTCCTTATCTTTTCATAGAATCAAATGTTAGAAAGATGTCATAAGATAAACACTAAAATTACTGTTTGAGGTATTCAGGTCACAAGATTTATTGCATTTTTTGCTATCAGAAAACATGTTTGTGTGAAATTTTTAGGTAACAAGTTCTGGGTGCTCATGAGGAGAGAAAAGCCTGAAGCAATTAATGTACAGACAGAAGTATATTAAAATTTTACAGTCTGCTGTTATTCTGCTTGGTGTTGGTGTTGGCGTATTCATGAAGTTCAAGTATAATCTTGGTATGGATCAAATATTAGAATCATTAGGTCAAGCGAGAGACTGGTGACACATTTTGAAGTTTTTTGCAAGGCGCTGCTCAAAAATATCATGGGTTCCAACCTGCTGACCTTGTCCATTGTTAGAAAAAGAAAGAAAAAAATGAAAAAGACTGTTAAAATGCAATTGTGTTATTTTAATAAGAGAATATCTCATCACTCATAATTTTAACAGAACCCCTAAAAGATTAGATGTTAGACTCTAACCCCGTGCACATAGCCAATTAACTTATCCAAATAGCCAATTAACTGATGACAGGCGTTATAACTGAGAAAGCTAATTTCTCATTATACTTCAAGATCAGTCAGTGATAGTTGTTAATAGTTCACTTACAGAATTCAAAATGAACATCCCAATGGGAAGTGGTAGTTTCTGGGTGCACAGAGTTGTTCTAATGTTGGCTGGACTCGTGCTCTTGGTCAGAATGCAAAGATAGATCAATTAATGTCTAATCTCACAAATGTAAATAAAAGGTAAGTAATGATCGATCGGCATGTGGCAAATTTAATTCATAGGCTGCTACTTTAATGACAGGTGGGGCCACAAACAATGACAGTGTCACTTCTTTGAGACAGGAATTCTCACAACCCAAACTATGCTTGAATGTACTATATTGTTGAGATGACCCTGAATTTCTGATCTCCCGACCTCCGCCTCCCAAGTGCTGGGATAATGGGCTCGCGTCACCATGCTCAGCTAGCGTTAACTGTTTTTGTTACATCGTGGAGCACAGACTCGTCCTACTCTCTTTGAGACTGTCTAGTTCACGTCTCCACCACAGTAATATTTCCAGAGTTGCCCGAGTGCTAAAAATGACTATCTCCTTGAACTTCCTAAACGGAAAAGAAACCTTGACTTCAGCACTTCACCGTATTCATTCTTTCCCCATGACGACCCGGTATGGAGCCATACCAGAACAAGGGCTTTTCCTCCCTGTGGGTTCCACCCTATGACTGAGTTTCCTGCCTCTGAATCACCTTCTCCTGATGAAGGTCCCTGCTGTGGTGATGAAAATGAGATCATAAACAAACATGTAAGTCACAAGGCAGGAAGAAATGCTCTGCAGAAAAACTCTCCCGAAGAATAATGGAAATAAAGCAGACAGCCGTTTATATAGGGTAGTCAGGAATGGGTTCTCTGACAGGGTGATGTGTCCCTAAATGTCTCCCATAGACTTGATTGTTTGAACACTTGGTCCCCAATTACTGACACCATTTATGGAGGTTTAAGAGGTATAGCTTCCTTAGAGGGAGTATGTCCCTGGGAGTGGACTTTGAGAGTTTAAAGCTTTGTCTACTTTCAATGTGCTATCTCTGCTTAGTGCTTGTGGTTTGAAGATATGAGGTCTCAACTTGTTACCACATGTCCCATTATAATGGAATTTTATTCTTCAGGAAGCATTATAACCAAATAATCTCTCCCTTCTATAGCTTGCCTTGGCCATGGTGTTTTATCACAGGAATAGAAAAGTACATAAAGCAGGTAGCATCTGAGCATTAAGCAGAGAGACTAAAGGACAAAGCTGGTGATAGATAGAAGTACTCTGGGTAGAAAGGAAAATGGTGGGATAGTAGTGGGCTTGGTATGTGCAAGGAACAATGAACTATTCCACATCCTGGAACAGGCTGGGCAAGGAGCAAGAGTGGTGGCAATGGGCCTAGAGGACGGGAGATGGGACCATGAGTTGGAGGTGCTTGAACAAAATGAGTGCTCTCTATCATGTTACAGCCACCCCTCTGAATATTCCAGCATCTGAATACAGCAGGTGCAGGTATAAGCAGAGGAAGGAAAACCAGTAGTGAGTAGTGTTTTGGTCTTGACTAAACCACTCAAGACAAGATAGAAGATGCTGACAGAGAAATTAAATTTGCATGTTCTAGATATGCAAGACATTATAAGATTTGACCACAAATGAACATGGTAATAGCAATTATGTGTCAAATATGATGTCAATGCTTTGAGGCTGGAAAGCTGTAAATTTTTTGGCAGTACAGGAAAGCAGTAAAATTTTTGGCAGCACATTCTAGAAAAGTGTTCTACCATTGAACTATATTCCTGCATCTCCAGTTCCTCCTCTTCCTCTTCCTCTTCCTCTTCCTCCTCCTCCTCCTCTTCCTCCTCCTCTTTCTCCTCCTCCTCCTCCTCTTCTTCTTCCTCCTCTTCCTCTTCCTCCTCCTCTTTCTCCTCCTCCTCCTCTTCTTCTTCTTCCTCCTCCTCCTCTTTCTCCTCCTCCTCCTCTTCTTCTTCCTCCTCCTCCTCCTCTTCTTCCTCCTCCTCCTCTTTCTCTTCTTCCTCCTCCTCCTCTTCCTCTTCCTCTTTCTCCTCCTCCTCCTCTTCTTCATCCTCCTCCTCCTCTTCTTCCTCATTTTCCTCCTCCTCCTCCTCCTCCTCCTCCTCCTCTTCCTCCTCTTCTTCTTCCTTCTCCTCTTCTTCTTCTTCCTCCTCCTCCTCTTTCTCCTCCTCTTTTTCCTCTTCTTCCTTCTCCTCCTTTCTCCTCCCTCCTCATCTTCCTCCTCCTCTTCCTCTTCCTCCTCGTTCTTTTCAGACAGGTCTCATTAAGGGCTCAGGATGATCTGAAATACACTCCAGAGCCCAGGCTACACTAAAACTTGTAACATTCTTGCCCCTGCCTCCTAAATACTAATATTTCAAGTCTGTGCCACTAGACCTGGCAATGGTGATGTTTTTTACAGAGAAATACAAGAGTGGACCAAAGATCTGGGTCATGTATCTATTTGGCATGCACAAATGGTTGTGCAAATAGGCAGCTGTTATTCCAAGCCTAAAGTTCTGAGGGTAGTAATTTATGAATGATCAAACAGCTCCAACTTAGCTCAACTACCCTTTTAAAAAAATCTACATATCTTACTCAGTCACTGACACTAGTGTGAGTCTCTAAACCCCAACATACGTTGAGAATTTTCACTGATTGGAGCAATGGGGCAGAAATAATGAAAAAAATATGCTGAGGGGGTAAAAAATGGGAGAGAAGGTGGTTGAACAGCAAGATGCTTTGCCTCCCCACTCTACATTTGTAGGTGCTTTGACAGAGAACTCACTGAGGTGATGTGGTGTAGCCAGTATCCGTTCATGTGTGTACATGTGCGCTTGTGTGTCTGTGTGCGTGTCTGTGTGTGTATGTATATATCATATATAATTATACATAATTCTATATATATATAAATACATATATACATACACATACATCTGTTACTTATCTTGCTGCTGAGGTTGAGGTAAAGTACCTAGAAAAAATCAGTTTAAGAAAGGAAGAGGGTTTTTTGTTTTGTTTTGTTTTGTTTCTCGTTTTTTTTTTTTTTTTTTTTGGTTTTGTTTGTTTGTTTTTTCACAATTTGAAAGCACACCCTATCATGAGGAAGCCACAGCTGCAGGAACTTGAAGTAACTAGCCATACTGAATACAAAGTCAGAAGGTTGGCAACAGTGACTACTTGTGCTCTGCTCAGCTCTTTAGCTCAAGAGCTCTTCCCATGGAATGCAGCCATGCACATTCAGGACAAGTCTACCAGTCTCTATGATCTCAGTCTAAAATTTCTTGCAAAGATATACCCAGAAGTTTGTTTCCATGGTGATTATAAGTCCTACCAAGATCAACCATCATATCACTTGAGATGAAATATTAGCTCAACCTTTGAATTTCTACACATGACCCTCACTGAACTTGAAACTCTGAAAAAAAAAAAAAAAAAAAACCTCAAGATCTATTAAACAATTACTATTTTGTTTAATTGTAGAAGCCACTAAATTAGTTTCAGGATTATGCCAGAGTATCTAATTAGCCTTACATGTATTCATTTGCAAGTTAAGAACAGAGCTGTAACTCAGTTTTGCATCTGAGAAAGCATACCATTATTTGCCCTTAGAGCCGGTTTTCTCTCAACTCTACAAGGCAATGTGACATCTTTGTCTCCATCTCTGGTGGTGCATTTCTTTTAGTACGGGCAGCAGACTGGTACACGCTCAGTTTACCATTGGTAGACTCCACCAGTGCACAACACATATGCATGAGACAAGGCTCTACCCACACGAGACCAACTGTGCCACTCATACGGGAAACAAAGTCACAGAAAGTCGACTTCAGTGGTAGACTGTGGTATCCATGACATAAATGGGGGAAACTTAAGGGATAAATATAGAGGAAACACAATTCATTTATCAGCTCAGATAAATGCAGACCTGTTGGAAAGCATATGCTTTGGAGACATTCAACTGCTAATAGAACGATCCCTCTTGCTTATCTTGTTACAGTTGTATGACAAAGATGTTCGAATGCTTGAAGTGAGCTTTGGAAAGCAAGGAAGTCGGATTTAGAGGAGAGACAAGATTTAGAGATATCAAAATGACTATAGAACAGGAATGAAAGGCTTGTGCTTAAAGAAGAGTACATCAATTTTCTATAGCATTATTCCAAATTTAGGGAGTGTGTGTGTGTGTGTGTGTGTGTGTGTGTGTGTGTGTATGTGTGTGTGTGTGTGTACATGTTATAATTTACTAATATGCTCCTTTCACTTCATTTAACCACTAATAAAAATGCATTCTAAAAGTAACATAATAATATGTCACAAACACTTGACAAATTATGAGGGGAAAGTCAGCAAAAATTATCTTTACGCCAATACTGAAGGTTAGCCCTTCTTTGAAATCTGTCGTTTCAAGTCATGAAAATATAAACTGCCTAATTGTAAGTTAGTTTCCTTTTATTGAATAGTAAAAAGATAAAAATATATCTAGTTTATATGGACTGAATCAAAACTTTTGACGAAAGGGAGATGCAAGCTTAATATAAAATCATCTTTTTGTTTATATTTTGAGTTCATATATATTAAAAATCTATATGTATATGCAGGTACGTGTACACATATGTATACAAATATATACATTCATTCATCTACACAGAGACAGATATAGAAAAAAACATTGGAGAATCAGAAGTAATACTCAAAATTCATATCTTAAGAAATAAGGACACTGTAAATGTTAAAATAATGATAACATTAAATGGCCTTCAAAACATCTTGACTCTTGAAATGATGCTCACTGTTAAAATACCATCCTTGTAGCATCTTTTCTTTTAGCCATAAAGATTTGAAAGTCACCAAAGCCACATATTTCTTCTTCCGCCTCCTCTTCATTAACATGACCACAGAAGTACAAGAAAGGAAGAAAAATGGAGATTCACACAGCACAGCGTGGAAAGAACGGGTGAGATAATCTCAGGAAATGCTCAGAATAGCTAAATTAGCCTTATCCCAAATATATATGAAGTAATTTACTTTTTATAATGTTGATCCAGCTGAATACAATGATTTCATCTCCGAGTGTTCCGGTGATTACAACTGAAATGTGACTCACTCCTATGAGGAGTCCTTCCCTCCCTCCTTGGACAAAGTGGTCAGGATCAAGATTAATGACAATATCAATAGCCACCGTGGGTGGTTCCCTGGATATCCTGGGCCTTACAAAGTGAAGACATGCCCTATGCTCTTCCTGACTTTGTGTTTGTATGTATGAATGGAAATGTAGTTTGACTGGATTTTATTACTGTGCAGTAATAGATACAAAATTAGGGAAAGTTGTATTCATGTGCATCCATGCATCTGGGGGGATGCTGTGGGGCAAACTTGGGAGGGTTCTGAGGGCTACTCAAGGGCTCACGTTGTACTCTTAGCAGTGGACCACACAGAAGGAGCCCAAGCCCCTTAAAGTGCAATGAACAAGGGCCTGGACCACCCTAAGACAAGTGATACAGTCATCTGCTCACAGTTTTGTATCATGCTTGCCTCCTCCCACGTACAAGAAGATCACCAACTAGGTATCCCTTATTCTCATGGGGCAGTAACCAATAGCATTTGCTCTATGTCACCATCTATGATTGGCTCCCATTTCTTCCACCCCATGTGCTAGACTATGCTTAATCCATGTTTAACTTACGTAAAATCAAAAGGACTAGAAATGCATATACCCTCCTATACAAGCTCTAGATTCTAGACCAAACAAACCATGGGACTTGGGTAGAAAGATATGCTCTTTCCAGAGTCAAATATCTCTTATTTTACTTCTGAAGAAATACATAGCTGAGGGCTCGTGTCATACCAAGGAGAAAACCCCAAGATTTACCCTCACACAGGGTCTGAGATGGGATGAGCACTTGCAATGTTTGACTAATAATTAAATGAAGAATGAATAATACCATTCTCTGAGATGGGAAATGCATGAAAGGTGGATTTGTAGGTTCTGTAAAGAAAGAATTTGAGGGCAAAGGAATATCTTAAACTCAGAACCACATGAGAAATGAATATGAATCCCACTTGAATTAGAGCTCAGACATAACATATAAATACTGGGCTAACCCAGTGAGAGCCAGGCATGGCTTTGCTTTGGTGGATACTGAAAATTAGGTTCTTTGGCAGAATGCTACTCTAAGTACTGAAATTACATACAGACTTTTTAAAAACCATTTGCTGCATATAAACTGACATCCTATGTGCAGACTGTCTTCTGTAGTCCTTAAAATAAGACCCATTGGACCCATCTGAGCTTTAATCTTCTGGGCTTGGTGTTCATCAATATAAATAAACATTCCACAATTTGTACTCCTCACATTCTCCCTAATCTGTCTCCTATCAGCATTTTCTTGTTACATACGCCGTAGGGTTGCATTAAACTATAGCCAAGTACAGTAAGTCATAACTTGTGTTAAGTAACCAGTCTAATTCCAAACATTATAAAGAGGGGAACAGGCTGACATTTTTGTGTCACAGACTTTGATTATTGTTTCCAAAACCTAGCACAGCAGTCACCCACACGAAAAATAGCTTCAAATGCCACCAGGCTCCCCGTGATGCTGTAATTTAGCAAGCGATGACATGGGTGACTCTGCCAGTTAGAAGATGTAATGAAAAGATTGGTCAGAAATACAATGTGCTCCGATGTTCTTGCCCTGGTTCCTCAAACTCGGTAGACTTCCTCTTTAAATCGGAGCCATGCAAAGAATGTGGCATTTGGAGTGGTAAACCATGGTTTGATTTATTAGCTTCAAAGGACTACTCTGCTGCCAACTACAACAGAATGCCAAGAAAATTAATAATTGCTGTCACTCCCAATATCCCTCCTGTTTTTACAAAGTGATGATAATTTATGGAGGTTTGTTTCCTTTTTAAGTGTGGATCTGTAAAACTGGATGCTATCTTAGACATAAATTCTCAAATTGAGAACCCTGGGGGAAGGAAACATGAATTAATATGAGTGTGTTATATACAGAGGTGGCCAGTAGACCTTTTTTTCTGGAGTTAAGCTGGAGCCAAGAGGACAACCTAACTGTCATAGGCTGCCATTAATACATGTCCCATCTTACTCCTGTCCTACCCAAAATATGAATCCTCAATGATTTTTTATTGTGAATTTTAATACACACATTAATTACTAAGATTGGCTTCTAGTTAGCTTCTGTTTGGGACATGTAATCACAGTAAAGAGTGGTTCGTATTGAAACTTTCCATTGATATCGGTCGACTATATAATTTCCTAGATTTACTATATCTCAGCTGATAGAAATCCTGTGGTTTTGAGTTTTAAAACAAGTTTGAGTTTCCATTTTATACATTAAATTCATATTTACTTGAATTTCTAGGTTTTATTTTTGTGAGTGTATGGGTGTGCCCAGGGAGGATGCAAGTAGGGAGGGGAGGAGGGATCACAGTAGGGAATAAACAAACAAACAAAAAACCATAAAGGATGCATGTGTCAAGAAGGCAGAATCAATGCTGTTGAAGGAAGGGAAGGGACCCAAAGTAGGGAGGGCAGGGAGTGAATAAGAACAAAAAGAATACAATGTATGAAAATGTTACAATGAAACTTATTTGGGTTGTAATCAAGCTGTTAAAGACTTGAGTACATACAAGTGGTGGTTTGTTTTGTTTTATTTGTTTTGTTTGGGCTTCCTCCCCCCAACCCCCACCCCTGGCCCACATTAACAGGACATCTGCTTTAATGGTAGGATAACAAAACATCTGGGTGGTGATGGCCCACGCCTTTAATCCCAGCACTCAGGGAACAGCAGCAGATAGATCTCTCAGTTTTGAGGCCAGCCTGGTCTACAGAGCAAGTTCCGGGGCAGCCAAGGCCTCACAGAGAAACTCTGTCAAAACATAGGTTATATTAAGAACATGTGCCTGAAAGCTCCCTAAAACTTGAATTGTTGGGTTCTGCCCAATTCTGATAATGTGTTTGTATACATGTATATGTGCACGCATGTGTGTGTAAGCATTTGTGAAGTAGCTGGTTCTGTAAGAGTTAACTTTTGAGTTGCCTGTATATTTTACTTCCTCTCCAATAAGTGGCATTACTGGACTTCAGCCATAACCCAAGAAGTACAGACAGCCATCACATTAATGATAAGAGAACTAATTAGAAATTATCTAGGTACTTCTGAAAAGTGTTCACTCTCCTCAGACATCCTGTGAGAATCAGTATGCATGATCCCAGCATAGACTCTGGGTTTCCATTACTCCCTGTACAACACAATGAGGAAACACTTGTATTTTCATTAGAAAAAGATGAAATGATGATAACCTGGTGATTATCAGGTTATCTCAAGTTTCCTGACAGACACACTTCCACCTGTGAACTGGAAGACGACAGTCTCTGCACATTGTGGTAAAGTCTATGAACCTGACAATCCCAGGAGACATAAGGAATCTCAGGAGCCCATGCCTCAGTGGTACACTGAGATGTAACCAGGCTGTTGCAGATGAGAAGAGTTAATGGCCTCGTCCATTTAGGAGTCTAAAAATCAAGCTTTCTTGCCTTTCCAAGAATCATAAACATGAAGGAATCTTTAAAAGTAGCTTAGTGTTTTTATAGATAGAGGACAGATGACTAGTAAAGATCAGACCAAGTAAGGTTTAATTGTCTATATTAAAATATGCCAAAAACCTTAGTAGAACTTTCTGACCATTACTACTTAACTATCATATCGGATCAGCATGGAGTTTTATGAATCTTCATTCCAGTGAGTTTCGCTGTTCTCCAGTGCACAGTTTAAGGAAAAATTTGTATGTTGTTTTCCTTGCCTATTTTTGGTGGGCTAAGTGACAGGCAGCTTAGATTTAGCTTTAAATAGTGGTAAGGTATGAAGGTCTATATTAGGTATAAACAAGGAAGCCATGCCGGGAACCCATGAGCTGCCTAAGGACAAGAAGTTGGGTTGCTTGGGTTGGCATTTCTCTGAACAAAAGAGCAAGAAATGTAAAATCCCATTTTGTTTCAGCACACATAAATCTTAAAGCCCTTGGTTTTTTAACATGGGCCTATTTACATTCTTTCACGTGAAGGTTGCTACTTCTGAGAACCTAGCATTAAAGAACAGTGACATTTGGATATTGTGTTTCTTAAACTCGGGGTCGCCCTAACTAAAGATCCACTGGCACGAATTCTCTGAAATTGGAAGGTGGTCTGAGTGCAGGCCATAGTATTTCCCATGACTACTAAAGCATGACTGACAGCTAGCCGTAGTTTCTCCACCACGTTGCCTGTGGCCTCACCAACTCCCTGCCTGCATTCGCTAAACACCTTCAAAGCCTGCTTAGACTTGTTTTCCTACCAGGATGCCCTGTGCATAAACAAAGAAGATGCTTTTTTTAACATGATGTGAGCGGGCCCAACATGTCAGCACGATGGGATCACGTTCTTGATTTATTAAAAAACACAGTTGATTTATATATTGTTTTAATTGCATTTTAAAACAGTTGTGTTCCACTAAACATATAGTCTGTTAAATCTCCTGAACTTATTTCATGTCAGTTTTGACAGGCAGATTCATCACACAGTCAGAGAAAGGAACTTGTTTCTTTGCCTATTATTTCTCCTGAACACAGGGCGCACAGGGACTTCCTACAAGAATCTTGAAGGATTTCTTGCTAACTTCTAGACAACCTTCCTTGTACTCCAGAAGGACTGCATTCCTGATATTAGAGATTAATTACTCTGACAATAAAAATATGTCATCTGTGTTTATAGCACAAGTTCATAGAGCCAGTGGGATGCTATGCTAAATTGTCTAACAAAATGTTATAAATATATTTTAATAAATTTTATATATCTTCACACAGCTTTTTCCCCTCTGCTTTTCACCCATTTTTTTTCCTCCTTGGGTTTTCTACATTGAGCCAGTTTACCAACTATAAAATATATACAAAGGGACTGAATATAGTTTTATTCTGAATAAACTTAATAAGAAATATAATATTGAACCATGAAAACTAATCAGCTTGATTAATTTTGTCCTAATGGTTCATCAAAATTCAAATTCCATGTAACAAGTGGGTTTTCAACACACATTTATTATAATACTAGAGCTGGACAATAAACCTTGTCATTGCAGAGTTGTGTAAATGTTTTCTCAGGTGTTCAGGAAGCAGTGTAGTAAATCAGAAGAGACACGTGACTGCATCTTTAACAGTCAGTTAGCAATACATGGGATTATTTTACAATCATAATTAGGTAACATAACATTGCCACAGAGGTATTTTAGAAGAAACATACTTTTTAAATTTCTGGGGTTTTCATAGAAAAAGTAGAAATAGCCACAGGCTTGGACTTACAGAAACCAGAATAATGCTTTCCATATGGGTTTGCACAGTAGCTGGATGAACATAATGTCTCAGGCAGCCATTACTCTCTCTTGGTCTCGGAAGAGTAAGGCTGCGGTTCTAGGTTAACAGTCCCCATCTTATTCATCAGCTGGTTTGGGTCTTCACAACATATTCCTCTCACACTGGGTTCTTTCTCTTACCCCCCATGACCCAGTATTTAATTCAGACTATGCTGTGAGGCTTAGAAGGGCTTGGGTTTGGTTTCAGACAACAGTTCTAGATGCCTTGAAGAATGACACATATTTTATTTTTATTAAGACTCCAGAGAGCTGAGCTGCCTCTCAAGTGTTGCTTTGTCATCTTGGAAATATCATTTTTTAAATCCTCATAGACCTGTCCTCCAAAGTGTTTTCTTATAGAAATTATAGGATTGGAATTTAGGGGAATAGATAGATAGATAGATAGATAAATAGATAGATAGATAGATAGATAGATAGATAGATAATAGATAGATAGGTAGATAGATAGATAATAGATAGATAGATAGATAGATAGATAGATAGATTTACTAAAACACTTAATGTTTATCTCAATTTTTGCGCTAATGTGTGAAATCTGGGAAATTAAACCAACCAAATGGAATGTTTTTAATGTCAGAGTATTTGTGTCATCAATACACTAAAACCGGGAGGGAAGATGTAAAGCTTCACAGAGGAAGGAAATTCTACAAAATACACAATTTTAAAAACTAGTTATTTTTAAATATCAAAGATGCTCCCCTCAGGAAAGGAGTACGTGCTTCTCGCACAGTGACAGAAAGAGAAGCCAGTCTCACCAAGAATGCTAGAACTCTTCCATTCATCACACAACTCACCATGTTGTGTTTATAAACATCTTCTCCTGCAGACATCACGGAGGGTTCTAACATCGGGTTGATCATTGCTAACTTTTCTGCCACTCTTTGGCTTTAGTCGTCTTGACTGTTGTTAAGCTGAGTGGCTACGTTGCTCCAAATGGTTCCTGAAGTTTGTCTTATCTTATTTATGGCAATGTTTTTAAAAAGAAAAATGTCCTAGCTAAATGGAAAATGCTGCCCACCTAGACAGCAGGCTTTCTTCCCCATTCCAGCAAGCTGCCAACGTGAGGTGGGTTGATTGGGAGACTGGAGAATGCTTACAGATCATCTGATGAGCCGTTTAGCTTGCCTCGATCTGAAGTAGCACAATCATGCCCTGTACTCGTTCAGGAAGTTCTAGTTATTTTCTTATAACACAGCCAAAGGTGAGGGTCTGCTTCAACATATTTTATATGTTGGTGAATGGGATGTATGCTGTTCACCTGTCAGGAGGAGAAAGGGTAGATTTGATTTACGGCATCTGCTGAAGATGACAATTATAAATGGTATACCTTGCATAGGTACTTCAAAGCTGACCTGCTGTGAATCCAGCCTTCCTTGCCTGCCTCCCCATGTCTACTCTGTATTAGGATGTTTTCTGCGACTAATCTTGCAGTATCACAGAGTGGGAGATTTGTAAAGAGCAGTGCTTACATTAACTTATGTTTCAAGTCTAAAGGGAACAGCTTAGATTAACATATGGCAAGAGACAAAGACTACATGAATTGCCTGTGACTCTTTGGATCTGTTTCCCTTAGCTTAGGAAGCCACCAGGTTTCAATTGTGTGAGTTCCATTCTAATGACCTAATCACTTCACCTAAAGACTCCACCTCTAAACACCATAGTGGAAGTTTCTACACTGTTGATAACCCACAGTGAATTTTAAATCCATACATGAAGCTCTAGGAGGCACAAACTATATCCAGGCCACCACAGCACCATCTTTACAGTACTGTTCAGGTCGCAGTCACCCGAATAGTGGAACTTTTCTAATGTGCTGTATATAATATTTCTATACCTGACTCACCATCTCATCCTTGGGGATCTTTATTTTGATGAAGAGTCCATTTGGCTTTTGATTTACATAACATAAGCCAGTGTAATTTTCCTAGAACTGTACTGTTAAATTGAACAAATGGTTATCTTAGGGGAAAATGTGCAATTAAAGCATTTAGAGGTATCCTCTAATTATCTGAAAGGATTATAAAAGTAAATGTCACTGAGAGAGTAGAATGCTGAAGCAATATTTCATGGGACCAGGCAAAATAAAATCAACATTTATTTAGAGTATTTGGCTGACTTTGTGTGTGTGTGTGTGTGTCTGTGTGTGTGTCTGTGTGTGTGTCTGTGTGTCTGTGTGTCTGTGTGTCTGTGTGTAGGGTGTATCTACTTATATGTGATATAAGCATTTGTGTACATGTGTATATCAATGTGATATGCACATCTGTCTATGGAGGCCAGAGGTTAACATTGGTATCCTCTTCAGTTATAGTCTACCTTTCTAAGGACAGGTTCTCACTGAATCTAGATTTCATCAGTGGGTAAGACCGGCTGGCCAGGGAGCCTCAACAATCTGCCATGGTGTTATTGCACCTGGCAGTTTACCAAGTGAGCCATCTCCTCGACCCCCGATGCTGACTTTGAAGCATTAGAAAAATACCAGCTAGTCTTACCTGTCTAACGTTGACTTCTTCCTCCAATATGTCTTTGGGAATGTGTGTTTTGGAAAATTTGTGTTTTTTAATAGCTCACGTGGTGACAACACAAAAAGAATAATTACAGAATTCCTTCAACCCATGATTTTGTCAGGCACATTAATATGATTTAAAAGAGTGATATATGTTCTTATAAAAATCACTATTTTTATGGCTCTATGTGACCTTTTGTTTCTTTGGTACTTGTAATTATTTCTCCTCCTTCCTAAAAATGATGTTGAATGTGCTAACCTCCACTGCAGTGTCTAATTTCCCTTATTAATACTGTGAGCCCATTACCAAGGCCCATTAGCTCAGTAATAGTGGGAGGTAGCATTCTTAGACAGGGAACATCCTGCCCTTACTATCTACTGTGATGAGTTTTATACCCACCCACTTGGAGGCAGAGGAGTTGATGCCTCATATGTGGGAACAATTTTGAGGAAGTGTTCAGAAAGGCAGTTAAGGTGTGGTTTTTGCTTTTCAGAATGCAGGAAATATAAGGGACAAAAGGAATGGATTGGTATTTTCTTATAAATATCTCAAAGCAGCATGTTGACATATTCTCCCAAGTAGGTAATGCTAACTATCAGCCTGAATTAAGCCATTTGGCTGTAATTGAGAAGGAATTGAGAGGTGAACTAATTTAGCAGTTTTGAATACTACTCATCATGCCTCAGTCAGAGAGAAAAAGGAAAGGGCATTGATCTCTTGGGGCCTTTTAGCCAGAACGTGGGAACACAGAATGTGTTCATTTCACAGAACGCATATATGGTGCAAGGTAGAATCTGCCATAGATCCTTAAGGTGCAGCATCTGCTCATCCCCATGTTCAAAATACATCTCTAAACACTCTAATGTCCTACAGCGTTTTCCCACAGTGTAGACTATCTGTGTACCTGCATCTAAATAATACGTAAACTACCCGTATATTTCTTCCTAATAGCTTTTTCAGTTTGGGTGATTAAAACTCTTCTATAGGAAAGCAAACAAACAAAACAAAAGACAAAGCTACTTTAAATTTCAGATCACTTTAAATTTCAGCTCAAGTTTAACTCTGTCACTTGATCTATGACCTTGATGGTTAAACTCAGTTCTATAAAAATAACATAACTTACACAGAATCACTAGGTAAAACTGGAGGAAAGATGTTTTTGCTTTTTGTCAGAATGGATGGCTTACGATAACTAATCACAATAATAATAGTAATAACAAACTCAAGCATAATTATGTCTATTTCCACGGTCATGCTGATATGCACGTGTGGTCCAACCTCTCAGGACCCCAACTCAAAAGAAAAATTGCAGTCTTGTCTTCAATGCACCTTGAAAACAAAGGCAACTCTGTCCACCAAAGCAATAATGATAAGGGAAAGACAATTGAGTACAACTGTCTTTATTTTATTAAATTTTTCGATGAGACATCATGTCACTGCTGAGGTATTAATAAGCAGTTCGATCCATTGCCATACACACAAGTGAAAACAAAAGTTCTTCCCACCTCTAAGTAAAACAAGCTCTTTGCCATGCCTATCCTGAGTTGGTATAATGTTGCTTTGTTCTATCAGCTTTTTAAAGAACTGATTTAAGTAAATCTGGGGCCCACACAACCCATAAAAATTATTTTACGCCAGGCTCTTGTTGTGTGGACTGCCTTCTTCGGGTAAATGATTTCCAATCCGTGGTCCATTGTCCTAATCTTGGCCGCAGTTCAATTCCAATTTAAGAAAATACTTGAAGTGCTGTCATCCTCTAGCTGCACACAAACACTCTAGGAATTCGATGCCTTCCAGAGAAATCTGTGCCCATTATGCAAGTACAATCAAAGACACTTTTTCAGAACAGAACAAAAGAGATTGGATTCTCTGTAGTTTCAATTGCTTAAATAGAGTTCTCAGTAGTGGAATTGTTAATGGCTTTTGTGCAAACAAGGGAGACAGAATCATGCATTTTTATTAGTCACCCAAGAAGTCTTTTGGTTTCAGGTTGTTCTTAGCATGCAGACACCAAGACTTGTCTTGCCTAATTAGGAAGTTAGTCACTTAACATTTTGACAATTAAAACAATATAAAGTTAAAATAAAAACTAACAAATCACCCTCAGAGGTAACAGGATGCATCACTTTAAAAATGAACAGTGCAAGGATCTGTGGCGCCCTTCCTTTGTTCTACATAATCCTCCTTTGCCGTCTGAGCGTCTGGTGTTTTGCAAATATCTGCATTGAATTCTAGTGACACATTTGTTGGTATTAATTCTCTACTTGGTGTAGAGACATTGGTTTAGAAATTAGCAGCTTTGGTGTTCTGACACAGTGGTCTCTGCATCAGCGAATATTATTCTGCTGTGAACACTGCCTTCCTCGTGTCCCACTCTAATGGGAACCAGTCGTCAGAGTAACATGTTGCCTTGTTCGAAAGGGATGGTGAGGTTGAGTTTGGGCATTGTCCTTACAGGCCTCCTGCTCTGGGGACTGTTTACCCCTTCTTGTTTTAGAAGTGGCCTCAGCCATGCTCTCAGACATCCCTCGAGGCAACTTTTCCATTTATTTTGTCCATTTAAGGGGAACATATTGAGAGCTTTGCTACTGAGAGATTAAAATAAATACATTGGGAGGAACTCTCAAAGCTCCTGAGCAGACCACTGCCTTCTCCCTTGGGTCCATTGGCATCCCTACCATACAGGCAATAAGGCTGCGAAGTCTAGTGCCTAGAAATATGCCACCATCTAGAAAAAATGTTAAAACACCCAGAATAGTGTCTCTTTACTTGTGTACATTGAAAACTAAAAAGCAAAATGTATTATGATCAACTTCCCTTTGAGGACTCTTTGAAAATACATTGACTTGTGAAAATCGATCTCCCTGTCTAAAGTAAGGATTTCAAGATAGCAGTGCTTTGTTTGGTTGGTTGGTTGGTTTTGTTTGTTTGTTTGTTTGTTTGTTGAAATTTTGGAAAATATACTTAACAATGAATTGCCCTTGTAGAACAGGATGGGTAATTGTAAACAAACAAACAAACAAACAAACAAACAAACTTCCTTTGTATACGGAGTTGGAATCATAGGCTCTCATATATGTTGGACATAGAAATTAAATTTCTTAAAGTGGAAATTTAGGCTGTGTGTGTAATTCACTGGTAGAACATATGCTTGATTTGAATGAGGCTATTTATAGTCTATAGCAAAGAAAGAAACAACACCAGAAAAAAAAGGAAGGAAGGCAGGTCTCTGTTTTCAACCATTACTGATTACCATTAAATGAAAATAGAACTTTATTATCATAAGATGAGAATGATTGACCCCTAAGTTGAATGGAGTTATAAATTCTGCTCTCCTTATTAAACTTTGGTTTAAATAAGATTAATGATAGAGCGGTGTTAATTTATAGGTTAGGTTATCAACCTGTGGGCCAGGACCCCTTTGGGGGTTAAATGACCCTTTCAAAGGAGTCGCCTAAGACCACCAGAAAACACGGATGTTTACATTACAATTCATAACAGCCATGAAGTAGCAACAAAAATCATTTGATAGTTGGAGGTCACCCCAACGGGAGCTGTATTAAAGAGTCACAGCATTAAGAGGACAGAAAGGCGCTGTTGTAGGTACACTGAAACCAAAAAACATGAATACAGCATTTTGTTCTATGTGCCAGCGAGTAGATTCTTATCCCTCTTTTTTTCTCCTTGCAGGAAAACTGAAGACCTTAATAACAAACCCTTCAAGGTGAAAATGAATACAGGTACACCGTCTCTGATTTTTTTTTTTAACTCTCTAGCTTGGTTCTTTAAGAGTCCCTTGGTCCTACATTAGCATAGTGTTGTTTTGATCATAAAAGTATTGTTGCACAGTTTCTGAGCATAGGGAGAGTTATGTTGCCTGATCATTGCATCCCAATGATACAGCCCGAAGTAGAATTTTTTGTTACCTGCTGTTATTGATCTTTTGTTACATATTTTCTTTTTCTCTATGTATATGTGTCTGATTTCATGTAGGGTACACATGTATATCCGTGGGTGTCTATGGAGAGACCAAAGGTTACGTTTCAGTATCATTCCCTGTATTTCAAGTCACAAGGAATTGTATTGTTTTTGAAGCAGGGCCTCTCTTTTGACCTGGACCTCTACAATTAGACGAGCCACTGAGCCCCAGGTATCCCCATGTCTCTACAACTGCTGTGCTGAAATTATAAGCACATTCCACAGTGCCCAGCCTTTTAAACGTAGGTCCTGAGGGTCAAATGGGGGTCTCCATGCCTATAGGAAAAGTTCTTTACCAACTAAGCCATGAACCCAGCCCTTTATGGTTGTATTTTTTTTTTCAATTAATTCCTAAAGTTGCTTGAAATTATATTTATTCATATGAAATCTCTTGCTTAAAATATGTTAGGCTCAAAAGCAAGTTGCTCTGGTGAACAATATTTAAACTTTTCCAATTTACATATTGTTTATATTGACAAAGTGAGCAGATAGGAATTCCAAAGCCTCACACAAAATGAGTTTAATTAATTCTTTATCATCACAACTTGCATAAAACCATAAGCATGTTATTTTTAGACTTGTATACATTATCCCTAAATATTTTAACACAAATGCCTCTGAATCCTGTTATATAGATTTTAATTGCAAAATAGTTTACAAATACCTGATAAATAAGTATAAAATATCATTTTGTTTCCATAGTGGATGTATTTGACTTATAATTTCACCTTCATCCTCATTGCCTCAAAAAGTTTGATATACTGTAATTAAAGAAAATAACTCTCTCATTGAAACCCTATGACTGTATCATGGCTGATGGCTAGAAAGTTATTTCAGCCAGCCACCCCATAACAGAGCATAAAGGAAAGCCAGGACATTCTTTCTCAACCAGTTCCTTGTATCAGTGTCTAGAAGAAGGATTAACAACTAGCTAGTTAGAGCCAGTATTTAATCCCTAGATCAAGTGTGGAGACGTGTGCCCAGTTCACCTCCTTGTGGCATCTGCTTAGCTGAAACCTGCTCAAACTGGCCTCAGAGAACATTGTGCCAGCTGGCTCCTGAGGGTGGAGGCCACGTGTAGATAGATGTTTGGAGCAATGGACAAGACAAGGGTGTTGAAGAAAGAATTGATGACCTTCACAGAGAACCACGTAGAGGCACTTGGAAATAGTTTGCTTTCTTCCGTGTCCTCTGCCTAGTGACGATTCTTATCTCAGAGGCTTGTTGCATTAGTGTACAGTCACTCCTGTAGACTGTCCTCATGAAGAAGTGAGGTTTACTCACTGTTCAGAGGGATCCTCCTTTAAAGACTTAACTTCCACACGGCTTCCCAAAATAGGATTTTCCTGTTTGTCATAACATATTATGATAGCTATGCATATATAATTACACGGAACATACCTGCTTGTATACAGTATATTCAACAGTTGGTCTTCCTGCCCCTATGACTGCATCCTAACAATAGTCTTCCAACTTGACTGCTCCTACTTCAACTCTCTGGTCTAGACCAAGGAGCTGCTGAAGAGCAGCAACAGAAACCACGGCAACCATCGTCCATTTGTAAGGAGTGATCTTGACTCTAGATGGACACAAATGTGCATAAAATGGGGTTGCCTATGTGGATAACTGTATCTACAGACATGCAAATTTGGCGACAAGCTAAAACCCTTTGCTTAAAATTCCAAAGTAATGTTACAATGTAACTATAAATGCATGCTACTTTAAAAAATACAAATGACAAGTATGTATGTGCTATTTAGGTAGAAGATAGGTACCTATTGCTTTAGGCAACTGAAATTATTGTCACTGCATAACAAAATTAAGGAATAATTGATTCCCATGTAACTAATAAATAAAATTGGTTCACCTTATCTATCTATAATTAACGATATATAATATTTTTTTAAACATTCTATGCCAGGTTGGATGCAGTAGCTCAGTTGAATAAAGTACTTGCTGCTCAGTCATGAGCACCTGAGTTCCAACCCCAACTACCCAGGTAAAAAGCTGTGCATGGAAGAAAGCACCACCCACAGCGCCATGTAGGAGGCAGAGAGAAGAGGCTCCTGGGGTTCCCTGGATAGGCTACCCAGTCCTAGTCAGGGAGCTCCAAGCACAGTGAAAGACCCTGTCTTTAAAAAAATAAGATGAAAAGAGACGTGGAGATACTCCTACCATTGACCTCTGGCCTCCAGAACCATAACCATACACATAATGGTGTGCACCCAGATGAAATATATATATAACATATATGTTATATATAAGATATATATATCTTACATACAGGCCAAAAACCATATTTTCCAGTCACTAAGATCTAAAAATTTTTTTATATTTAATCTTTGCTCTTAATCAAATATACAACAAACTATCCAAGGAAAATGAGTTTAATTTTAGGATGTTTAAACTATGTCCTGTTTTCACTCAGCAATTGTGCCCCATTTTTTTCTAATGCATGAGAATTCACAATCATCAGAATGGGGAAAGATAGTTAACCCAGTAATTCATAGACTAGATGCTAGTTTACGCATGTAAGTGTTTTCTAGCAGTGCAAATGGCCATCAGACATCTTAAAGCTCCGTGAAAGGATGCCCAACCAGTCAGTGGTTCACGGATGACTGAAGGTAAGGCCAGTAACAGGCTGCTTCAGAGGTGAACTGAATGTCAGAGATAGCATCCTCATCTTGAGTCCTTAAAAATATGTTCAAAGAATAACATAAAATATCAGAATATAAGTAAATACTGCATATTAATCTCTAGTCGTTTGTCTCTTCTACCAATTTCAAGAAAGCTCAGCTTTTGCAAATCAGCACTTTAATAAGTGTTAGCAGAAACTCTCCATTAACTTAGCCTGAAGATTCCCACAATTCTTTGTCTCACATTGACAATGTCTGAGTAGTTTTTTCCCTGCTGCTTCTAAGCCGTAAAGAAGCATCTAATAATTCTATTTATTAAGCAGTTTGGTGTAAACAATATAATAAGTATTTATGTCCTGATGATTTAAAAGTCATTTGACAAAATAATACATGTGAATTGAAAGAAAAATAGTAATTTACTTACAGTGGAACCGCAATTACTTAATAGTGGTATGTGTGAGCTTGCCATGCCCGGGGAGATTTCTCAGACCATGAAATGAAATTGTACATAACTCCTCTTGTTCACTGAAATAATTTTCCAAATGACTTTCAGAGGGTACTTGCTTCTTAACATTGCAACCACCCATCTAGCTCTTAGAGATACGGTGTGATCAAAATACATGTAATATAGACTGTAATATCATATCGAAACTCTAAGCTTTCGTTCGTTGTCCTGCTGTTTTCTCAAAGTTTTTCAGTATCCTCCAAAAGCCTGTGGATTCATAGAGATGACGCAGGGCACCTCAGCACAGTTTAAACATGCTGAGTTTAATCCATGTTTCTGAGATGGACTGTTTTCATCTCTGACACTAAGAGTTGAAAGAACCAGAAAATAAAATCCTTCTAAAAGTGACGTCACTTTTCACCTTTGACATCCTTAACTAACCAGCCCTTAGGCCAGCCAGTAGTGACTAGATCCTATGTTGTATCCAGTGGCAATATGTACATCTTTCTAGATACCTTGTCTCTCATAAGATTTCAGCAAATTTGAAAATAGCTACCAGTGTTCTGCTGAAGGTATTCTCAGTTTTCATTTTCTACCATCTGTGTCTTTCTCTTTTGGTTCCTAGCTATAGTATTTTTATTCATTTATCTTATTGTCATTTTTGTGTTTCAAGTCAGGTTTCCTGTCTGATGATTTCTGCATTAAAAAATTATAAGTTAGATTTTATATTAGAAGAGTTGCACCAATTTGTGTTCTATTGACCTCACGCCTTATAACTTTTACCTTAACTAACTCACTCATAATTCCAACTATATTTACTAATCTGAATTCTCTCGTTTAATTAATGTATATTTTCCTTATGAAATAAATAATGAGAAATTCATGTAATAAGACACAATAATTATATTCCCACAGTTATATTCTCATATTGTTAGTTACACTATGCTTTTGTGTATGTTCACCTCCAAAGAGAGCATCGAGGTTACTTTGAATTGAGGAGGAGGAGGAGAAGGGCAGAAAACTATTGCACATGCGATATTATCAAGGAATGTGGGAGCAGAATCAGAGTCTATTCAGAAATAGAATGTTAACCTTTCAGTCTTGGAGTCTTGTCTTCCAAATTTAGAAGTCTCAGCTTCTCACGGCATAGAAAATGGCCGACGCCATCGCAGACATTTCACTTCACATTTTGATTTTCTTAGCATATATATATAGATCATGTCATAGCTACAGTTCAAAACTATAAGGGCAATGCCTTTGTTTTAAAAATATGCTCATTTCAATACTTGTCTATCAGGGCTGCTCTTGATGTCAATTAGAATAACAACTTTAGGAAGACATGAAATTGCATAATGTTATACATTTCTTTATGACCTGTACATATGAGTATGAAAATACTTCAGCTGAAAAATATTACTTCCAGAATTATTCAATCAAGATAACTCACCTCTGACTTTCTTTAGGAATCACCTGGATTATCCTTAGCAAACATAAGTAGAGTAAATTTAAATTATTTATATGAATGCATATTACAACATGGCACTGTAGGCTGAAATACAGATAAATCTATAACTCCAAAAGCTAGCAGTGCTGTTTCTAGATTTAGTGTGCATTAAATACAATGGCTGTAAACAAAATTGAGCTCTGGGTCTGGGATTTCATTAGATAACAAGCATTGAGCATTCAATATAAAACCTTCCGTTGCATTTGAGAGCATTGCCATCGCTCTCTGAGCAGAGGGATCCCTGGTTGGTCACCTTTGGGGATGGGAGTGAAGATCGCAGGTGTGTTCCATGATTACTAATGCTCGCCTGTTCATCTTTCTCATGGATGACTGACACATCTCACTTAAAATGCATGACATTGCATGTGCTTTCTCTGTTTTGCCTTGGCCTCTGGCATATCATGTTTTTGCTTCCAGATAGCGGTGGGTGTGCTCGCAAACGTGCCGCCATGTCTGTTACGTTAACATCTGTGAAGAGAGTTCAAAGTTCTCCAAACCTATTGGCTTCAGGTATAACAACGTCACTAACTCACAATGTCACATTTGAATGGCTTCACCTTACCTCTCTCTCTCCAGACTCATCTTGCTGGAATGTGGACAGAGGCTTTAAATGCCTTTCAAGTCCTCCACTCAAGCTTACTTTTCTTAATCCCAAGAATAGCTTCTACCCTTTCTGGGTTTGTTCTAAAAATAAAAGACCAAAGGAAACTGATACCTTCTTAAAAACAAACATTTAAAAATATAATCAAAAGCATCAGTCACTTGCCAAAAATATATTAACTGCAAGTGTTAACTATTTAAGTTTTTTGTCATCTCATGAATTAAAGTAACATGATACTTTATTAAGATATCATCCATTTCTTCAAGAATTAATTTGGTTCTCCCCCAAAGATTGCAAACAGGAAACAGACCTTCTTGCATCTATCTAATACATGCTTTAGAGCATTTCAGAATCTTGATTAATTTAGATAACCATGAGCCCACAGATAAAAATGTCCTTCAGAAAGCAATTGAAAGGATGTGATATTTCAGCATCCACTGAGGTAGCTCTCTTTTTTACTCAATATCTGTAATGTCTTCCCTCCATCTGAGACACAGGCTTTATCTGGACATCTGTGGAAGATCAACTGGAGTCCAGCCTTTCCCTAGACCCTTAACAGGGTAGTTCATGCCTCTTGTAACTGGTTACTTAATTGGTTGACATTGTTGAAGTCTAAGATTAATTAGCTAAATAACAGAAGGTGGAAAGTGATGGGGTCCCTAAACAATTTCAATTGCCATTCCTTGTTCCAGTCTTCTATAAACACATGTTTAGTGGTTGGTTGGTACTGAGGATGTCCTACCCAGCCTTATTAAAGAAACACTGTAATGTATGTAGTCTGATCTTACTTGGATTTAAGAACCACTCTGAATATGTTTGTTCATGTGTGGATGAATATGAGAAGGTACTGTAGAAGCATGGACTTAACTTCTCTGGCTGCATTAGATAGATGAGAGTGAGAAGTAAAAAGAAGGAAGGCACATCACATAATAGGAATGCCTGACTGTGAAGTTCCTTGATATTTCAGCTAAGATCTCACTTGTGATTACTGATGCACATGTTAGAGAATGACTTACTATGCTTCTTAGTTAGGGTTTTATTGCTGTGAAGAGACACCATGACCACAGCGGCTTTTATAAGAAAAAACATTTCATTGGAGCTGTTAAACTGTTTCAGAGGTTTAGTCCATCATCATTATGACAGGAAACATGGTAGCAAGCAGATAGAGATGATGCTGGAGGAGCTAAGAGTTCCACATCTTGATCTGAAGGCAGCAGGAGACTGTGTACCACACTAGGCATAGCTTGCGCATCTGAGACCTCAAAGCCCACCCCCAGTGACACACTTCCTCCAACAAGACCAACACTTCCTAATAGTGCTGCTCCCTGTGGGCTGAGCATTTAAACACATGAGTTTGTGGGGGAATGTTCCTATTCAAACCACTCCACCACATTAACAATTCCTGTTTATTATCATCTATAAAAACAACCTAAAAAAAGTAGAACATTGGGTTGAGCTAGAGAATGCATTTGAGAGACTCAAACTGTTCTATGAGCTATTCCATACCATTCAAGTTGTTAGGAAAAACTGAGTGTTTCACAGTCAGAATAGAAAAACCAGCTGAGCCAGTCCTGATGGCATGACCTATGACCCCAGCTACATAGAGTTCAAGACTGCCTGGACAATTCAGCATGTTTAAGGCAAATCTAGCACACTGCCTCAAAATTTAAAATAATAAAATCAGAGTTAAGGATAGGATGTACTCAGTGGTGAAACACTCACATGTGTCAGACTTGTGGTTCAATTCCCTGTACCCAAAGGAAAGGGAAAGAGGAAGGAAAGTTAAATAAACTTCAGCGATATAAGCAATTAGTATCTCTTACCTGTTTTACGTCACTAGAAATAAGATTTTTAACAGTGCCTTAAATTTCTGATTTAACTTTAAAAGAGTATTTCTTTTGCATATATTGACACATAAAGCCTTTAAAGAAATTTTAATTACATTTTAAATAAAAGAATCAAGATCCTTTATACCCTGGATCATTGTGTATCAGCTTTCACAAGAACTTACGAGGCAGGACTTGTATGTTTCAACATTGCTAGAGAATTAATCATTCACTGAAACGTATGCTCAAATTGCCATAAAATCAAGCTTTATTAAAGTACAGCCTCATCTTGATGTTCCATTTGTGGGCCTGCCCATAGAGTTTATGATTGTCAATATCCCATGGGTAAGTTTAGGTACAGTGTTCTCTGTTTCTATAACCCCATAGTGTGGTCTCTGTTGTGAGGAGACAGAGCTAGCCATCTAGAACTATCAATCAGAGGATATGTATCCCAAGTGTTTATAGTTTAACTCCATATGCCCTTTCTCCCCTACCTCATCTACATCCCTGGCACCTCTACAAACATGGCTCCTAGTGCCTCTCCCCAGCACATATTATCAAACCAAGAGTAATATAAACTTCCTACTCAAGCAAACAATTTCAATACTCATAATCATGATTGACACTGCTTCCTCATCCATTGCCCTTCTCAAATCCTGGATTTATTCTTTATTCACAGTGTGTAATGCCCTAGTGGTCAGGTAATCTCTTTCCTTAAGTGCCCCCAAATCAGAACCCTAAAGGTGCGTTACTACACTACATTAGCTTTCTCTCTAGAGGTGTCACTGTCTTTCAACTGAACAAGATGGTGAGTTCCAGACCCCCTTTAAACTCTAGGTATAGAACCCAGTAAATATGTCATGAATAATTCTACAAAATTATTTTTACTGGATTACTGGATCACCCTCATTTTTATTCCAATTTATGATAACATATAATGAATGAGAAACTAAAGGACTCCCATGATCCTTTCCAAGATCAAGGCTTTATGGGTCCAATAGACCAAACTGTGCAAACAGATTCCCTCAGACGGCCATGTAAGAAGTTCTTGAATATATAGTTCTGAGACAATTGATGATTAGTATATGGTTAAACAAAGTGGTATTGTATTAAAAGCAATTTGTTTACTATAACTTAGTTTCCACAGCTTATGAGCTAAAAGATAAAAGAATAGGTAGCTTTCCTGTTTGAACAAAGACTTTGAAAGGACAATTTGAAAAATTAAATTCTAGAGAACAATATGAAAATATTATCTTATACAGTAGATAAATCAGCCTCTGTGAAAGTAAAAATCAAAAACAACAACAACAACATCAAAAACAAGCTATTGGCACATCAGTCATTGTCTAACAGAGCAATTAAAAATAGTTGCAGATGAACTTCAGTCAGCCACAGATCTGGTGGTTTACGCTAACATTCTAAAACATTCTCATTGTTTGCAAACCAGATTCTTTGCAATCCTTTTAATTCTGTGTTCAGGATTCATATATCCATTTTGGGCCACAGTAAGCTTAAAATTACACGGTTGCAATATTATTATGGGTGAAAATTAGTTTTTGATGTGTGTTCTAGTTGTAGATTGATTCCCTCAGATGTAGATATGTAACAAATGGTCAGCCTGTTTAAATTAAAATAGTGTTCAGACCTCTCATTACTACATTAAAGGTACCTCGTTTTAGGAGTGAGATAATGTC
This sequence comes from Rhabdomys pumilio, assembly GCA_030674055.1. NCBI lineage: Eukaryota > Metazoa > Chordata > Mammalia > Rodentia > Muridae > Rhabdomys > Rhabdomys pumilio. The sequence goes on from JANHMN010000015.1 coordinate 34,955,301, forward strand.
GACAAAAACCATGCATGTGGTTCTCTGCTCAGTATGTTTACAGGAGGTTGGGTTTGCTTCACACTCGAGTTAATTTCAACATTGTTTTTCTTTCAGGGCGTGAGTCTCAGTCTCCAGACTCAGGTACAGAAAAAAAAAATATTGTGAACAGCTATTGTGCTTTGTTTCAAGGACATTTTTCTTTTTCCATATCCATAGCCCCATCACTGAATTCATGTTAAATTTAAATTTCATATGCTGTTATGCATAACGAATTATAATTCTATCAAGATCTTTTTGGTTTTAGAAAAATCCATTTTCTAACATACCAAAAAAAGAAAAACAAATTCAAGTGAACGTAGATATTTCTGTGTTCGATTTGTTTTCCCTTAATAAAAGCTTGGAGATCTTACAATGATCGAAATCCAGAGACACTGAACGGAGATGCCACATATTCCTCTCTTGCAGCAAAAGGTTTTAGAAGCGTTCGACCAAACCTGCAAGACAAAAAATCACCAACCCAGGTAATATAGCTCGGTGCCTGCTGTGTGTCTAGTCCCCAGACCTCTGTTTTCTCCTCCTCCTGGAAATCTCATTCCTAGTGTCCTAGCTTAAAAATGCTTCTGCCTTCTCTACTTGCTTTGCCTGTCACAGTAACATGAACATGGGGCTTGAATTTTAAGCTCAACACAGGTAAGTTTTTGTTATTGTTGTTGTTTTAGTCTTTATTCTCTGGTAAAGCTTATAAAAGTAGGCCAGCTTCTACTATAATCTTTAAGATAAGGTCTAATTATTAAAGCTCTGGCAGCTGTTCATTTGGATTTCAGAGTTTGAGAGTCAGTGATACATTATATGTTGAATGAATATGAGTCAGACAAACAATGAGCTTTTGAGATGTTAGCAAAGCCCTGCATACAAAACGCTAAAATCCATGTGTCTAAATGACCACCGGGTCTAAAAATATGACAAGATAACATACACTCATTTTTAGTGTAATTTCTAAACTTTTGGGTGGCAACAATGTCTTTGTAATGTATTCTAAACTAAAACATCTTTCCTAACCTGTGAGAAAACATTGACAATAAGATACAAAATATTCTTATAGGACAGACATTGACCACTCTGTGTAGCCTACTCAGGGAACAGTATGTATGGATTTCTTCAGGGCAGATTTGACAATGTGCATCTCATGACTAACTTGGACTTTCTACTTTTCCTTCTATATAATTTCTCTTTTTGCCATCTAGGCACCCCTTCCACCAACCAGAAAGGAGAGCTTTGACAGTCAGTCCTTGATAACCAATCAATCAAAGGGTGACATTTTAGACTCATTAGTAACTACCACACAAACTCCATCTTGTATAGAGGACTTTCCTAACCTTAAACCTCTCCAAGGAACTGTGCATTCTAGTAAAGACTCTAACCAGACACTAGTGTATTCTGAAGAATCCAGCACAACTGTGTCATACACCCAGAAAATCACTAACCCACTGCCAGCAGCCTCCAGCTCCAGTCCTGCACACTTTGGAGACATCAACATCCCATTTCTACAAGAAGACTACACACAAGATTCTCAAACTCGAAGAATAGCTACCTTGAAACTAACCCCTAACCATGACCTAGGAAGTAGTTTCCCCCTTAATACACCACAGTTCCCACAACCCACTGATGTTCCACCACTTCTGAAAAGGTCTTGCTCACCAACCCCTAACCCAGACACACACACAGCAGCTCTTTCCATTCAGATAGCTCCCCGTTCAGGACACGATCTTGAAAGCCACAAACAGTTCCCTGAGTTTCCTCCAGAGACTGCAGAGATGCCTCTTCAGCAAGATAGACAAATGTCTTCAGATGCCACGACCTGTCAGTCCCCAGCGGTACATTACACTTGCCAATCTCTTTTTCCGTGTGTATTGCAGAGATGCTAACTCCTTGAGTTTGAGCTTGGTATTAAACCTAATGCTTTATTAGCTTCTAAGCAGGAAGGGAAAGGAGAAAGAAACTGTTTCAAACCTTGCTGGCTGAACTCAGCAATTTCTTTGCATCTATTTATTTGCACACAAATCTTTTCTTCAAAAATTATGATCTAAGAGTCTCTTCTTTCTAAGGATTTTTGTTTTTAATTATTGATAGATAAGTTTTTTCTTAAGACACTGTAAACCACATCCATCTGTAAAGTACCTCCAGGTACCGAAGATTTACTTTTCATGTTAGACCTTTGGGAGCCAGGTTAACCTTATTTAAATCTACAACACCTCCTAACAAAACGTCTTAATTATATTATGCTTTCTCTTAACTTCAAACATTACTTATTCCTTTGTAAATTGACACTTAACCTCACTAAAATTTGATAGGTTGGTCAATTCAGAAAGCACACCAATCAAATGTTATTACCTAGACTTTTGGGAGGTCATTATTTTCTATATGTGTAAAATTCTATTATAGCACCTTGTCATTTCATTCACTACCTCTATCAGATGGAAAGCCATCTTCTCCCAGCTTCTCCATGAGTGAAAAGGCATTGGCCATGAAGATGAGCTGTAGAGTTTTCTCCAGGCTTTGTTCATTGTTGGCTACCTGATGTAGCTTCCATAGTAACCTCTCTGTGAGCTCGAAGTAGAACTGACAATGGTAACTAGTCCTTCATTCATGGGATGTGGCAGGGGAAGAGACTCATGAGAGCAGGGGAAACACCAATAATTGGTAGCTGCTGCTAGAGAGGGATCCTGGCAGCAGCCATGACAGAACTGAAAACAGTGCTTCCCTACGTGGGTTCTTGGTATCTGAGTCACTGGAGATCACACAAACATCATCGGAGATGCACATTTTCAATCTATAGAAAACCTTTAATTGATAATATGGCTGACACCAAGGTTTCCCTCACCTACCCACAGTGCATCTATCTTAAATGTGGATAATTAAAAAGATAGTAAGGAGTTTATAAATCTTACAATATTTCCTCCACGTTATTTCATATGAAGCTCATTCTGTAGCACAATAGTATCTTCTTTTCTATATATACCAGGCTGGCTTGAACTCACCATTCTCTTGTCTCTACTTTCTCAGTGCTGGGATTATAGGCATATGCCACCATGCTCAGCCTGAGAAACCAAATGAAATTGTTTTTTAAAAATTGTGGCGATTACAATAATAGCAACTAACGAATAGAAGAGTTGACCAAACGCAGCCGTTATACTAACACATTTATGTTAACATCTTCACCATCACAAGCAGCATTATTACTGCCTGCAGTTTACAGATGAGGTATCTGAGGTACCAAAGTAAATCTTCTGCAGTATCCAGCTGGTAGGAAGCAGGACTAGCTCAGGTACTCCCTGATGACTAGGAGTAAGTGAGACTGTGGTGCACAGAAAAGGAAAGACGTGACTAGTTGGACCTTGGGAGCCCAGGAAGGTCTAACGGAGCAAAATCAACCAAATTCTCTACTGTAGAATTGTTGTAGTGCCAACAGTTGCCTTATCTGTGACCCATGGCATGTCACTCCAGGAAGCAGAAGAGAAGTCACAGGAACATCCCCAACTACTTGATTCTCCCAACCTAATTTGGTTCTTCAAAATGATTTTTCTAATGTTTCAAAACACAGCATCGATACTTCCCTTTTCAGTGATTTTTGTCAGTATCCAGACTGGCCCAGAAACAGTGGGGGTTCATTAAAGAATCCCCCCAATATTAACCTGATTTCAAAGTTAGGATTTACGACCTCATCGCTTTTATCCATTCATTAACTATTTCCTGACTTCTTGATATGTTAATGTTCTCAAAGCTCCGCCATCGTCTTTTGATGCTTACTGTCTGCTGTGCAATTTTTAAGTAATGAAACAAGCAAAATTTCATGCGTGAAAGACTAGAAATTATACCATGTTAAACAGTGGTGGGAAGATTGTATGCCATGTTAAATGGGACAGTCAAGTAGACCCCACCCAAAAGATAGACCAACTTAGAAGAGAGAAGCCATATTTCAGGCAAAGCTCTGAGTCTGGAGACAGAGAGGAAAGGGGGACTTAAGTAGGGCATGGAGTTGCAGGAAGTAAATTCAGAGGTAACAAAATCCAGAAGCCCTTGTAAAGGAAAGAATTTTTTACGTTAGGATTAATAAAGACAGGACTCCTTAGGAGATTTTTGAGGCTACCATTAGACTGATTCGGCTAACATTTTAACCAAATTATTTCAGCATCTTGGTTGGAATAAAGCTGTAGGAGGAAGGCAGGCAAGCAAGATAGGAGGCTGCTGCAGTAACCCAGACCAGGAAAAAATGATGGTTCAACACGGGGTGGAGGCATTGGACAGAGGAGGTGAGAAATCTGATGGATGGGACTTTTATTTTGAAAGCACGACAGATATGAGAGAAAGACTCCAGCTGAGAAGGGCTTGTGCCATCAATTGAGATCAAGTATTAGCACCAAATCATCGATGACAGTGAAAGCATGTCTCTAGACATCCATGAGGAGTGGTGGAGTATGGGATGAGAGGGTTTGGGGCTCAGGCAAAAGGTCTCGGTTGGAGATTAACAACAACAACAAAAAAGATCATCTTACAAATGCCTTTTGTAGCCATTAGACAGTAATCAACATGGATGAAGAATGGAGGGGACCCGAGAATTGAGCTTATGCAAACCTTTACATTCAAAGGAAGAACCAGTCCAGCAGACTAGCACTGGTATCTCCAAAAGAAGAAAATCCAGGGAAGCATGCCATACTAAAAGTCAAGGGAGGAAATTACAGGAGGAGAGGGAAAGCAACTTCAAATATTGTTGGTAGGGAAGTAAGACAGGCAGAAAGCACACTGCACAGTAGAAGTGGGGGAGTGTTAGAGAGAAAGGGCTTAAAACAGACAGGGCGGAGACCAATCAGACCACAGTTCTTTCAAGGTGTTATTATATGCCTCACGGAACTGTAGTCTCTCCATCTCTAATGTGGGGTTAATAACAAGATTCATCTTAGAGAGTTTCTCGGCAGGTATGATAATATACCTGAGGAGTTTGGCATTCGACCTTCTACATAGTCATTCCCTGACATGCAGAAGCTGTTATTATTTCAAAATAATATTTCCCAAACCATGCAGCAGATGGGGAAAGTAAATTGAAATTATCAACAATATTTTTTTTACAGATGAATGAAAGTTTATTTCATCAGATTAATAGTGGGTTCTACTATATTGCACTGTCAATATTACTGTCAATAATATTGTCAAAAGGTGGGATAAATTCTTGTGGTTTTTATTTTAATTTTGCCGAGAATGTATGACATCTATCTCCTTTACAATATCTTTGCAATTCATGCATTTTGCAAGCTTGCATGTGTGTATGTATGTTGGTATGTGTTGGGCATCTTTCTGGGTTATTCTCCTCTTTGTTTATTGAGACACACATCTCTTACTGAGCTGGGAGCTATATAACTGTGGTTAGTCTAGCTCCCAGCTTCCCACAGGGATCCCTATCTTTATCTCCTCAATGTTGGGCTTCTTTGTGGACTCAGAAAATCCCAACTCTGGTCTTTGTGTTTGTATAGCAAGCACTTTATTGATTGTACAATCTCCCCCAGGCCTTCTTTTCAATAAATTTTAAGTTTTTCATATAAAACTATTAACTCTAGGCATAATGTCATGTAGAAAATTCCTAGAATCTGTTTGTCTTGCCTAAATGAAACTACAGCCTAGATAGCAGCTCAGCCCCCTCTCAGCGAGCTCCCTATTGGCCAGCCCCTATCCCTAACTCCTGTATGCTTCTATTTCAACTATTTCAGATGCCTCATGTAAGTGGAATCACAAAGTATTTGGTCTATGACAAGCTGATTTCACTTACATAATATCCTCTGGGTTATCCATTTCAAAATACATGGATATAAAATTGGCTTCTTAAAAAACAAAGACTAAAGGAGAGTTCATTATGATATAAGTCATATTTTCTTTATCTATTCTTCCACTAACGGACATTTATTTTCGTGTCTTCCTTACCATAGTATACTTTATTTTTAAGTTTCATTTTCTGTTTAATGGTCTTGCACAATGGTTTTTACATTCAAAATTCTGCCAGAAAGACATAGAAAATGTCAAGGGCTGGAAGCTACACTTTATGAATTGTGTGTGTGTGTGTGTGTGTGTGTGTGTGTGTGTGCATGCACACGCGTAAACGTGAGTGCATATTCAAATAATTGAAAGTGCAGCATGGTAGGAGAGAAGAGTATTAACTTAAAAGTACCATAAGATCCTCCTTATTCCTTCTTCTACCAGATGGGCAGTGAGCCCTTTCCCAAATACACATAATGGGAAGCTCCATTAGTTTATAAGGCAGCAACTTAGTGCTTGAAGAATTCTGAGATCTAATTATTAGAAGCACTTTCATAATCTGCCTTCTTTCATGTTTATCCCAGGGGACAAAAGAGGTGACCTTTTCTTCTCCTTCTCTATGACAGCTTTCACATAACCCATAACCGTTTCCTTCCCCTCCCTGGTCTTGGCTTTGTGCAAAGCTTTATTTACTGTGCCTTCCAAGCACTCTCCTTTTCAAATCGTGATGCTTTTGAACAGCTGCGACTGCACACCAGACGCCCTGACCTATATTTCCTTCTTAATAGCTCATCTCTTCCCAAACTGTGGAAGATGAGTTATGTTAATGCTTGTAACTGACATATGGAGAAACTGAGGCCAAGGGAACTTAGCTTGCCCAAGTCACTGCAGAGCGACAGTTGGTAGGTTCTCCCACCTCTGCTTTCCGTTGAGGATCAATCTTACGCTCCATCTTTGTCGGTGTTCTTAGAAAACGACAGCTTCTTAGATGTAAAATCACACCACAGTTCCTGCTACTTAATAACCACAAGATTTGAACTTCCTGGATACCTTTCTGCTGTGACGCTGTTATTTACAGGCTTATCTCTAGTGTTCTGGATTGGATTCATTTGAACCAGGGGACTAGATTTTATTTTTGAATAACTTAAGATATTAGATATGTCACAGCTTAAGAACCCCCTTCCTTAGTGAAGAGCAGACAGCTGCAAGCTGGTGTCCCTAGTTCCTCCCTCCATACCTAAGGAAGGTGAATGGCAACTTAGACTCATAAAACATGAGTGACTATTGAGCAATATTTGAACTCATTCACTTTACATAGTCCAAAATCAAAGACACACAAACCAATTTGACCAATCTTTCTGTAGGCATCTACCTGTCACTAACTATGGTGGGTTGTAGGAAAACCATTCTTGTTTGAAGCGAATTTTTTCTACTACAAGCTAATTCAGACAATACTTACATCCGTCTTTTACATGTTTTTGGTTCTCTCCTCCTGCTTTCTGCTGGGGGTACCTGTAAGAGATGATTTGGTACAGCCATTTACTCCAAGATGAAAACCTTCTATCATAGAGGGAAACCCCTCAAGGTGGAAGAGATGTAAAACAACTGGATATTTTAAGATAGTATTTATAGGCAAGTGAGACAATAGGGTGTCCCAAGGAGAGATAAAACTTTTTATCCTGCAGGACAAAGTCATTAAGACAGGACATAAAGCATTCAAGATAGCTTCATGATGTACCTAAAACTAACCTGTTTCACTAGACTCTCCCTGCTCTCAACCAAGCTTATAAGCAGTAAAGACTACTGAGTCACTCTTAAACAAGCCTAGAAGAGACTCAGGCAAGCTGGGCCACCTGGAAGTTACAAAAGCTAGCTAAGCTACCTAGGAGAGGCTCCACCCAGCTGACATTGACATCTAACCTGTTGTGAGCTGCCTGCAGGCCATGCAGTAAGAAAAATGCTTCCACTTCACGTGCCCACTCATTAGGTTGGATGCTCATCATCATTTCTGACATCAGAGGTGTAACAGATGCCAACAAAATCTTTTGACAGGCATCTTCTGTCTCCTTACTTGGTTGGTCCATTCCTGGCATTCAAACTCTTGGATTACACACAGCTTTGGAGTTCTTAAACTCTTTATTTCTCCTTCGGTTTCTTTCTCCTTTCTTAAGACTCAATGCCAACAGTAGCTTTATCTAACCCAGTCTAACCATGGTCAGGATTTTGGTTTCCATTTATTTATGCACATCAGTACCATGGCTAACACTGCTTGCATATTTAAAACCTCAGTGGTCGTCGTAAAAGCAATGAACAGACGTGGTGAGTAGAAAGTGAACAGAAATCCCTTTTCCATGTAATTGTTTATATCTTGATCAATTTAAACAGTAAGTGAGGGGGGAAAAGGTTTATATTGGGGGACCATCTTGATAGTTGGGAAGCAATAGGAAGAACTAGGCTCCATAGTTTTTCTTGAGAGACAAACTAATTCTGCCCAAGCAACAGACAACTTGACATCATTGCGCTATCATTAGGACAAAACCTGAACACTTCTGAGGAGGACATTTCTATTGCAATATTATTGGAGCAAGGGCCTTTGTTCAAAATGCACTGGATTCATGTTCTTCACGTTTCCATGCTTTTCCCACACAGTGTGTTTGACACCTAATCCATCTAAATGTATTTCCTTAGAGGGTTTGCACATAAAGCCAGTGCTTCACCTTCTCTGTCATGTCGTAAGACAGATATTCTCATATACTTGAATAATTTATGTCTCTTCTCATTATTCTCTTCCCTCAACCTCACCTTGGACACCAGTACTTACCTGCCAATGTATTGGAGGTAAATGCCTCTCTCTCTCTCTCTCTCTCTCTCTCTCTCTCTCTCTCTCTCTCTCTCTCTCTC
>JANHMN010000015.1:34963995-35001385 GCA_030674055.1 Rhabdomys pumilio
CTCTCTCTCTCTCTCTCTCTCTCTCTCTCTCTCTCTCTCTCTCTCTCACACACACACACACACACACACACACACACACACACACACACATACACACACAGGCAAGGCGCAGCCAATGTCTCTTCTTCACGCCTGTCTGTGAGTGCTTTTTGCCTGCCCACTTTTTTATTGGGCAGTGGCTCCTGCCCACCGCCAACACCAGATGATCTGGGGCCTTCCCACCTGCCTGTCAGCTTGTTTATACAAGCATCCTTTCCTAGCTAACTCCTAACAGCCATGCCAGACTCTCTCTGGTCAGACTCTTCCCTGAGCAAGCCCTCCTCCCAATCTGAGAGTGAGTCCTCCACAGCCATTCTGGTTGAACGACAACCAGGACACTCTGACATGACTGACTGCTCTGAGACACCCTCCCCCACCTGGGGTCAGAGATCTTCTGTGACAGATGGCATCACCTTAGCAACCTCCACTGCCACTCCTGTAATTTACTCTTCCTTCTCTTGCCTCCACCATGTTGTAAGGACTACACTCATTTGCTCTCTGGATTTTTGCAGCCAACCATTTTTACTTGCATAGGTGTTGATTAGCAAAACCAACTTTATACCATCTGTTAGGGAAAGCTTCATCCTCATTAAACACACTCAGTGCTAAAATTTTTACTGATAGCCCCTTCTTGCACTTAGGTGCTATTTATGGTAAGTCTAGAGTGCTCAACTTTTAACTTACTGTTTTTCTGTGGCTCGTATGCTATAAACTGGTTTATTTATAAGGCACTTTGTCAGGAATGTAAATAAGAAGACTGCCATCCTTTGCTATGCTTATAGAGAAAGTCCAAAACGTTTCAGATATTGCAGCTGACCATGAATACCTGGAGCATGACGCTCTCCTGTAGGGTGCACTTCACTGTGTCCTGGTGTAATACTTGATGTACTGTCTTTCTCCCATGAGTGATCCTGACTTCAGAGCACTGACTGTTCTGACTATTCTTTGGATGGCAGCCACCTGTGATGAACACCACTGTCATGTAGGAGTGAGTGACATAAATAATCTAAGCCCATCTTTCAGAAATGTAGCCTGTGGTTTTTTTTTCAATATTTCTCCTGAGCCATCCCAGTTTCAAAATTTATGAAAACATTTTTATGTCAACAATTTTTCTTTCGTTTCTGCAACATATGAACAGTTCTCGTAGGCATGATATCATTGAAATATGTCTGTAATTTCACTCAGTGATCACTAATCAGTGGTTAATAAACAGCTAATACGCTGCAAATTTTCATCACGCGGATTCTCTGTCACTGATAATAAAGAGACTTTCGCTGAAGGATATACAGCTTTGAGCAAACAGAGATTTCCTCTGAAACTGTTACCATCCTGATAGGTTTATCACAAGGAAAACAGAGCTGTACTGCACAGTTGCTGTATACGGTCAAGACATAAAGCTTTATTAACTTGCGTGCACAGACACATGCCACAAGCCATATTTTTTAACTTCTACAACTACAGAAAAGGAAAAAAAAAAAAAAAAAACAAGTTTTTTCAGTGGTTTGGGGTGACTTAGTATTCATCAAGTGGCTGGATACTTTTTTTCTGGAAATAACCGGACTAAACCAAACCCTAACCACAGATAAGCAGCCACTAGCCTCCGGGAGTATGGGTCCTTTCATGTCCTACCGTATTAGAAAAAAAAAAAAACGTTGGATATTACTAATGAAAATACCCAAATTCTAAAAATTTGAGACATTTTAAGCTTCGACATAAATTTGTAAGTGTAAGATTCTACACCTGATTTTATGTGACAAATTGCAATAATGATAAAAAAAAAAAAATTCCAGGGCTGGAGAAATGGCTCAGGGGTTAAGAGCCTGTCTGTTCTTACAGAGAACCTACATTCAGTTTCCAGCACCCACGTGGCAGCTCTATAATAGAATTTGATGCCTTCTTCTGGCATGCAGACACCCATGCAGACAAAGTACCCATGCACATAAAATACGTGGGTTAAACAAACAAACAAAACAAAAACAACAACAAAACCTCAGGTGCCCTGAAACCAATTTTTTTATAAAATAATATTTAAAAGTTTTATATAATTATCTTCAGATTATTTATATAAATTGTTTATAAAAATAAATTAATTTTATATTTAGATTTGGGGTCCATCCCCAAGATATATAATGTGTATTTATGAATATCCCACATCCAAATTCATATGAAGTCTGAAATAATTCTACTCCTAAGCATTTGAATAAGGGATACTCATCTGGACTAGAAAACTTAGTTTTTAATAGAGATTATTCTGTCTTTTGTATTCATTATTATAACAAAACAAAGTTGGTTTAAACAAGGAGGCAAAAATATCTGTTTATTGTTCAGCAGAGTCACGAAAAGGCTCTGAAGTACTGTGCATTATATTTGCTTAAATGTGCAGTTCGAAGGGTCCTTAACATATGGCTGGTTGTTAAAAAAAGAGAGCGAGAGAATTTTCTGATACCTTAAAAACATATTTTATGAGAAATCTTTATAACTAAATAATTATTAATTTTAGGACACATGTGATATGACTTTTAAATAAATTATCTTTCTTTTGGATCATTTGAAAGCATAATAATCTTAAAGTTAGATCAGACAAATATACATTCATCTGCTGTGGCTCATACTTGTGTAATTGAAGTTTATTTTGCTATTTAAAAAAGTAGAAAAGTTTGTGAGTTGTGAGTCTCTCTGTCTGTGCAGATGTGTGTTTGTATGTCCATATCTGTAATGCTGTATTAATTAAATGTTCTTACTAATGTTTTATCTCATTTGCATGCGATATTCAGTGTGCATAACACTCAGTGGTATGCTGTGCAAAGACAGTCCTGAGTTCAACTCCTATGAACTAAGCTGATTCAACTCAGTCACAGCCTGTACCCACTGATTGTCTACTAGGACATCAATACCAAGTTGCGTGTTTTAACAACGAAGCATGCATATGCCTGTCCCAACAAGAAGCCTCGGGTAGCATTAGAAATAGAAAATAGTCAGATGTACAACAAATAACAATGTATAAGGAAGTCAGAACGCCAAGTGAGGTTGAAGTAGAGAGACACCAGTGTTTTAATGTCTTTACAATAGTTTACCAGGTATGAGGCTGCCGAGTAGGTCATTCCCTGACTCACTAAGCCAAACACTTGCCTTCTGTGTCAGTTACCTTGTTTTGGAAACATTGATCCATTGGCGCACTGAGTCTGTGAATCCAGGCCATCTCCTCCTGTCAGAGAGCATCCATTTCAAATCCACAATGCAGAAGGATTAGAGAGATGAGACTACTTAAGACCAGGCTATGAGAGCTCAGTGCCCTGCCCATTCATTTGCCAGTGACCCACATAGGTGGCACTGTGGTATGCCCACCGGCTAGCTGCTCTCATTTCCCTAACCACATCCCATGCCCTCTGATAATATAAAGGTGAGAAATAAAGGAAAGAATGGAGAAAACTGGGTGGCGGAGGTCTTTGTTCCCTCTGACACCCAATTTCAAAATAAATAAAAGCCCCGTAGTTGATTTCCATCCTGTAGTTGGAAGCTCTTGTCATCGTAGAGGATGTTCACAGGGAAGCATGTGATAGAACAGGTCCTCTCTGCTTTCCTCAGAGCCAGATCACTATCAACGGCAACTCTGGAGGCGCCGTGAGTCCAGTGAGTTACTATCAGAGGCCATTCTCCCCTTCTGCATACTCCCTTCCAGCCTCTCTGAACTCCAGCGTGATCATGCAGCATGGCAGGTCGCTTGGTAAGTACTGCGATCGTGACTTCCATGACAGTTTTAATGTGGCAGCTGTATATCACAAGAGAAAAATGCAAGGTGACATAGTGACATGGGACTGACTGACAATCCTCTGGTGACCCTAACTTGGGGAGAATTAGAATAGATGAGTTTACACTGTAGAAAAGAGGGGCCGCCCTTGCTATTTGTAGGTGATGATTCCTTCCATAGCTGAGCCTGGAGAAGGCTAGTTGATATTTAACTGATGGAGTAGAAAGAATGTGACGATACCTAGTGAATGAAGGGGAGCTCATGGAACCCAGAAAACATTGATGGAGCATTTTTCCATTGAGGTGACTTCTTCCTGTGTGGAAGAGCATTCATTCTGGAATACTCTTTAGTTCTACCTGTGGAAAAATTGTTTAGCGATTAAAATAGTGTGGCAAGGGGGCAAGGCTAGAGTAGTAACACAGTAAAATCCTAAAGCCCTTGATCACAGTCATAAACTATTCGAACTGATATTTGAAGGCCGTCTGTCATCACTGGGGTACTAGAAAGCAAATGAGGGGAACTTAAATACTACCTTAGATAAAGATTGCACAATTTATATAGGTTCTTAATCCTTAGAATATTAAAAAGTAGGCAAAGCCATAGCCCTTGGTGCCGGGGAGATGGCTCAGTGGGTAAGATCACTATTGCTTATCCAGAGACCCAGTCTCAACTCCCAACACCCAAATGATGGTCCACACCCATCTGTGAATTCAGTTCCAAGGGATCTGATGCCCTCTTCTGACCTATAAATGCACCCAGCATATGGTTTATATACATACACACAAGCAAAGTACATAAATCTAATTTAAAATGTTTAAGTTATAGTCTTCCTCCAATAATAATTATTTCCTAAATAATCGTTAAGTGTGACTCTTTAGCCCATTGCCTGTCTTAGTGAACACAGTTCATCCCATTCCACCAATTAAAAAAATATAAATTCCCAAGTATAAATAGCCCTCGACTTTAGGCCTAACCAGTAAGTAGATTTTGCACATCTTTTTAAGTTACATCAACAATGGAAATATGAAAATTTGTTCAAAACTTTAAGCATATGCTACTGTCTATCTTGTGAACTCTTCAGAGCCTCCTGGGAAAGTCCTGTGCTTGATAAAGATAGAAACATTCTTATTTAGCCAAATATATTCACATAGCTTAAAGGTAATGTAACAACTGTTTTGTAGTTGCTAAAAACTCAATGTAAAAATTCCAAAATGAACCATTACGTGTTAGGTTGAAAAGGTTTCCATGATGTTGAGAACCCAGAGAGTTTTCAGGACCACAAAGCAGAGGATGCTAGGGAAAGAAGACGTACTTGAACCTCCCAAAAAGGGAGGCCCCATCTTATAGCCACTGCAGGTCAGCAACAGAGAGAAAAAATCTAGAACACAGAGATGTACACCATTCTATAGTTGATAGCAGACCCCCTTTTCTCTTCCCATGCTGACTCTTTAACAGAAAGAGTGTGATACCACAAGTTTACTGAAGAACACTTCATGTCAATTTCAAGCCCACTCATGGTAGAACGAAGCTTCCATGGTCAACAAAACCTCTGTACGGTTTTAAACAGAGTCATGGGACTCATTAAAGAGGAGTCTAAATAGACTCGTGCCTTTTCTAACGCTACTCGTGGGAGCCATTTGTGAAGCTTGTAATGATCTCCTTTTAGAGTGTAAGAAAGAGGAGCTTGTTTGTGCCAGATTTCTCTCTTTGACAGCCAGTACACAGTTCAGTTTTATAACACGCTCCACTATTTCAACATTTTGTAATGGAATTGTGCGTAATTATACACAAAAATGAAACTTTCTAAGTTATTTCAGCCGTAACATTTTCCTAAATAACCATTAAGTGGGATTCTTTATCCCAGCGCCTGTCTTAGTGAATGGTTTTCCCCAGTCTACCAGATAGAAAATATACTCACGTATAGACAGCCCTTGACTTTAGACCTAACTAGCGAGTAGATTCTACACATAAACTGTTTAACATGGAAAGAAATTTCCTGTATAAACATTGAATAAGTTCCAATTGGCTAACATACTGATGGGAGGGGAAGGGAATTTACAAGTCTGTTCTGCCCTAGGTGAACTTTAAGACAAAAGATTGAAAATATAACAGTTTGTAGGCCATATAAGAGAAATATAAAAAGAGTTAGCTTTCATTGCGCAAGCTGTGGGTTTGTACAGTCACATGAACTATACTTGGGGACAGACTTGATATTCTCTTTTATGCTAGGACTGTGGCACATCCTACATGTTCAGAAAACACTGGTTGCTGACAAAAATCCTAGCACCGTGGCTACCCTGTCAAGGCCGGTGAAGAATTAAATTATAAGGTCAATCAGGACAAAACAACATACTATGACTTCCTTCAGAGTGGCTGGGATTTGTATAAGCAATGACACATTTAACAGTTCCATTCCTAGATTCATCCATTCCATTCAAAAATGCCTTAAGACACTTTTCTGTTGTTAACTAAATTGAAAGTGGACTTAATTACAGCCAATACAGTAATGCTAAATACCCTTGTGAAAATGAGTCAAATTCTTAAATCCTTATTTATGTTGTTCTACACAACATCATATATATATATATATATATATATATACACACATATATATACATATATATACATATATATACATATATATACATATATACATATATATAATATAAAAGTTCATTATCTATACATGATATAAATATTAGTTGTAAATCATATATATGAAAATGAAACAAACACATATATATGAATATAATCAGCAAATGCTATCTTGAAACATAAAAATTTTGTTCACCTTCCACGGAAAGGAACTGAGTAACAGACTTTGCTAAAACAGGTCGTACAGAGTCTTTAAAACAGCAGGAAGTCATAGCACTATTGTTTGATAAGACCATCAATAATGTTTCCAAAACTATTATTTTTAACTCAGAATAAACAGAACAGGTAGTGTACACATAAATTCTCTGTTACCTCTGAAAGTATTCCAAAGATTCATAACCTTAAAATAAAGATGGAAATTTGATAAACCTTATGTAACTTTAATTCTCATGACAATTATCAGTCTTGAAGGATAAAAAGCCATGACATGGGCATTTTACCATAAAACCAACAGTATCAAATAAAATTCAGTAAATTGTAATTTACTAAAAATGACTATTTTTACTAAATTACTAAAAATCACGGATTTACCTAGAAGCCATCACTTTCTAGTGTGTGTCCAGTTCTAAACATAATTTTCAGTTGACTTTTATTTTCATTTTATTCTTACGGAATTGTATCTTTGGATCAATAATCCAATGGCTTCTCTAAAAACACCTCTTACTACTTTCTCATGATGGCGACCATCAGCCTCACAAGGATCCTTATGAGTTGTGACCTGAGTAAGTTGAACCAGGCTTCTTTCAACTTCTGCTGTCCCCCTCATCCTGTCCCTCCCAAGATTTCCGGAAGGAAGGTGAGGTGGAACACGCTCAGCGTTTCCTCAACGGTGGCTCCATATGTCATTCACCGAATATTCTTCTCTCGTCCTTCTTTATAAGACACCAAGGTCCTTGTTGTCCCATACATATGTGTAACATCCGCTGCTGAATGAGACAGTAAATACGGGGACAGGCATGGATGTAGCAAGAGGATTCTATGCTGGTTGTTAATCAATGGACAAGAGGCACCCTTAATTTACAGTCCGTGCATCCAGTGTATTCCGTGTCGCTGTATTTTCCACTCAGATTCTGCTGAGACATATTCCCAGCATGCCCAGTCTCTGGATGGCACCATGGGAAGCTCCATCCCGCTCTATAGATCTTCCGAGGAAGAGAAAAGAGTCACAGTCATCAAAGCCCCGCATTACCCAGGGATTGGCCCCGTGGATGAGTCTGGAATCCCCACAGCCATTAGAACGGTAAGTCACGCATGCCAGCACATGTGTCTTTCTGGTTCTATACATGGACTCCACGAAGGATGGACTGTGCATAGCTCTGTGCATTCCTAGGGTCTTATAGCATAAAGATTGTCCTCTGAGCCATCCGAGCTCCCATGAATACTGTGCTGTGTGGCAGAGGGAGAAAACTGGGCAGTGAAGATAACCTCATAGTCTGTTTTTTCCATTTGAATTTAAAACCATGAAAATGGTGGGGTTTGTTAAATAATAACACTTTGTTTTTAACTTTCTATCAAAGCAAGGTGAAGCCTAGAGAGAGAGTGAAGTGGGGCGGGGGAGGGGGGTGAGTTACTCCTTTCACAGCACGCAATTCCCACATGCACTGTAAAAAGACAAGTGATTTGTTTCTTGAAATGGATGTGAGTTAACACCAGGGGATGGGCAACTGTGAATTGGGACTTGAGAGGCGAGATGATTGGAGTGAAGGGAGGTAATATCATGGGAAGGAAAAGCTGTCTGTAAAAAAGGAGAGAGAGAGAGAGAGAGAGAGAGAGAGAGAGAGAGAGAGAGAGAGAATATTTGCGCATCCCTCCCAGCTGAGCCTGCTGAGAGCTCTCTGTATGATAAGTGAAAGTAGAAAGTGTTGAGGGCATTTTTTTTTTTTTTTAGTCTTTCAACTCTGCCAAAGCGTTACTCAGTGTGCCGCTGGGGCAGCCCTTTCTGGGGCAGCCCTTTCTGGCAAAGCTGCTCACAGCAGCAGAGGCTAGGCAGGCAGCTGTGTGCTGACCAAGTCCACTGCAAGAGGAGGTCTGTGGTAGCAGAGAAGGAAGACCCGGAAGGGAAGCCAGGATGAGAGCCACAGCGTCTTTGCAGGTGAAGGTGGGGGTGGCGATTGAGAGGAGGAAGCTCCTTACTGCAAAGAGACTGCCTCTGCGCCCACATAAAGGGCTGAGGTGCTGCCAAGAGCTGGTTTCCCCTGAATGGAAACGCAGGAGACCAGAGACAGTGAGGAACCTAGGAAAAGAATGGGCAGGGTATCAGGCCAGAAGCAGTGGTGACATAGGAAACATTTTGAAAAAGTTGAAGAAGTATGAGAGTTTCTTTCTGTCTTTGAGTTTGCAGAGATCATGGTTTATATACAGACATGGGTTCAGAATTGATTATTCTTGGCATCAGTATTGTAGTTGAAGCAAAAAAAAAAAAGTATATCTATATAGCATGAGCTTGGGATTTAGACTTCTCAGATTGTTAAGAATGTTGAATGTGACTAAATTATAAAGCTCAAAAATTTTGTGTTGGAATCATGGTGGTCATATTTAAGTGACAGAAAAATCCCAGGGCTTGTGACTAATACACTCCGTTTTATGACAGTTGTGTGTATCTAATGACAGTGTTTTGACATTTGTTTTTCCTTCAGAATTTCTAACTTGAAATGGCTAAATTTGGATTTCCCATGATAATGAAGGCATAGTGACTCAGACATGAATAGTGTCATGGATTTTGTCTGTTAGCCCTTGAGACACGGTAGATACATTCGTCGCCTAAGAGATCATTGCTTTCTGTGCAGATACAGTCTGAAACCTAAGACTGGGTTTTTTTAAGTTAGTAAAGGATATATAAAAATAGGTACATTAATGTGACCCATTCTTTCTAATGTACAAATTTTTAATCTCTAATGTTTTACTTGAAAACTGCTGCTTTGTTGTGTTTTTAAGGAAAAATCCAAGATGTTGGAGGTGATTGATAAAGCAATTAATAAAAATAACATTAAATTTATATTATCTGCTGCCAAATGATAAGCAACCACACATATCCACTAAGAGTGTGATGATAATTTTCCTTATAGAAAACTGAAGGTGAATTATTAGCCACTGCAGAAGTTCCTTATAAGGAGTCCTCTTTTTTTCCTGTATAACTTGCTCAGGCCTTTAAAACTATACATAGACAGGAGGGATCCTGGTCGTGTTTACTACTTTGTACCCGAATGAATTCCACATCCAAGGATAGATCTGTGTTTATAAACGCCTGCCATCCCTGGGCCAAGAATGTCCGAGATTATTTTCTTCCCTCATTCGTGTAGAAAATAAGGATTATCAGACTCAGGTTGCTTCCACTCCCTGCACGGTGTGTACGTTAAAAGCAGTGCTGTCTCACTGAGCCATGTCAGGGAATCCTCTCAGATAACTAATGAATACCATGGTAACAGTATATTGTAAAGTGGTCCAGAGACTGCTGAAAACAAGCACCGCACGCTCTCTACTTTTGAGTTCTCATGATGGAGGGAGACAGCTTTTCAGGGTATCCCTTCCCCTGTGACCTGGGATGTCTGTCAGCCTTTTCCTGCCATATCCTTAAAACAGCAACAAAAATTCTCTAGGGCTGAGAGCTCATGAGACCGTAAAAGAAGCCCTGCTAGCTAAATGACGCTCAAGATTTCTTTCTTTCTGGTTCAAATATAACACTTGTTTGGCTATTTTAGAGCTAGCAGGGGAAAATAGGATAGGATTCTTACTGTCGTACGTGAAGAAAACATATCTGGGTTTTTTTCAGTGTCTGCATGTTAAATAAGTGTAGAGTGCTGATGTTTTATAACTGGAAGATGAAACTTGGAGCCCCTTCCAATAGGGCCATGAATGACAGACAGCTCCATGGTAGAGTCCTAGAGGTTAAATAGTCCAGGCAAAATGCTATTGGAAGGTACATCTGAAAGTACATTTTCCAAGTGGGGACTTTTGCATTCATCATCTTAATGTGAGATGACATATCATGCTCCAAAATGGCATTGCTGAAAGGAACAAAGGTGTTCACAACACTTCTAGAAAGAGACACCGGGTCTGCACATCTCAGCTTTACCAGCCTCAGAGTGTCTCTGCCAGCTGGCTGGCCACTTCCTGGCTTCTTTGTGCTCACCATATAAAGCTAGCAGGTGGCATAACTGTGAGATCCTGGCTGATATAGGCCCTCTGGCGAGTGTAGACAACAGTGCCGTCTGTCACAATGCATTGCCATACAGGGCGATGTATTTCCTTATTCGGCATCCTTGTCCCCATTGGCTGTGTCCAGGTACAGTGAGAAACTATTTTCGTATGCAGTTGTACGTTGCTTTGCTGTTGTTGCTCTCGTAACATAAAAGTATAAAAAAAGCAAAGCTCACTGAAAGAGGGACCTGCCCTTTAGAAAAACAAAAGTCTCCTAGAGATACGTGTTCAAGTAGTGTGTGTGTATGTGTGTGTGTGTGTGTGCATGTATGTGAACACGTGCACATGTGTGGGTGGATGTGCATAGAGAGATTAGAGACTGAACCTGGGCATCCTCCTCAATTGCTGTCCGGGCTTCGGGCTTTCTCACCAAACCCAGAGCTGCCTCTGCCTCCTCAGTCCTGGGATTATAGGAACCCACTGCCATGCCTAGCTTTCTACACAGGTACCAGAAACAAGAATTTGGGTTCTCCTACTTAAATGGCAGGCACCTTACTGATGTAAGTCCTCTCACCAGCCCCCGCCATACCCCAGTATTATGCTTGAACCAGCAAACAGCAGATTCCTGCTTCTTTGATGGGTTGCCTCGCCCACCCACACACACATACACACCAGTCTCTGTAATTTGGCCATTTCTTTGATTACTGATGCTCTCAAGCTCCCACTGTAGAAAAAGCCTACAATGCATATGCGACTCTCCACAGAACTGACGTTCTCTGGTAACTGTCAGAATTGTCTACTTTCAGAAGTCCAAATAAATTTAAATACTGCCTATCAGTTTCTGGGAGGGAAAAAAAATGCAATGACCACACATACAAAAGAAAAATCAGGATATAAAATATCGACCAGTCTCTGCTCTTACAAGTCCTACGTCATTTTTAGTTGCCTGTACACAGACTAGTTAGTTAACTTCTGGTTCAGCTAGCTCTGATATGATTGAGATGAGGACCTTGCCGAGGAAATCGCTGCACTACATATTCTAAAAAGGAATGTGTGTTTTCCAGACCATAACAGAGTCACTTCCAATAAGCTAGGGTCGCTCAGTATTCCACTCCACAGATGTTGGAATTCCCTCGCTGGTTTTATATTTTGAGATTTGTTATACTGGAAGGACTATCCTAAGCCCCTTAACATACATTATAAGAGAATAAGGCAGAGAGTAAAAGGGGAGGCTATCGGGTATCTGCCTCTGGTTCCTACGTGCTCATGTGGTATACACACCTGTATACATGAGCCTACGCCTCCACACGCACACACGCACGCACGCATGCACGCATGCCCAAAACAATGAAACAGGTACACAACATTCTCAGATTCCTATTTCTAGAAAGAATTAAAAGGTAACTAAAGGCTCAAAGACCCGAACGTTGTTTAACGATTGGACATTCTTTTCCTATTTGTGCTATAACCCGCTGCTTCTGTCATACCTGAACCCTGTCATGTGTGATGAGTGGCTACTATCAGGGAATTTATAATTTAACAAGGTGAAAGCTGCATGCATTCCAGTGTCTTAATAAAGAAGTTCTGAAGGCCTAGGTGCACTTTGATATATTCTCTGTGACTTCGCATTGCCTGATACATTCAGTATTTTTAGTCACTTAAACCAGTAAATGCTAACTTTGTCTTTATTGAAGCTGATCTGAATATATCTATCCCTTGGGTCAAAAACATCCCCGAGTTCAATTTTTCAATATTTTTCATAGAACTCTCAATATTTAAGAATAACGATTAGGCTAAGGAAGTGGACTGTTAGTTGCTTGCTGAGCAAACATGATGGAGGACCTGAGTTCCATGCACAGCACTCTCAGAAAAAGCCAAGCATGGTGGCCCATACCTGTAAATCCCAGAACTGGAGGCAGAACTGGAGGCAGAGGGATCCCTGGGGCTGCCTAGCCTCACTGATAAAGCCTGGGTTCCAGAGAGAGACCCCATCAAAACCAGGATCTCTTCAGAGGAACAACACCTGAGATCACCCTATGTCGTGCACACACACACACACACACACACACACACACACACTCTTACACACATGCACACAAATAAACTGAGCTAGTGTTGAGTCCCTGTAATTCCATCCCATGAGAGACTAGGTGCATGGATCAAGAGTTAAAGACTAGTTCAAAATACATGGCAAAGCCCCGCTTCAGACACATACACTTCATCATCATCATCACCATCATCATTGTAATAAAAGGAGCTAATTTTAATCAAATACTATCTAGTACTAGGCACAGCTGATTTGAATAAAACCATAATGCAAAATGTTTCAATTCAGTAAATATAGGATAGTCTATTCACACACTGCACAAGTAACGGGGTAAATTGCTGAAATTGGCATCAAGTCAGAGCAGGAAGGCAAACCTGATGATAGAAATTATCCAATATTAGCAAAGAAGACTTCGTCCAGGAGTCTTCACTTAAGTTTTATTAGAAGAGTTATATCACCACACTTAGACATCAGCATAGCAGAGGCTCTGAACACAGGTCAGACCCACAAGGTTAAAGCCTCTCATAAAGGTTTCACAGAGAAAAAGCCACCCCATGCCACGCAGCTGACAAATACCCCATAGCACGGGCTGGCAGTCGGGTTGTCTCACATTACTCTATAGCTGGAGAAGTGGGAAAGATTCGAACCTTTGGTGATGAGTGTCCATCTTTTAGAATGTGTCACCTAAAGCCCCTGATCACTTAGAATGTTAGGTAAACTACTTTGGGGACACTGAGAATTATAGACTCACAGTCATAATAAGATGTCTGCCATTTATTTTACAGCATTTGTGAAGGTGGTGGTGGGGGAAGAGAGAGAGAGGGGCAGAAACAGAGAGAGAGAGAGAAAGAGAGAGAGGTGGGAAAAGAGAGGGGAGAGAGAGAGAGAGGTGGGAAAAGAGAGGGGAGAGAGAGAGAGAGAGAGAGAGAGAGAGAGAGAGAGAGAGACTGCAGCAAGTGGGCACAGCCAGAGTAGCCCTTTGCCTAAACCTAACAGAAAGAGTTTATAATTCTCGTATGCTCTCTTTAACAGACCGTTGACCGGCCGAAGGACTGGTACAAGACAATGTTTAAGCAAATCCACATGGTACACAAGCCAGGTATGTATGTTCTTCTGTTGTTTGTTTTTTATCAAGCCCTTACGGATTGAAAGATATATGTTCAACCTTCGTATAGATAGACTTTCTCCACACAAAACTTCAAGCCCCTGGCGCACTTAGTGGCCTGTTCTTTTCAGCATCTCTCCTGTTCTTACTCTATCCATCCTACATTACAGATCTGTGCCTCTGCCTTAACCACGAGCTGTCAAGAAGCCTCCTAAGAGGTGACCTTGGAGCTTGCCAGGTGTCCTAGTCTTAGCTCACTTCTACACTGGAGTATTGTCCATCTCTGCAACCCGCTACTGCTCCTCTGTGCCCCCGTCTGTTTCTTACCGCAGAAGTGTGCGTAGGTGGATCAGGCTTCTCCTGATACCACTCAGTTCAGTTGACAAGTTACCTTAAAAGCACTTAATTTAAAAATTACAGTGCAGAGGACACAAGAAGCTGCCTAGCGGAAGTAAGGACAGGAGACCAGTTTTGCATGTGTGACCAGGGTAGCAAGGTACATTACTTTATAGACAAGATCACTCTGCCCAGAGGACACAATATTTGGAACTACAAAGTGCTGTTATGTTTCTGTCATTTCTCTGATCTTCTGCTGTCTTGGCAACAAGGCAGCAGCATCTGGATTACCATGTTTATGCTTCATTTTCTAGATGAGGACACAGACATGTATAATACTCCTTACACATACAACGCAGGTAGGACGGCTTTCCTCACTTGCTTGTGATGACCAGTCACACGCCACTGTTGGGATGAGCCTTGGTCCTTTGTCTTGCCAATCAGACCTCATGTTGTCCATTCCTGGGATGAGAGGAGAATTCCCTACTCCTTTCCTCAGAGCATGCCTAACAAAAGATTGATCCTTTCTCCTGGGAACTAACATCGTTCTGTGTCATTCATTCCTCCTCTGTTGGTTTTTCTCAGCTTCAAGAAGTTTAGCCACAGTATGAAGGGTCAGGGTGAGAGAACAGACTAGGACCTCAGTTACACTACAAAATAAAGATCTTTTTATCAGCAGAAAGAGTGACTATGATTGCATAAGGCCTCTCAGATATTATTCCTCCAAACAAGTAAATCCAAGTGTTTTACAACCATGTCCAGGATCTTGCTCCAAAAGGGAGCCATTCATTGAAAGACGTGAAAGCCTCCCTCTTGGCTGAGCCACTTCTCTGACTCAGAATTGCCAGTGCTCACAAAGGAAGGACTTTGGCTCTGCCATTCCCATTTGGATTTGAACGTGCTGGTTTCTTGTGGAGTGGTCTTCATGCTCATGTGACAGACTCCTAAAAAAATGCTCCTTCCCAACAGTTTTTCAAGAATATCACATCAGGCAATCCTGCCCAGCCTTAGCCTAGACTCAGGGTTGTATCCCCATGTAGGGTCCTCCTTGCTTACCCTAACAGAAATCTCCATGAGACTTCTCCTCTCTAAAACCCAATGACCAGCAACCAGCCCTTTAACTGGGTGATTTTGCTTCTCAACTCCAAAGATAAATGGGAAGGGGAAATAAATAAATAAACATCAAGCTCTTGACCTCTGAGTTAGACCCTATATCCCCATATTATTGCAGGAAGTCCATAAAGTAAATACTCCCTTCCTGGCCCTGGTCCTTCGAACTCACCTCATTGAGTTACCTCATGAGCTGAAGTCTGTGGAACTTAAGAAACACTTAAGAATAACAACAACAGGTGTTGTCCAATGTCCCATCCCACGGAAACACACATACATAGAGAAACAGTCACACACAGATAGACTTAGCTCAAGATTGAGATGATGAGAAACTAAGAATTTTTATATACTTTCAAATATCGAAATCAGTGTGTCTCCCTGGTAATCAATAAGCTGAAGTCCAGTTTTGATAACCTGTAAAGTCTGGGGAGTTTTATCCTTCAGTCCATCAGCAAAGCACCTATAACCTCCCTCTCCTTTCTACTAACCCCCAGCTGTGTGTCTTGCATAATCTCCCTGCTGTCCTCTTCTACCCATCAAAGCTAATCCTTCAGGTCTGTAACACATTCTGTGTCTCATCCATAATCTTTGAGCATCCTCTAATTCTTACGATGTCTTTGTCCCTTGGACTTTATTAACTGTCACCAACTCTTTCCAATCACCCACTTTTTGTAGCAGCTTTTTGAGGAGGGTCCACACTCCCGTGTCCCCTGTGGGACATATACGCATATTGAACATTCATAGATGCATGTTCAATAATTGTCGGGATGCAATTAACATATCCACTGCCCTATGTCGGTATTATGAAATATTAGCTGACACTTTAATCTTCCTCTGTGCGTTTACCTAAGGTGTTAGTTTCTGTAAACGAGAGGAAACCCTGCTGAGTACCTGTAAGTCTATTTTGACTAAACAGCCTGAAATTTCATTAATTCTGCAATGACTGATGATTGACTATAATCAATACTTATGTGCAAGACAAATTGATACCAAATTGATAAGTGATAATTCATAAATAATGTTGATGAGTTAATAAACAATGGAATACCTAATGTGTATATTAAAATATGTTTATTGGTAATTTTTTGCAACACCATTGATGGTTTTGCAGGGCCCAACCACTAAATGCACTTTTTAAGTTACTTGCCTGTTTTGCTGGTTTTTCTTTTTCATGGTAGGTCTGTACAACTCATCCTACAGTGCTCAGTCACACCCTGCTGCGAAGACTCAGACCTACAGACCTCTTTCCAAAAGCCAATCAGACAATGGCACCGATGCTTTTAAGGAGGCACCCTCCCCAGTGCCTCCCCCACATGTTCCGCCACGACCAAGAGAGCAGTCTTCGACACTAAAGTAAGGCTCCTTCTCCAAAAATGGCTTCTCTCGGGGTAAAAATCAAACCACAATGGTACTCAGTGAGGCATCAGTCCAGCATTGTGGAGCAAATTTATGCATGGACTTATCAGTCTGTATTAAGCATCACTACAGAGATGGTGCTGAATACTTTCAGGGACATCTTGGTCTTGCTAGCATAATGTTCTAAATTAAACTTGATAAATTAGGGACTGTGATGGTTTGTATATGCCTGGCCCAGGTAGTGGCACTATTAGGAGGTGTGGCCTTGTTGGGGTAGGTGTATCACTGCTAGCCTGGGCTTTAAGACCCTCATCCTAGCTGCCTAGAAGTCAGTCTTCCACTAGCAGCCTTCAGATAAAGATGTAGAACTCTCAGCTCCTCCTGCACCATGCCTGCCTGGATACTGCCATGCTTCCTGCCTTGATGATAATGGACTGAACCTCTGAACCTGTAAGCCAGCCCCAGTTAAATGTTGTCTTTTATGAGACTTGCCTTGGTCATGGTGTCTGTTCACAGCAGTAAAACCCTAACAGACAGGGACATAACCTTTATTTTTTGTTTAGTAAGCTCATATAAGAAATAAAGAGGCCACAGATGTAGTTTATAAGTAGAGTGCTACAAACGACAACAAAATATGTACATACATGCACACCCACACACATAAGCACGCACATGCATGCACACATATACACAATACATTATATCCACAGGCCTTGGATATCAGGCTCAGTGGAAATGGCTTGCTTCACACACTCTAGACTTGGGGTCCAATTCCTGAGCTGAAGGAGGCTAGAGTAAGGCACATCACTGTGTAATCTCAGTCTTCATAAAGTTAGGGCAAGCTTGTTCCAAGTCACTGAGCTACATAGTAACTTCCAAGCCAGAACAGGCTACACAGTAACATTCTGTCTCAAACCAAATACATAGAAAGATTAAGTAATTGGAAACAATTGCACAGATTCCCTCTGCTGCCACACATTAGAGACTAAGTAGTTAATTTTTTTTTTGTTTTCACAGGTTTGAAAGTTCAGATCTTTTAAGATGACTTTTAGAAACCAAAAGAAATTATTCTTAAATTGTAAATAAGGCATTATTTAACAAGTGTCTGTGACTCATTTTTGCCTGTTATTTTAGCTGATTCTCATTTTCATTTCTCCACTGAAATATTTTTAAGTAAGCTATTCACACTCTAGTAAAATTTTTATGAACACATTTCAATTATGTTATTTTAGCAGGACTGTGGCTAATATTTCTAGTTATTTGTAATCTTTACTAAAAGCTGATCGTGATGCAAGCATGGGGCTAAGCACTTTCATTGTATTACATTGTTGTATTCTGATAACAACCCAGTGGGACATGTTCTACATTACAGAAGAAGAAATGGGTTAGAAAATTACAGTAACTTGCTCTATTTGTATGGGTAGAGTGTCAAATCCAGGTTTCAATCTTGGTTTCTTCTAAGTTCAAAGCTTATGCTATCTTTACTGGTAATTAATAAATAGTAATGGAAAAGATGTTTATTAATGGCTTTAATATTACTGGTTTTTAAGTATATTCTATCATATATGGTCTTAGTTACTATTCTGTTGCCATGAAGAAATACCATAACCAAAGCAACTCTTAAAATGAAGCATTTAATTAGGGATCCATTACAGTTTTAGAGGCAAGCAGATAGGCAAGATCCTGGGGCAGTAGCCAAGAGTTTTACATCCTGGTCTGAAGGCAGTAGGCAGAAAGACAGACATTGGGCTTGGCATGGGATTTTCAAGCCTCAAAGCAGTGACACACCTCCTCCAATAAGGCCACACCTCCTAATCCTTCCCAAATAGTTCCACTAACTGGGAACCCAGCATTCAAACATATTAGCCTACAGGAGCCATTGTCATACAAACCAACAAACACACCTCATAAAAAGTATACTCAACACCACTAAAATTGTACCATTAGGAATCATCATGTAATACATAACAAAAATAAACACCACTTGTCAAGGAATTTACTTCTTAATTCTTCTTTCCTCATGACAAATTGTGGAGAAGTACAAATGTCTTTAAGCTGAGAAATAATTATCACTGCACACTTTTTATGAATTGTCTCCATAATTCAGATAAGACACAGTTTCACACAGGTGAGAAAACTGAAGCAGGAAAGTGTACAGGTTCTGCTGATGGAGCTTGCTGTTTCTCCACACACCTAGGGCTTGTTTCTCCTTTTCTCTTAGAGCATTTCTGTGCCTAGCATTCCATGGAGAAAGAATATCATTCCTCTCCATTGAATCAAAATTTCCAAACTCAGAAGACAGAAGCTCCTTCCTCTTAAATATAAGTAAAATAAATAAATACATATTGAATAATTCTTCCACTTCTCCAAGTTTTCCAATTTGGTTCTGGCTGCCCAGAAGAGTTTGGTGTTCTGAGTCCTCCTGTGAAAATGTATTTTCCAAGAGCCCTAGACAGACTCTCAATGGTATCAAGGCAAAGAAAAGGTCAGATTCCCGTGGGAGAGTATTTCAAGGCTCACACCAAGAGATCTCCCACTCCACTTTGCTTATCCCTATGAATGTTAGCCCAAGTGATACAGTTGTAATCCTCACACATGTACTTCAATGCTGTTCACAAGAAATATGGCCAAACATGCTATGAGCTTTATTTCTTATGACTCTGGACCAAGGAAGTCAGATCACCAGGTGGTTAAACTGACAAAGCTTCACAGAGCACACTGCTACTTTAAACTCAGACACACATGTCATTAGGGACCAAGGGGTCTAGCAATAAGTCTCTATCCATGTGTCTCCAAACCTCGTTTGTGAGTTTTTCCAGCCATAGTCACAGTTACAAAAGTAGAGTAAAGGTGAACTATAAGAGATAGTTTACTCTAAGTCATTTATATATAAAGTTAAACATATATAGTAATTTCATACATTTTTAGCCAGAGAGATGTTGTGTGAGGGTTTTGTTGTTGCTATTGTTGTTGGTTTGTTCTATTTTAATCTCTCAGGGCTCAACAAGAAAACTGGTTGATTAAGCCTGAAGATCTGAGCTCGATCCCTAGAACCTCTGATGGAAGGAAAGCATTGATTTCCAAAAGTTTTTCTTCTTCATGCACACATGCATATACAGAGAGAGAGAGAGAGAGAGAGAGACACTAAACCATTAAATTTCTAGTAAACTTAACTTTGGGAAATTGACCATGGTGAGATCTCACAGGGTTTTCAATGTGGGTGGCTGTTCATTTACAGGCATGACTGGGACCCTCCAGACAGAAAGGTGGACACCAGGAAATTTCGATCGGAGCCAAGGAGTATTTTTGAATATGAGCCTGGGAAGTCATCCATTCTGCAGCACGAAAGACCGGTAAGCACTTGTCATTGATCCAAAAGCCAGCTTGCTAGGCCACAGGGGTCCCCAAGCAAACCTGAATCTCATCCCATTTTATTTATTTGACACTGTCGAGAAATTGTGTTTATTTTTAGTCATGATTCGTGTATCTTGTCTCTGAATTGAAAGAGGTAGTTTAGTAATATATGTATGTGTATATATATATACACACACAAATACAAATCTCATTGGCTGGGCTTAATCACAGCACTCATACATGAAATGCTTAATTGCTATTTTATCTTACCAGCGAGAAAAATCGTGAGTCCATATCCCCGATGTACAGGCCCAGGCAAATGAATCCCTTGACTTCTATGTTGGTTTTCTACTATTCAGCTCACGGAAGAAGCAATTTTCCCCAACACACTTCCCCTAACAAGTTGTTTAATTGGTTTTTATTAAATCCCTCTCAGGTTACCAAGCCTCAAGCTTCCTGATTGATTACCACTTTAATGGATCAAGATTGTATTGTTCTCTATAGTCCTTTTTGCTTATCTTAGTGACTAACTAAACAGGGTATGGGCTTGGAAAAGGCCACTTGCCTCCGTTATGCTAACAGCCGATTCTTCCTTGGCCCTTGTTCTTATTTTCTTCCCTTGTTTCTTTCTCAGAGATCAGTATCCTCAAGACCTCTTTAAAACTCTGCAGTTCCTCTGTATGTCCAAACTCAATTTCAGATAAAACCTGTTGGTGTTTTCTCTGTGAGCTCCTTCAGCTCACACACGAACATCACACTAGTACAGAGACTTCAAGGTCTGCCCTGAGATTTAGTTGAATGTCCTTGATCATGATTTAAAGTTGGAAACCCTGTGTTTTGTGGCTGTGTTCTTGAGTAGGTTCAAAGATCTTCCAATCACGTAGTTCAACTGCCTTTCTTCAAAGAGTCCAAATTTCTTTGCATGGTAAGGTTGCAGCAGAAGAGACTGAAAATGAGGGGAACACTACTGATTCCAGGCTCTGGGTTCCAACCTATTTCCTAAATTGTCTGTTTGAATATCAAATATGTGAGATTGAATAAATGAGATTGCTAAACCAAAATTCAATGGAATACAATATTACTCCTGAAAAAATGTGTTATATTAAATTATAACAGAAATCTAATGATTTGTGAGGCTCTGGGGATTATGGTATGACTAAAGATAAGAAACCTCTTAAATGGCCAAATAGAAGCACATCTAAAGAATTCTCCTTGTTAGAGATCATTTATGGAGTCCCCTCATTGTGGTTGATATTTTCACAAGCCTTACAGATCAAGAGACCGAAGCAGCATCCACCAAATGCCACATGGCCACATTGCTAGCATCTGCTCCAACCAGCTGAGCCAAGGCAAATGTTTGCTTGGTATACTTCGCAGGAAGCCTTTAGCCACTAGTACCCACCATAATTTATTTGGTTGTTTTTATGTATAGTATAATTAGTGGCTAACCTATCATAAGTTTATGTTACTTTACCAAAAAGCTGGGTTCTGGGTAACTATAATGCAAGACAAGTGTTCTTGACTGGTCTCAGAGGATAGGGAGGTCAGAAGCCATGGGCGTAGGCAGAGATTCTGCTATGGATAAACCTCTTCAGCCACAGGAAAAGATGAATGGGAGGAACTGGTAACAGGAAGGAAATGAGAACACAAGGCACACATTTTTATCTCTCCTAAGCCATTCTGTTGGGAGCCAGAGTTATGGCAAATGATATGAGAGAGCCAATGATATAATTTTGACCAAGCCTTGTTAAATCAGTTATTTTAGGGTGAGACTATTATCTTTTTAAAAATCAATCCTGAATTTATCCCACTCTGAATCAAGACAAAAAACACAAACAAACAAACCAAAGAGCTAATTGGGCAAGGATATTTGAGACCAGTTGCGTGTCTTAAAGGCTCAGACTATAAGAGAGAGGGTGGGTTTGCTAACTGAGAGGACATAGAAACACATGAATCTCAAGGCCCTGTGACTGCATCTTCTGAGTTTTTACTCTGGTATTTTGAGAGTATCCCTTTGTTCTCTTCGGTTCTAATTTTTGAAAATTGTAGACAACCTGTAGGCAGTCCTATGTTGTTCTCCTCGATTTCCAGCAACCCTGTCATCTTCACTATATTCTTGGATGCCCCTTACTCTCTATGAACTTAGATTCCTACCACAAGGAGAAATGTCATGGCCCTTTTGGTCCACAATTGTCCGTTGTCTGAGTTGACAAAATGGCCCACACTCGCTTCCCTGATTAGGGAATCCAATCGCCAGTTGTTTTAAAAGCCTGCCACTCCTACATTTTCTCCTGACTTTTTCTTGTCCCTGGAGCAGAACCTAAATCCCTGGATATAATTTATAAAAACTAAAAAACAACAACAAATAAAACCTACCCAAATCCTGTGATTTCACCCTCCCCTGCCAGCTACACAAAGGGCTTCAGACCTTCAGTTTTCTGAGGAAGCACTCCGAAAGACCCCTCCTTCCACGTGGAAGGTTTCACCAGCCCCCTCCCCAGTTTTTATCAGAGGCACACTTCACCTAGGGGCTTGCTCACCCTCAGCAGTGGGCCACCCTCAGCAGTGGGTTTGTAGCTCTTCTTGCTGGATACCTCCAGTTCCCACTCTGACACATGGCCACCTGTCTGGGTTTCTCACTACATCTTAGGCTCCCTGAAAACAGGCACCTTGACTGACAGAGAGTCCTCTATCCTCCATACCCAACTCAATGCCTGGTATGTGGTACCTATGCAGTAAATAACTCCTTGTGTGACTAAGTGAATGGAACTGAAACCTTTGCAGTTGATGGATAAAAAATAGTGAGAGACTGAATCTGTCTATGAGGCCCAGTGAGTCTTCATCAAGATGCACAGATGGAATTCACAAATAACTCTAGCTCAGTTTCTATGAGAGAGCAGTTCTACTAAAACAGAAATCCTCAAGTCCGGGAATGAGGAGATATTGTCTTCATCCTTAGTAATTGAAGCCATATCTATTTATATTCTTTACCAGGAAGATAAAAATAAATGCATTTCTTTGTAGCTCATAAATATTTATTTGATTATAAATTTCAATGCTGTCTAAATGGGCCTAATGTCTGATCCAGAAGAGGGCTTGAGATCACCAGGAATGTGTGTTTAATGACTTGATCCACAGATCAGACTACGTTTCCAGCTTACAGACTCCATATGACAGTCGTACCAACTTTTCTGGGATAATATTAATAAAAGCGTAACATCGTCTGAGATGGTTACACTAGCAGATCAGCCATGTTAATTGTCTTTATGGTTAATAAAGTAAAAAAAAAAATCCACAAAGACATTGCTGCCTTTGATACAATAACTGTGCTTACATCTAATAATAACCAAAAGGAACACACCCTGGATGAGTAGAAAGGCAATTTAAATCATCAGAGAAAATGGTTCATCAACAGAAATTACTACTCAGAGTTAAAGCTATAAAAATTTGAGAAGTTATAGATGAAAGTTTGACCCCTGAGGAATTATCCCATTATGCAAAAGTATCGTCTGTGAAAACAATCAGAAAGCATAGTAACCCATGCCTTGAAGCTTAAAAGTCAATGAGAATTTACAAGAACAAACTCCCGGGTCCTCTGGTATGTTAACACACAGTAAGTGTGCACCCAGTAAGAAGACTGGGAAGCAGCAAAATGCTTTTGCATTGGGAAAACTTTGAAAACCACACATTTTAGGGAGCTTTTAAGAGCAGTCACTTGTGAGCCCTGGGGTTAGCGTATCTTAAGCACTTCTCACACCAGAAATAGATGGTTTGTGTGAGCAGAACATTGCTAGGCTTGTGAACTGACAGAAAGAAAACAGAGGGAGAGAGACATCCATCCATTAGGGGCTGCTCTCCTGCCATTGCAGGGATTACACTGAGAGGTAGCTGTCCCCTGGTGGATTCCTATAAAGAGGAGGGAACTGAGTAAGTGCTGGCAGAGATCCTATGCCTATGCTTCCATTATCTGACAGTGGCATACATGTCGCTGTCTGTGGTAGTGTTTCTGAGTCCTTTAGGAGTAGTTCTGGATTGCTATAGAATGAATTCAAATAGTGTATAACTAAAGGAATTGAACTAGACCGTTCTAGTTCTGGCATTCCTTTTTTCTTGGGGGGGGGGGAGTTCTTACCTTTTGGGGAGTGTCTATTTGTTGAAGGTTATTTTGCTGATGTTGTTTGTTTTATGCTCTTTTGAGACCAGGTCTTTCTATGCAGCCCAGGCTGGTTTCAAACTCACCATCCTCTTCCCACTAGCTCCTAAGTACCTACAATTCAAGTGTGCACCAGCACACCCAGCCGGTAAAGCAAAGGCTCTGCTCAGATGCTTACAACTCACGGGATTCCAGAATTGTCAGGATGACGAGTCGATATTTGAGGGACTATCTGTGCTACTCTCTGCTTGTAAGGATTTTAGCAAGTTGTTCACCGTGACTAGAGACTGAAGCTTTAAGAAATAGAGCCCTTTCTGTTTATTGCAATCGCTATTTTCATACTTGGAACTGAATGATATAGATTTCTACTCCTGCCCCCAGATTCTATTACAGAAATGTATCTCCACAAAGGAAAATGTGGACTGTCCATTTGTTACTGATTTTCTTTAACTCAAGGTGATGATATTAAAAAGCTTGTCTTTGTTTAGTAAGTTTGCTGCCCTCTAGTGTTCATAGTGTTTTGAAGCAACTTTTTTCCTCCTAAGACTGGTTCTCAACCGTCCTAATGCTATAGCCCTTTAATACAGTTCCTCATGTTGTGGTGACCCCAACCATAAAATTATTTTCATAGCTACTTCATAACCATAACTCTGCTACTTTTATGAATTATAATGTAAGAATCGGTGTTTTCCAATGGTCTCAGGAAACACACAGGTTGAGAACCACTGCTCTGACAACACCCTATCTTCTCTGAGCGAAATAAAACACTCTAATTGGGTCTAGGTCATCCCAACAGTAGCTGAAAGCAAAAGTTTTAAAAGTGAAAGTTCATTGACACTAAACATCCATCAGTAGAAACTATCGAGTTTAGGAGAATCCGAGGTTTCTCTTCTGTTAAGGAGATAGTATAGCCCTCTGAACTATACAAGAGTTACTGGCCAACCGTCTCTAATGTTAACTGTTCAGAGGTAAAGGCTCCTATGAAGTAGTTATGTGCTGCAGCTGGCATTGAAGACGGAGCAAAATAACATTTCGTCACTGATAAAAGTCTTAACACTCCTGTAACTGGTGGATCAAACATTTTAATTCAATGGAAAGCAGTTATAAATTCACGTTTCTTCTACTCAGTTACTGGGTGGGGTGTTCTTTCTAACAGACTTCACTGTTCATTTCGAAGTAGAAACCAAAAGTAACATTGACATAAATTAGGAGAAATATCTCAGAGCTTCTGCAGCATGCTTTCGTTCTTATTGAGTAAGCTCCTCAGTTGTTAGTGATGGCAAAAACAAGCTCATAGCCAAAGGCAAAACACTAAAGATGATACTAACTACTAAAAGGTTTTCAGTGCACAACCAACAGTGTCAGATTTTGTGTACACACGCGTTCCTGAATGTGCCCATCCAGACACCCACTTCAGGATGCCATCAAGCACTGGAAAAGCCTACCACTATGAAGTGTTATCCGCTCACCATTGGTCACAAGCAACTCCCAGGGTTATTCTGCAGTCTTTATAATCACCACCATAAATACACCTCAGAAGCTTGGTCTCTGCCGGGTTTTCTTACGGAGCCTCCAACTTTTCTATCACTGTAATGGCAATGAAACACTACAATAGCATGTAATGATATGTAATGGTGTGTAATGATATGTAATAGTATGTAATAGATGTAATGACGATGAAACATTACAATGTTTCACTACTACTAAGCTCAAGACAAAATAGTGTCTTTCTTTTTAGCATGGTATATTTCAATGTCCCCAGCACTATGGGGTTATGGAGCTATTCAGAGGGAATCCTTGTGCTCCTTAAGAATTCTAAGGGAATAATATGGGATGAAAGTGGTGGGTGTTTGGCAGCTCTCCTGGATGGTATACTGTAGGCTTCACAGTTTTTCTCTTGGTTGGCATGAATGACTTCTAGGGAGCCAAGTAACTTTCCTTAGAATTTTTTCTGACTTAATATATTATACAATGCAACTATACACATTTCATTAGGGACATGAGATATATTCCAAGAAGTAGCCATGGATACGTTCAGTACTTTGAGCATCATTTTATAGAAAAGCAACCACCATATCTCCAGAGGTACCATCTAGCCTGGTATGTATTGTAGAAAACACTAAAGGTTAATGTTAACTCAGTTAAGGAAAGGCTGTGTGTCTATGTTCTATTGCTAAAGTAATTGTGTTTGTTTTTCCTCAACTGTTTATGTTAACATCCAAGCATTTCCATCTTAAACCCAACATTCATAAACCACTTGAGATACAAGACAGTTACACCCCATTACCCTCCCTCCCCCACTCACTCTGCTAAGCCTAATTTTATGCTCACCTTCCTTTAGCTCTAAGTCAACAGGGGGAGACTGACCACAAAATGGGATATTTCTTCACTTTTGAAGAGACTTGTGACTTTCAGATCTTTACTGTGGTGGGCCATTCATAAGAAATCTGCTCTCCGCGGTCACCCAGGCCATAGCCTTGTCCTGAAATGTTAGTCTCTGGAACTAACATCAGCTGGTCCCCTCCAGGTTCCATCAAGAGCCCCTGTCTAACGAACCAGTGTTTCCTCACCCCTCTCTCTTACAGCCCCCTCTCCCAACAACTCCGACACCTGTTCCCAAGGAACCCAGCCGGAAGCCTCTAGCAGTGTCACCCTCAACAGATGGCCTGCGTAGCCCTTCCCCTCCGCCCAGGAGCTGTGTCCCCGCACCCCGTCCGAGTGCCCCAGATCTCTCTCCCACCCGGGTGAGCGCCTTCCTTCTTCACCTTCTCTCATGCTGTGGGGAAGCTGAGCTCAGCCTTTGTTCTGAGGCTAAGGCAAGGTCAGATCCCTGTCCCTGCTGGGGTTCTTCCTCCTCCTAGACCCTACTTCTCTCCCAGGCACCCTCATCTCCACCATTCCATGCTCTAGCCTGCCCCATCTGCAATGTCTGCTCAATGCAGACTACTGCTGCCACTGTTAGTTGCCAGGGACTTCCGGGACAGCAGACTGAGCAGTCCAGGAGAACCTTTTGGTGCCTTGGTTGGACATACCAAGGACTTCACAAAATGGTGTGCCCATCATCCCCATTATCACAGCCTGTTCATGCATCAGGCTAAAGAAATAGCAATGGTGGCAATAGAGGCCCCAGTGATGTCATGACCTTCATTTGCATATCCGCACTATACTTCACTTCCTCCATTCTGTCCTGTCGAGGTTTGTTGGATGAGTCCGATGCATGTTTTGCGTGTGGATGCCCGCGAGTTTTCATACCACACGGCATTATCCCTCACTTCGCTCAGTGTGCCTTTTCCTCCCCCTTTTCCTTCACATCTGCTCTAGACGGGTCGCATAAATCCAGCTGACATAGATTTAGAAAATGAGCCCTGGTATAAATTCTTTTCAGAACTGGAGTTTGGACGTCCGGTAAGTGAGGCTAGACAATTCCTATAAGACAAATAGGAGAATGTTGTTTGATTTTTAAAGCGTATTAATTGTCACAAGGGAGACGGTGTTGTGTCGAAAACAAGCTGGATGAGTTAAATACGTGTGCTCCAGCTTTCTGTAAATTCACTTTGGTAACAAATGCCTAAATGTGTTCATTGCCTTCCCGTATGTTTTTTTTTTTTTTTTTTTCCAAATCATGCATTAGAATCACATCTAATTAACTACAAATCTAGCATGCTGGGGTAGTTTCTGGTGTGGAATATGCAGGTCATTAGCACACCTTTAGGGGAGAACTGTATTGTGTACAGCACATTTTGGGGCTAGTTTAACAAGTACCTTGCTGTCTACAAGAATGACAGTTACTATAGTTCTTGTTGCCTGAGAAATTATCATCCCCCTGCAGAGTGCTTGGACCCTAACTCAATGACTTGATCTTCCTGATGCAACTTCTCCCATGAGAAAATAGACCAAAAAGGTCAAAGAATTTGCCCCAAATAATCACTAATTAAACCTAAGCCTGTCATACAAAAGTGAAAATCTTTGGGCAGTTGTCTCTATAATGTATTACCAGACCATTCCCACAGTAAAACGATTCTTTGAATGGGAGAGATAACAGAAAGAGAGAGGTGAGAAGCCCTGTGGATTCTCCTTTGTAGTTTCTTCCTCGTGAGTAGCCAGCAGGTCTCTGGTCCCTAGAGTTCCATGCGGGAAGCCCCTAGTTTGGACCTTGTGGGGTCTGATTGATCTGTTTAGGACAGGATCAACTCCGGTTTCAAATAACTCCCCTTAGTCCTTCAAGCTGTATCAGGGAACTGTCTGCGACATGTACTTTACAACCCCTAAATTGTTAGATAGCATATCACTTACACTGACCAGCAATACGATTGGAACACAGAGTCTGTTCTTTCTTATACCATGTCATGTAAGGATTTATAAATATGCAGCTCACCTATTCCTTATGGATGGCTGTGTGAGTCCCTTTTATCCATTAGCATGCAGGCTTGGTTAGCCTCATTATATGTTTTATTGAACTGTATCAAATGTGACTGTACATGAATATTAAACAAAGTTCCCTGGCATTTTTAGTACCTAATAAAAGGATTATTTCCTCTTGTTTTTTTTCTGACATGTCCTCTTATTGTTTTAAATGTATTTTATTTCACTGGGGAAAGTGCTCTCCTGTTTTGCTTTATATATTTGCTATTGCTGGGTAGTTTCTAGAGACTGTACCGATTTCTGTGTTGAACCCAAATTACCAGCACTTTCCGTGATCCTTCTCAGCCACACAGGGTCACTCACCAGCATGCTCTCCCTTACTCCTCCAGTGTTCCCTGAGTAGACCTTGCAATCTGCTGTGGCCAAAGACTCGGAGTGCTGATTTCGATTTGACAAATTGAGCTTACAAATCTACTAACTGAACACAGGCAGCTTTGTTCTGTGCTTGGGAACATTTGCCAACATTGCACTCCTGCTCCTTGGCTGCCATTTTGCTCCGTCCTTGTCACTCTTTATGTGTACCTGATGCTATCATCACTCGGTTTCTAACTGTTGTCACCTTTTCCACATGTTCATTACTCGCTGCATTGACTCTCCTCCATCCCGTCTTTCCACCTCTGCTTCTGTGGTGCATCTACACCCAGCCTCCTAAAAAGGCTCTGGACTATGTTCAAGATCATTCTTCTGGTGTGTCCAATGAGGTAAAGACAAATTCTTCTCTCCCTCCAGGTCCCCCCTTGTTACTGTCAACCTGAATGTCTCTGTGTTCTTATAGTTCACTGTGCCATTCCAAGTGGTTTTGAAAACTCTCTTCGTATCACTGGGTTGCATTTTCTAGACAGGGTAAGGGGATTGGCAGTTTCTGAAGTGTAGGTGATGAATCTTCCAACTGTTAATTCTAATTAAAATACTCAGCAGCATGAAAGTTAAAAAAAAATTGGCAATGTATTAACTACCAATTTTTTTAAACCAAGCAAAATACTACTACAGAGATTCTAGAAGTCACTTTTTTATTGTGCTTAGAAGTACAGACTCGAGAGATTAGATTCTTGGACCATGGAGATGGCTCCTTAGGTTAAAGTCTTTGTTGGGAAAGCCCGATGGCCTGACTTCCATTTTTGGAACCCAACCACTGTGGATGAAGGGCATCCCTCACACGCTGTGGCAAGTGTGCTATGCAAAGTTTAGATTCTTTACATGATCAGATACGTATTGCTTATATTTTTCTAAATGTTACTGTTGTTCCTTAGTCTTCCTAAATGCTCCTAACCTGTGGATTTGACCATCAGTCAAGAATAGAGATGATGAATACCTACATATGTGTTCCCAGTTCCACCCCTTGACAGGCATCACCAATCTTTCTTGGCAGTATAGTCCAGGTGGCCATTACAGTAGATAATCATGGGATAAAACTTCATTGAGATCTCAGCTGAAAAAAAATGCTTATGAGTAGGGCTGGAGAGATGACTAGGTTGTTAAGAGCACTTGCAGTCCTTGCCCAAGACCTGCCTTTGTTTCCCAGCACCTACGTGCAGCTCACAACCATCCACTTCCAATACCCTCTTACGGCCTCCACCAGCATCAGGCACACATACGGTGCACAGACAAGCATGCAGGCAAAACATTCATGAACTAGAAATAAGAATAATGCACATGACACCAGCCAACCAGCCAAGTGAAGAATTTATGCCAGGCCACATGAGTTTTCATCTAGAAGAAGAAAAGATAGTATGAAAAGGAACAGGAAGGATTCTAAGCCAAACTTTACCCAAAGAAACCAGAAGATTATTTTTTGAAAAGCACTTAGAAGACAAGAAGAAATGTCATTGTCCTGCTTGCTCTCTGACCTGTAAAGGACTCCCATGGGTGCTCTCAGAAGCAGCCAAGGTAGAAGCACATAGAATCAACTGATTTTGTCACAGTGGTTGCTGTGTGTGAACACTATACTTAATACCTTATTTTGTTGCAAAGCCCCTATTTAAGTTATGTGTAAGAGAAAAGCCAAGAGTTCATGTTATGGGTGTTTGTCCCAGCACAGAGGGGAGGACAGATTGCAGGCATAGAGTGGAAAGGAGAAATATTCCAATTTCTAAAAGTTCAAACTGCAATCAAAAGTATAGATCATGAAGTAAGCCTGATGGTGTGTGTTAAAACAGGGAAGTAGCTGGGGAAAAATCAAATAAAAAGTAAACTCTGGTAACCAGGAACTTTTTGAGATATTGAGTTTGGTAATTTTCCAAGTCATTTTGTAGCAAGGTCAACTCTCTAAAGAGAATTAAATAAAACAAGCAATTCTATCCTGTACACTTTGTTACCATTTTATTGTACAAACAACCTAAGAATTTATTTTGAAATTTAATTCTGTCAATTTTTCTCATGTTTTCCACACCAAAACTAATTTACTGTGTCGAAGGACTTTCATTAAATTTATAATCCAGTTGGGTGAGGGGATATCTTTATTATATTGATTATATCTTCTTTTAAGTTCAGTATGATGTATTTAAATAAATTAATCAGCATTTTATTTAAAAAAGACAAATATGTATATTTTATTCTTGGGTATTTTTAGCAGATATTCCTGGGTTTGTTTTTTTTTTCAAAGTAGTTGGTTCATTGAGAACTGAAACAGGATTTAGACATCATTTTCAATTCATTGGGGTTTTTTAGTTAAGAAAAGTGGAATGGAATAGCTTTAAGGAATACACTTGTCTCCTAAGAAGGAGAGAACAAATCACTAACTGCTCAGCCTTCATTTCAGATCTAACTCCTTTAAACCACGCTTTTTACCATCCCCGGTAGATGTATTTAAAGCTCAGCAATTCTAGAAACTATTTTAGTTTTTGACTTTGTATAAAATGGATTCAGGAAATTAACACCGCATACTAATTACTGAGGGCGGAGACGGGGAAAAATTTAGCAATGCACTTTTAATGTTAAGGTAGTGACCAAAACACTACATTTAAAAATGCAGTGATAGAAGTTGAGCTGTGTGTTTGTGTCTTTGGGGACTGAGGGATAAGAGTGACTTCAATAGCATGTTAGCCAGGGTAGCCTTCCATAGTCTAAGAAGAAAGACTCTCACAAGATATTTAAATTCTATATTTTAAAACATTTGTATGAGATCGCTAGCAAAACCTGTAAATTATTAGGTAATTCCTAAGCTATAATATATCAAGTACCTGGTTTTATCAAGTATATGCTATGAATGACATATTTACATTAAATCAAATGTAACTGAAAAATTTGTTTGCAAATGTCAGAATGAAACCTATATGTTGCTAATCTGAAACACTTCTTAAAGGGTAGTTAAGAGCCATTGGCAGAGTTTAATCTATAATTACTTAGCAGAAATGATGATTTAATTCTTCCAGTCTTTGAAATGCCCTTCTATCACGTTAAAACAGCTGTCCCATGCAAATGAGGGATAGATGGTGTTGGGTGAAATGGGCTAATTCTTTTTCTGGGGACTCTTTTTTTTTTTTTTTCAGATGAAGCATCATAATTATCATACAAGGTTTTGCCTTAATTATTAATCTAATTTTTATTATTATTTTATAATTGACAACTGAACTTTCTCTCATGATACATAAAATCAAAGCCTGGTTTAATGGGCCAGCAAGATGGCTCAGATATGATCTGAACTTGATCCCCAGAATCTAAATTGTGTAAGAAGAAAATTGATTTCAAGTTGTCTTCTGACCTTCACACACAAAGCATGGTATACATATATCATGGCGCAAGTACATGCATGCGTGTGAGCACACACGCGTGCACAGATATACACACATACACATACACAAACCCTGCTTTTTAAAAGTCCTTTTAAACTGGTTTTAACTTGTTTGGAATATAAAAAACAGAAGAAGGAAGAATCATTACAGTTTGTCTTAACTCTGAAACACTATCAATTCTCATACAATGTTTTATTTTGTACTATAATAGTGTCTTCATATATCATCCGTGCAGGTTCATAATTCTGATCTACTTAGGGAAATTCTGACCCTTTTAATGGTCAATTGTGTGTCAGGTTGTCCAATAAAACCGATGGCCTACAGATGCTGCTGCTCTGATGCTCCCTAAGACCACGTCTGCAAACATGCAGAATTGCTTCATATTATTTTACTTGTTATGTTTCTTCCATATCATGCTTTCCTCACTTCCTAGTATCCAATTCAGACAAATTCAAATAATCATGTAAACTTATGGACATAGCAGACCCTCTTTCTATTCCTATATAGGCTGAGAACACAGGAATCCTAGAATTTTCTAAGAGATACAAAATATTAAATATTCTTATTCTGTCTAAAACAAAGAAGGAATATTTCCATGCCAATAGATATTTTTGTTTGATTATGGGTAAGGTTCCATTCTCAATCAGTAATATATAATTAAAGTAAAATATTAGGTATAAGTCTTGTCAGAGTGATATACATAAGAATCATAAAGTTATAACCTAATGCTTTGATTGGGAAACTGATAGTTTTTTTCAGTTAATGGAAAAGAATAGTAGAAATTACTTATAGTGAGGTATTTATTTCATCTAAATAGGTTTTTAATATTCTGATAAAAAGATTTCTATATATGGGAACTTAAGATAAATTCAAATTGCTCAATATTTATAAACCTGTACCTGGCTGAAGTCTCAGAAAATTTAGGGTGATTTCAAATCAAATTCTGTGAGTTTTATGTGGCATATGCCCTTAAAAAGGAAAGACTTACCAAGCTTGGCTTGTATGCTACCTGTCACTAACAATGAAACTATAAAGCACTTTAAGATTTATAAGGATTTAAATATGACTGCAAATATTTTCTAACACAAAATAAAAGCCAGTCCTTCATGTAGAAAGCTCCTACTTAGCAGTTGCTGAAGCCTGAAGTTAAAGCTGAAGATACCTTTAGCCCTGCGTTCAGTCCAGTGTTCCTGATAATAATGTTACTGGTTTTGCTTCTTCCTGATGAAATGGATGTCTGGGTTGTGGCACATCACAGAACACAGTGTGGTCTATTAAAAGATAACTCAGACATGGTATCTCTTTGGGAAGACATTTTAGTAATCACAATAAATGATTCTTTTGCTTGCAATATTTTAAAGTATCTGCTTTAGAGTGTATAACTCAATGATGACAAATCAGTCAAATTTGCTATGGTAATTCTTTTCGTACTGTTCTATGTCACAGGTCTCCGTCTATCAGTCCTCCATAGACAGAAGCTTGGAAAGACCCAGCAGGTAAGGATCTGGTGACATTATATTAACTGAATATTGAATGCCAGCAATTGCTTTTCAGTAGTCACCTTCCCTGCTGAAATACTCATTTTATTAAATAACAATTTAACTCTCATTCTTATTTTAAGTACCAGACCTCATGGTGTATTCAATCATTTGTGAATGCTTTTCTTAAATGATACCTTACTCAAAACTATGATCAAAAATAAATAAATAAATAAATAAACCCTTCCTTTCTTTATAAACCATCAAGACCGTTTTCCACAACTATGTGAAAGGAATTTTTAACAATTTATTTGCCAATTAGATTTTTTTAATCACTCATGATTTAAATAGACAACATGGGAATTCCAGCCTAAGGTTCTTCTGAACACATTAAGAAAGCAAAAGAGAATCCTGGAGGTAAAAGAGACTTGTTTTGCTAGATGACTTCCTTCTGTGTGGTCCTTTCTTCTGTTTTGACACCACCTTTCTAGATAGATTCATGTTGTCAGAACTATTTCTTATATATAAAAATTATATATAAAAATACATGATTCAAATAGAAATCATAACACTGAATTCCCAAGAATAGTAAGTTCACTGCACAGAAATTTGTACTTTAAAGGGTGATTATAAACACACACACAGAGGGAGAGAGAGAGAGAGAGAGAGAGAGAGAGATCAACCTACATTTGTATGTACAATTCTTTCAAAATTGCCAAGTCCTAGAATCCATGAAGACGTTACTAGATGTTATTTCTTAGCTAAGCGGGTGAGTAAAGAAACTATGGCACATCAATGTAATAGAATATTGTTCATCAATAAAAAGAAATAAGCTATCAAGAGACCAAAAGACATAGATAAAGCTGGAGACACAAACCACTTGGGAGAGTGGTTCCCTTGCATATATGAAACACTTGGTTCGGTCCAAAAGGTCACAATAAAAACTACACGTGGTGACACCGGGCTGTAATCTCACCACTCAGTAAGTAGAGGCAGAACAGTCAGAAACTCGAGGTCTTCCTTAGCCTCACGTCCAGATAACATGAGATGCTTTTACAAAGTAAAAAAGTTTAAAGAGTATTTGTTATATTTGATGTGTGTGTGCCCAAGTGCATGTGTGTGCATCAGTTGCATGCAGGTGTGTGAATGCAGGAAGAGGGCATTGGAGCCCAAAAAACTGGGATTACAGATAGTCGTGATAAAATATGTAAACACCTGCCAAGTGTGGGTGCTGGGACAGCCATCTCTTCAGCCCCACAAAATAATTTATTTTTTAATCGATGTGGATTTAAAAAAAAAACATTACTACATGGAAGAAACCAATCTGAAATGGTTGCATATTGTGGTTCATCTGTGTAACGTGTAGAGAAGATGGACTATGGAGACAAGAGCTACGATTTTTAGAAAACATAAAGACAAAAGGACAGGTTGGAAAATGGTACCCAAGGGACCTTTTGTGAGAGTAAAAGTCTGCTACAAGGCACATTTGTAATGGACAGTATT
This sequence comes from Rhabdomys pumilio, assembly GCA_030674055.1. NCBI lineage: Eukaryota > Metazoa > Chordata > Mammalia > Rodentia > Muridae > Rhabdomys > Rhabdomys pumilio. Next base: position 34,999,170 of record JANHMN010000015.1, read on the forward strand.
TCATTACACATTTATAAACCCCTAAGGTATGTCACGGAAGACATGAACCCGACATGTAAAAGATAGACTTTGAGAGATGACATGTTCAGATAGGCCACTGGCTGTTACAAATGTCTGTAGAAGATACGACGACAAAGATGTTTAAAAAGAAAGGGGTGGGCACAGAGGAGTTCTCCGCTCAATTGTCTTTTGATCTCTGCAGAGGATTGGTTCCTGGGACTCACCAAGGATACTAAAATCTACTGACTCTGAAAGGCTTAGTACTTACAGATAACCTATTCATAGCCTCCAATATACTCTGAAATATGTATAATGCCTTGTGTAACACAGATGCTATTAACAAGGGATGTTGGGACTAGAGAGAGGGCTCAGTAGATAAGAGCACTAGCTGCTCTTGCAGAGGTTCCCAGTCCCCACATGACAATTCACAACCATCCGTAACTCGTGTCCCATGGGCTCCTATGCCTTCTTCTGACCTCCATGGCACCAGGCACTAAGTGTAGTACACAGACATATATGCAAGCAAAACCCTCATAATACAGAAAATAAAAATGAGTAAATCTTAAACAAGTGCTTGTTTTAATAGATCACTTAGGGGAATAATAACACAAGTTTGTACATGCTCAGTAACAATACAATCCTTAATATTCCCCGTGTGTAGTTGGCTTAACCCATGGATATAAAGAATCTATACAGTCCAGTCAGATAATCTGCACTTGAAACTTCCCTTTTAAAAATGAGATCTGTGCATTTTTAAAAGGACCCTCCTAAGGAATGTATTTTGAATGGTGAGGAATAGGTTTCTCACTCTGCAGCTTTGTGAGTTTGGGGTTAGGTGTCCTGTCATTGTCTAATGTGATGAGCGTTGGTTTTCTTGTGCATATGTTAACCTCTTCCAAAACCAACCAAACTGATTCCATCTATTAACAGCTCTGCAAGCATGGCCGGTGACTTTAGAAAACGGAGGAAGAGCGAACCTGCAGTGGGCCCGCCCAGGGGCTTGGGGGATCAGAGTTCGAGCAGGACCAGCCCTAGCCGGGCAGACCTCCCAGGATCGAGTTCCACCTTTTCGAAGTCTTTCATTAGCTCTTCTCCTTCCTCTCCCTCGAGAGCACAAGGTGAGCCATGATAAATGAACACCGCTTGCAAGTTCACAGTTTAGCCCAGAATGTGGGGACAGGCCAATCCCATGAGCATGGCCTGTGCTGTCCTTACTTGTAATGTCCTGAAGCAAATACAATTTCCCAGCAAAGCATTGCTCCTACCCAGTCTAATTCAAACTGGCAAGCCACTTGAGTGTCTTAAAGAACTCAAACCAAGTCAGGCAGTGGTAGTGAATGCTTTTAATTCCAGCACTGGGGAGACAGAGACAGGTAGATCTCCGTTAGCTCGAGGCCAGCATGGTCTACAGCATGAGTTCCAGGACAGCCACGGCTATTCAGAGAAACCCTGTCTGAGAAAAAAAAAAAAAAAAAAAAAAAAAAGGAACTCAGACTAACATGTTACTATTTTCTCAGAAACAGAGTAAGTTTATTATTTTTTTCTTTAAAACTCCAAAGTATTAAATAGTTTGTTGTCATATTTACAGAAATGGCAATTAATAGGCTTTTACATAGTCATATTTTCTAATGTTATTATAGATAGCTAATTACTTTGTAGAATAATAATTAAAAGTGGCAACAGAAAAATATGGCCTAAAACATGCAATGGGATGCTTTAAATTCTAGACTAGAAAGTTGTCTATTTAAGTCATGCCTTTGGTCAGTTTATCTTGTTCAACCTTCATTTGTAGGGTAGAGTATCACATTCTCCCGTGTAACACAGTGGTCCACAATGGTTTACCGTAATAAGTACATACTGGCTTAAAGCCACAAATTCAAAACTTGGAATGAGGAGCCTTGCACAGTCAGATGGCTCAGAGGGTAAGAGCATTTGTCACCAAGTCTGACAACCTAAGTATGATCACAACTCGTATAATAAAAGAAAGAACAGACCCTCCTCCCCACCACACACACACACACACACACACACACACACACACTATCTTCTGGCCTCCACTTGAATGTAGCATACATAAGAGAGAATAAAACAAGGGAGTGAGGGAGGAAAGGAGGGAGGAGGGAGGGAGGAAGGAGGGGAGGGAGGAAGGAAGGAAGAAAGGAAAGGAAGGAAGGAAGGAAGGAAGGAAGGAAGGAAGGAAGGAAGGAAGGAAGGAA
>JANHMN010000015.1:35010703-35043741 GCA_030674055.1 Rhabdomys pumilio
GTGTGATCTATATACTTGCTCTTCAAAATCATTTCCGAGATTATATTAAGTGACTTCTCGAAATTCATAAGGAAAATCCTCATCTAACTAAACTTGGCAGATGTTTATATGTGGGGAGTGTATTTATCAGATAAAGAATGTGAATCATAATACCAATTGATATTCATTCAGAAAGAGTCCATTAATCATGTCTCCTCCAGGGAGCTGTCATTTAAGAAAGGAGACACTGTCTACGTCCTCAGGAAAATTGACCAAAACTGGTATGAGGGGGAGCACCACGGAAGAGTGGGCATTTTCCCAATCTCATATGTAGAGGTATGTCCTTTCTCCTCACCTCCTGAGGATGCTGTCCCAAAGGTTGTCACAAGTTTACGAAACCAACAGTTGTCCTCCTTTACAGAAACTAACGCCCCCAGAAAAAGCACAGCCCGCGAGACCACCACCCCCAGTCCAGCCTGGAGAGATTGGAGAAGCCATAGCCAAATACAACTTCAATGCAGACACAAACGTGGAACTTTCCCTGAGAAAGGTAACCTGGATGTGCTCTTTGTTGGGGTGTTTTCAGTGACTGGTGCAATTCTGAAGCCCAGATAGGTTACCTTCTTTTCTAAAACATTCCAGGTTTTCTTTAGTTTCTACAAAAGACTCTAGACTGTTCAGGCTCACTGTTACCTCTGGTCCCTGTGACCCTTTCCTGTGAAACACAGAGTTCTGAGAGTCTATCTGTGACTTAGCCTAAGAATCATGACCCTGAGTCTCCTCCAAGGGATGCCTTCTACTGGATGCTAAGAAGTGCATGTGTGGAACCCTAAAAGGAGAGTGCATTTTAATTACGAGATTTCAAAGTATCTTTGTACTGCCTCATTATTCAGCTTTTAAAAAGTATACCAATGCTTACTTTTCTCTATCTTGGAATCAAGGAATGGTCCTAATGTAATGAGACTATTGACCTCTCTAGAAGCCTTTTTTGAAGAGCTATCTATGCAATCCTGATTCCTTGATCATTCTTCACTAAGCCCTATGATGGATCCAAATTTCTCCAGCGAGTTATCCAAAACAAGTAATCTGTCTGGAAAAAAAATCAAAAGGAACTGTTTCATTTCCTTCCTTGTACAGTTTGTGATAGTAAATGATGCACTGCTATCATTCGCTAAACAATGACATGTCTATATTTGAGGCAACCAGGTCTCCACACAGCACAGAAAATATGGTAGTGTCATTTGTGGTAATCTAGAAAATGCCATGCCTGTGGATAGTGGGTAAACTGAGGGCGGCTCAGGACTGCAGCAGGCAGTCTAATTTTCTCCTTCCAACCCTAGTTCTGCATCGCCAGCAATCCTCTTACTCTCCTTGTGTACTACTTAACCCAGAAAACCACAGTGTGACACACAGTGTAGCATCTTCTTTGCCATACTTTAAAGGTTGGTCATTGTGTAAGATTCCCCAGAAAAGCCTATCAATTGCCTGTTTGGGGCACATGAGAAAATCAGTGCAATTTGGGGAGATTCCCTTTTTTTTTCAGTATGTTCTGCTCAGTGGTGATGAGACATTTAAGGAACCCTCCAGCACTTTGAGTTGAAGAGCACTGAAGGGGCTCCCTGCCGTGCCGAAGCTGATCCATAGACATCAGCACCATGACTATGAGATCCGGTTCCCCACAGTTCTATAGCACCTTCTGGCTGCACCTGCTGGGTTTGTCCTTCAACAACAGCTTGCTCATTTGATTCTCACCCATGTATGGTTTTGAGTAAGGAGTTAGATAACGTGATCTGACATTGGTCTGCTCATTGTGATCATAGAAATGTCTACTATGGCAAAAGCCGAAGAGTCTACTCAAACGCTTAGTGGGCAGAGTGGCATAGCCACTCAACCCTTAGAGGGGATGCTGGTGTTGAGCTGTCCTGATCAGACCCAGGGACATTGCCCAATCCACAGCTATAGCTATTCTCGGGCGCCATCTCTGCCTCCTCCTTTTCAGTCACTCTGTCACCTCTCAGGACATGCAGATTAAAGAAGGAAAACAGCATGCCATCCAACATTGTGCCTTCCAGAAGATGACTTCTGTGACTCATTTTAGACACCGTTTCATCCCCCTGTACGTCCTCATGATGATTCTCATAGAGATTAGATGAGGTTTTTGTCACTGATATGGAATCTTTCATACTGTTTGCCTTTTGAAATAACTTCCACAAGTCATTTTACTTTGAACCAGCATGAAGCATATATAAGCTCATTCCCATGATCCTTAGTACTCTAATGTCAAGAATGGATCTAATGTCAAGTTTACATCTATGATGACAATCTATGTTTTTCTGTTAAACACTGGGACCTTGCTCACATTCTTCCGATCAAGCAAAAACCAGAGGTATACAACTTTTCCAAATAGAAAACTGCTGTTTTGTCAGAAAACAATGAGTTATATTTTTTATATCCTTGTGTCTCTACGTATAACGCATTTTCCCAACGCTCATTCCAGGGCGACAGGATTATTCTTCTTAAAAGAGTTGATCAAAACTGGTACGAAGGTAAAATCCCAGGAACCAGCAGACAAGGCATCTTCCCTGTTTCCTACGTAGAAGTTGTCAGGAGGAACACAAAAGGCGCTGAGGATTATCCCGACCCTCCTCTACCCCACAGCCACTCCAGTGATAGAATTTACAGTCTAAGCTCCAATAAGGTAAGAAGCCATTCCGTCATGCTACCTCTGTACTTGGGATCTCAGGATGTCATAATCGGTAGGCAATTTGGGGGATGTCAGACCATCGTATCTGCTGAAAAGAAACAAATTCCTATATTCATATACATGAGTGGTAGGTTAGAAAATACAAGTTGATTTTCCTCAAGTAGGTGCTGGTGTGAAAACTTAATGTTCGTTTTTGTTAATTCTATTTTCAAGTTAAAGTCTATAAGGAGAGAGACAAGGTTTAGTATCATCAACCTTTGTTGACCCATCTCAGTATTTCTGTGCATATAAATTACACACATACAGATATATACATATATATCGTATATCTAATCATTATGTTTACTGGGTATATAACATTCTATGAAAGTCTTAAGGTTTTTTCTTTATAGACAGCCTAAGGCTTTATATTTAATTTAAGGCCTATGATTCCATTATTAGTTTAAATATGATAATTAGAAATACTCAGTTTTTATTATTTGGGGGGCCACAAATTCCACTGTTTCACCTAAGCTGGCAGCTGAAGATGATTGATTCTCTTTCTCAATACAATCTAGAAAGGGCTTCCCCTCCTGAACTGGTCCATTAGATCAAGGCTGTCCTCCAACTTCCCCTATCTCCCAATTTTCCCTTCACTTTTCTGTTGAATTAGAAGATAGCTTATGGATGTACATAGGACAAAAAAATTGTCTCCTTTACAATTATTTTAATATATAAAAATGTAAAGCACCAGTGAAATTATTTCCAAAATATTGTCAAATGCCTCTCAACAATGAAAGTGATGTATTCAGTTGTAGGTTATGTTAATTGTTGAGCTCAGGGCAAGGATGTGGGTTATAGACCATTAACACTGTGAAAATGTGAAGTCAAGGTTACTGTCAGACAGTGTCCCCAGGAGCCTAAACCACCCTACTTAACAACCTATGAATCTATTTCAATTGAGATATTTTTCTTTAAAAGTCAAAGTCCAGCATTTTATTAATTCTAATCCTCTTCAAAAACTCGGTTTTAGTTATGGGTAATTACTATACATCCTCTTTTGCTGGATAACTGAGCAGTTTGCACCAGTTTGATTATGAAGTTTCCAGAACTTAACATTTAGAAGCCAATATCCTTCTTTCAGTAGTTTCTGTTGATAATGGAAAAAGGATCTCCACCCATCCACATGTGTTTTCCCTACCATCCATTGATCTTAAGAGAACTTTCAGACGACACTCAAGTCACTGAACCTTTAAATAAACAGATGCAGGAGAGAAAAGCATGTATCTATAAATGCTTACTTAGCACTAAAGAACTTCTCCCACATGGTCTAATTAACAATGGAAAGCTAATATTTTAAATCAGTATTTTTGTCTTTTTCCTGAATATGTTTTCAATGGCATTAATGGTTTGTGTTATAATACTGCATTTTACATAGAAGAATCTACAAATACCAAATTTTAATACAGGAATGTACAGGTTTCACTAGTAATCAATTGTCTTGTTCTTATTGCTGAAAAAACCCCAACTTTATGACTTTATGTCAATAATTTGAAAGAAATTCTAGTTTCATTTCAGCTGGCTATGTATCCTATGATGCCATTGGCTTAATGAAGGAAATTCCTATAGTGTTGTACTGATCAATTTCAGGAAAAAAAATAATGTATTTTTAAACAGTGAAAGATATAAAAGCAGAAAAAGATAGACCTCCTATTTTCTAACTGGTATTTACAAATAGAGAAAGGAATGCATTGATAACTTTTGACTTATTCTTTGGCAAATTCAAATCAGGTAGCTTGATGTATTTCTTTTGAGAAAGGCTCAAATATAAGTTGGTATTATTTCCTATTTTGGTACAACAGAATCCAATTCTATTTTAATATGAAATAACTTCAACCTTGTACTATAAGAATGTTTTGTGATATAGGTACTCCTTAATCAAAATTAACATTTAATTTTAGTATCATCAAGTCCATTTTAAAGCTTTTGCTCTCGTGGCCCTTTAACAAAAACAAAAGTGACATGGGGGCAGTAACAGTGACGTCAGCAGTAGCAGATAGCAGCAGATATTACAGTTGTGGTGACCACGGTGAAATTTAGAGATTTCTCATACACATAACATTTCTGTCCGCATGAGAGAAAAACAAAAGTGTTCATCTTGAGGTTACTATCAGTTTCACTCATTCCCAAAATCTAATCACTAAGATCAATCGTAACACTTCTGTGTTTGTACCCAGAAGTGTGAAATAGAACATTAGCCAGTAAGAAAACTAGTAGACTATCAGATGAGAATTCATCTGGGTCCAATGTGGCTTTCAGTCCATAATAAAACATGTGTACAGTATGACTTCCTGTCAGTGGCTAAGCAGACATGGATCCCATCTGAAGATGCTCACATGATTGTGTTAAACTTGGTGCTGTCCGCGACACCCCGTGATGAGCTTTCCTTTAGAGTGTACATAAGCTCCACTGGTGCCCCTTCCTACAAGAGGACGCTTTAAGTCAATCACTCATTGGGAAATACTGTGCACTTGGCCATATATGTCACTATGTATCACTATATATCACTTGCAAAGCTTCCCTTGGCTGCGTGTGTGAAGGGTTATCCTAAACAGTCAACCATAACGTGTATTTCCAGCAACCTTTTCTGAGAGACTTTTCCTCACAAACCAAAGTCTAGTCTCTAGAAAGCACTAACTGGAAGGTCATCTTGCTAGCCTCTTTCATGGCCCTGATATGCATAGCCTGTAGCACTGATTTTCCTCTTACAGTGAGGAACGAGCGCTGGAACGAGCACTGTATATCACATGTTACTAGGTAGGCTCTTTAGAAGTACTTCCGTTGAATTTGCGCTTGTTGCTTTATGTAAAATATTCAAATGATATCAATAGTATTAAAACATAAAGCATGATATTTTGACTTCCCAAGATCCAGTTTCATAAATTATATTCCTTGGGCTTACCTAAACTGTCACACTTAGTAGATGGCCCCCCGCGTGGCCATCTCCTGTCAGCTTTGATGCGAACATTTAGCTTGGAGATGTTTGAAACTTTGAAGCAGTGATTATGCAAGATTGGTTTCATTTGGATCACGGGTCTCTATGATTAAGAAATGTATTTTAGCATCTATTCCCTTAGACGTGTGTTCATTTATACTAAGTCTAAAATGCCTCACAAATAGGACAACTGTGAAAACCCAAGAGTAGGCGCCTCTGTGGGGAGAGAAAACAGTCAATCAATTCAGAGATGAAAACAAAACTTAGTTGTTAGATATCCCCAGATATACTTGAAATATAGACAAGAGTCCACATAGTCTCAGAGAAGTGGATTAATAGCAAGCCTTTTAGGATTTCATCGCCTGCCCTCATGATGTCTATGCAGCCCTCTCTATCTTCCCTTTTGATGCTGGTATCTTCCAGAACTGAGAGCACTTGGTTGCTTGCATAAGGTTTACAGTCAGCCTAAATAATTTTCTGGGTTTAAATTTTGAATAACTTCTCCCCATCTAGAAATTTCCCAACTGTCTTCTATCCATGTCTGTGCTGCAGCCTAAAATTATATTCATCACCGCACCTCTGCCATTGCATTTTCATGTGTTATTATTTTCTTTGTCTGTTTTACTTCATAACTCCTGATCATTTATAAGTTGGCTTCCAGTGAACACACCTGTCTTCCCATGTACAATGCTATGCCTGGCCCAGAGAAAAGAGCCATCCAGGGAACTGCCCAAGGGTGGCTATCCCTGACAGACGGGTGTCCACCAGCAAACCCATTGGCTCCAACACCGTCATCGTTCCTCGACAACTTCTTGATTGAATTAGAGAAGTTTAACGCTTTAGCCTTACCATCTGACCAGGCCAAACCGAACATGCTAAACCAGGTCATCCTTGAAATTAAGGAGGAGCCCTGTCCTCTCCCCCTCTCACTGCCTCCAGCCTCTGTAGCAGTCGAATCACCTCGCTGTCTATCGCCTTCTCCCCACTCAAGTGCCACTTCACCGGAGGCCCAGCCTGCCAACACAGTGTCTCTTCAAGATCACACGGATACTCAAAGCAAATTTGTAGATTTGAATAAAAGGAGAAGGGGTTTTTCAGACCCTACCAAGATCCTTGAAGCCCTAGGTGATAAATTTGTGGCCTCTGCATGCACCAATGTGAGTGCCTTGCCTGTAACTCTTCCTGTCATTGGAGAGGAAGATGAGGACAGCTACGAGGGGCTTGCATACCAAAGATGGCTGCCAGGATCTCAAGAACAAGATGTCATGTGGTATGACCCCAGCAGTACAGAGATGACACCACAACTGCACATCAAGGAGGAAGAAGAGGAGGATGAGAATCCAGACTGCTTAACAGATTCACTAGGCACTCCCACATATCCTAGGAGCCCCAAGGAAGACATCTATGCAGCCAAAACCAGTAATGAGGTATCTAAGTTTGCCTAGTTACTGGGGACTAATCAGTTACACAGGAGAGTTAATAATATTACTAAATACCTACATCTGACACTGTCATAACAGGCTTCTTTATGAGGAGTATAAGTACTGGAAATTCCGGGGTGGAAGGATAGGCAAGCACAACATAGTTTATTAAAATGATGGGAATACCCCAATGTCCCATTATCCCTTTGTCACTATAAATCCAACTTTTATATACTTAAGTTTATTGCCTTTCTGATGTTTTAGTGTTAATAATGATAGCTAATCATTAGCTCATAGTGTCAGACCCTGTACTTTACTGCCTTCATGTTGGGGGCTGGGGGGGGGATGCCCTCACAGACAGACTAGTAGAACACAGACATTAACAACCACCTACACTCCCCAAATCATTCCCACTGAGATTTTAAAATCAAAATTTAAAAGGCTAAGTCAGTGCTTTCAAATCAAAAATACATAAATATCACTTTTCCCCAGATATTTTACAACTTTAAAGCTATTAGATGTGGAATGTGCTCTTAAGACTACGTCCCCTCATTTGGACACAAGCATAATCACATCTTGTCTTTCTCAACATTTAAGCCACCTTCATTTGCTTCGGGAGATCGAACTGCTACGCCTTTCCCCAGCTGTCTGTTCCCTTCCCCTCATTCTCCTCCCCCTCTGGCCTCTGCCTCTGACCTGGCCTGTGAGCTTTTACAGCCTACCCGGCCCTCCTCACCTCCTCTCCTCCCCAAATACCCTTATCAACAGGAGATACATTCACCAAAATCAAAGGTAATTGCATCTTGAGTGTGGTTCAACTTACTGCATGTCTCTCCCTGATGTTCAGTAGGTGTATGCATCTGGATTCATGCCGCCTTACAAGATCTGAAAAGTTATGTAAACTGTGACTACTAACTTTTAACATCATCAGCATGGCCTCCACCCCACAATTTAAGAGTCAAATCTGCATAGCAACTGTACCCATATTGAGAAGGGAAACAAATGAAAACTTGCCTCATAATCCGAGGTAACCACTAGATTACGTGTTAAGCTTTGAGTCAGCCTGGGAACTATCACAGTCAAAGGCTAAGTTTGGTGCCTGCCAGCTTGAGTCATTCCTCAGTAGACATGATACCTTCCATCATTTCACCCATCAGCAGGTACACAATGCCCAAGACCAGAGTGGTCCTCGGATTTACTCGTCTTGAGCCCCACTCTTTCATAGAATGCACCAAAGATGATCTTTAGTGTTGACTTCGGAGCATCCATCTCTGATACCTGAAGCCCAGCAGCCCAGCTGGTACTTAACTCTTTCCCTAGGATTCTCACTTTCTTATAAATTAATAATTGGTCTCAGAAAGCAGTATTTGATAATTCAAGATAAAAAATCAGAAAGCAATATTAACAATCCAACACGAAATCTGTCTACCACAGAGAAGTTTTGATTCCACAGTGAGCGAGCGTGGTATCCAAACCTTTTTCTTCAGACTTCAAATAAAAATTCATCCCCAATTCTCATCTTTTGAAAGTGAACCAAGAGCCTCTGTAGATCAGGAAGGAGTTAAGGCTCCAACAGAACCACGCTTCCAGAGTGGTGAGCGCCCAGCCACAAATCCCCGTCACCTCAGACAACATAGCCTGTCTATGGGATACTGCTGTACATATGAAAAGAGATCTCGGGAAGAAAGAATAACCTACTCTAAGGACCAATTTGTCTCCACTCTCTGAGTCTTCATCTTAGCTAGCAAAAGATAATTTAGAACTTTTAAGAACTTCAATGCTTAGATCATGTCTAACCAAAGCTAAGAAGTGCCTTTTAGCATGCCCTCCGTGGTTTGACTTCCAAAGCAAACATACTTACTCCTTGCCGCCTGTAACATTCATCAGCTTGGGTGCTTAATCCGTACATGAGAAAGTACCTCTAGGTCAACAGTTCTCATCCTTCCTGACGCTATGACTCTAACACATGACTCCGTGTTGTGATGACCTCAGATCATAAAATGCGCTTCCTTGCTAATTCATAACTGTAATCTTGACACTGTTATGAATTGTAACATAGATATCTTTTGGAGATGGGGGGGTTGCCAAGGGGGTCGCGACCCACAGGTTGAGAACCACTTCCCTAGACTCTTACTTCTCCAACTTAGATGTTGAATTCATCGTTATAGTAATATAGAAAAAGCTAAAATATAAAGCGTTTTATCTCTACCATAAGAGCCAAGAGCATTTCATGTAGTCTTTTGGGATCGATGTGTCAAAAAATAATAAGGGAGAGTGAATTATTCACAATAACTATATTTGAAAAGACTGTTTTACTAAGTATATGAAATTACTAACTTCAGGAAAACAAACTTTTACCTCATGTTGGGAACAAATACTGAACATTAATTCCCCCATTGAGTTTTCTAAACCATGTAAAGTCCATTTTATACTCATAAGAAGAATAAGAAACCCATAAGAAGAAGACGTCTGTGTTTGTAAATATAAAAACAAAATGATTCAGTCCCAGATCTCATATTCATTACAAGGAAAGAAAGCGCTGACACAAGAGAAAAATTATGTTTTAATAGTCATAGAAGAGTGTACTTATGTATACTGTTCATTATAGTAACATTTGTATTAACCCATATCAACAATTCTTTAATTCACATGAATGAGGGAGAGGATGAGTGAGGGAGGGAAGAAGAGAAAAAGAGAGAGAGAGACCATCCCATGCAAGCATGGTAGTTCCGCAGACATCAGTCCTGGACAATCTCAAAACTTGGTGTTTCCTCTTTCAGAAGATATCATGTGAGCACACACAGCCAAGTACAGGATGGTTAGGAACCGTGGTCTACCCTCAGTGACCCGGTGCTTGAGTGGAGACAAAGCCAGGACTAGATAGTGGAGAGAATCCAATATCCTCTTCCATAAGCCTTAGACGTGCATGACACGTGTGTGTCATCCCAAGAGACTAGAGATCATAACCTGTCATGATCATGAAATTTAACTCAAAAGTTAAATTTAGAGCTACAATCCTTAACTTAAAAGTTAGTCTTATTGATCTTCTCTTAATTCTAGTCAAATTCCAGGTCCTGCATTGCTAGCTGGCTACCACAGAAAGGAAAAATAAAGCAAACTCATGTCAAGATTTGCTTGTCCACTGCCATAGTGAAAACCTTTCTTGGAAAGAATGCCAAAAGAAGCTGTAGTCAGACAGTACTCGATATTTGATTATATTTTTCTATCTCTCACTCTATCTGGCCCCTACCAAAAAAAAATTCATTTTCTTCTTAGGAGCATTGTTAGAACATTTATCTCTAAAAATACTAACACTTTTTATAAAGCTCGGTAAGCATTAAGCCAAATTTTCTCTTGTCTCACCTTGTTTATTACTGCCCTCCATTTGACTAAACGCAGAGAAACCAGACAGGTTAAAGAGTGCTTTGGATGCAGTTGTTAAGCCTTCTCACTCTTAGCCATACAAATTACATTCCAACACTTTCTCCTGCCAGCTTCCCTTACCACACTTTTTCTTCACTGTGCATCCTCCTGCCATAGGCGCAGCTGATCCCGGAAGGGTAAAAGCTGTACAGGGCAGACAGAGAAGCCTCTTGCCGATGCTCACCCTCCCTGTTCAGCTAGTATTTAAGCATGGCATGCTGTGTGTTTGTGTGGAAAACCGGAAATCAAGAAGGTTCCTCCCAAAGGCCACGGAATGAAGACGAGAACTAACCCACTTCTTATGGCTTTTCTAGGCTGACTTTAAAGGCAAGACATCTGTCCTGGGTAAGCCGCCTCGGAGCCCAGTGATGTCTAAGAGGTCCTGCGGCTCACCTGTCAGCGGTTCCCACAGGGTAGGGTCGGACATCCCCTGCCTGCTGCAGTCATCCTGGCCACTCTGGCTCTTCTTTAGGTGACTTTGCTGTGATCAGGCAGTAAAGTGGGGCTGAGGAGCCCCTTGAGATGAAATGACCGGTGGTTGAGGTGCTAGGAAGTCAGACCTGAATGGGTAGCCAGTTGCCCTGTTATATGTGTAAAGTTTCTCCAATCCAAAGGGCACCTCCAACACTTCATTACACAAATAAGAGCGCGGTGTGCCTTGTTTTCTACGCCTGTCTCCCTACCATATTCAATTGCTGGTTTCCAGTCACTATTTTTAGGGCAGAGAACTAAACTGTAGCCAGTCATATATACCGAGCTCACCTGCTTCCAGTGATGTTAACTCTAGTGCCTTATGGTTTCTGTGGATTTATTTTAAACTGTGAGCCATTTCAAACTGTTGCATTGCTCAGGAGATACATCCACGTCCTCTCCACGTTGCTCCCTGTGATGCTGCTCTCTGGGGGTCTGTGTGCACCCAATTCCCTCCCTTTGAGGTCAGTTGCTTCCCCTTTAACTATGCAGTTCTTCAACATCTGTAGAACTCGGACAGATTCTAAATGACACCTGAGTTCTGGGGACCGAAGCCAAGGAATGTGAGAGTCTGCATTTATGCAGACCCCAGGGTTCCTTTCTTCATATCTAAGTTAATGGGCCCTGATTTAGCTTTGGCTGCCCTGCCACACACGGCTCTGCATTTCAAGGTCTTGGGGCTTAGTTTTTAGTGTTCCCTTTCTATTTCATAAGTACAAGCAGTGTTTCATATGTAAGGCACTCTTGCCTTTGATTTGCATAGTCAGACCTGCTTTTATTGCTGAAGCAGACTCATACTGCCATAGGGAAGAAGGGATGTCAGTTTGTAGAGATTAAGTCTCTACTGAACAGCCTTCCAGAGCTAACACAAATACTCGCAGGAGGGAAGAAGAGAGAGAACAGACAGAGAGGCAGAGAGTAAGTTAATTTTACAAAACTTAATGAAAATCATCCATAACTCCCATGGGTTAGTAACATGGCATGCTTTGAGTCATCCTGAGGGGTTTTTTTTCCCCCTTGTCCGTATTTCCATTTTATAAGTTTGTATATCACTTAAATATTTGAGGACCAGAAGATTCTCGTGTGTTTTGATTTGTGTTTCACGTTCCTAACCTAAAAGAGGCCAGCAAGTGGTATTGTTAGATTGCAGAGTCACAGCCCGAGGTTTCTGGCTGATAAGCACTACAGCTAGCATTTGCTAAGAAAGAAGAACTTGGGAACCCAAGAGCTACTTGCAGTGCTTGCAAAGACTTTTTCTACAATGGTTTTTAATGTAACAGCACATACTTTTTAAAGACTCATCTAACCTGTAGCCGAGCCTCCTAGGATAGCTTGAGAGAAGTATAAATAAATTATTGGCTTTCAAACTTCTAGCTGCAATAGTGCGTGTTGTGTACTGATCCCAGATTCTAGGATAAGCTTCAAGGAAGCTTCATAATTTTTTATAATTGATCCTTTAATCTTTATCATTGATCTTGGCTTTACATAATACTGTGTGTTTAAAACCTGCCTCTTTGTACCCATCTCTATATCATTTTTTTTAAAAAGGAAAATTCAAAGGATATAATATGTACTTGTGAAAATCTCTTGATGAAACCATTGCATTCATACAGTTAACCCCCATGGTGACACTGAGGAGAGAAGACAGAAGTTAAATATTTAGGGTGCCATGATGCTAGCATGGTGCATCATTGAGTTTTCAAATCTTTTTTGAACTCTAAAAACTCATCAAGAGGATATAACTATGGCACAATTCTTGCTCAAAACGTCTCTCATGATAATGGCAATGTGTTAACTTGAAAGCTGCTTTCTTAAGCTCACAGTTTGCATAGGCCTCTCCAAATGGTATAAGTGTATATTGCTCTTTATCAACATCAGCACCGCTGAGACATTCTGCATGCTAGAAACGCAGTGAGCAGATAAAAGAGAAGTCAACACAGACCTTAAACAGTGCAGGCTAACAAGTCATTTCTTCTTGAGAATTGAGACTGCAGGAAAGGGAGAGCATGGTCTTAAAAACAGATCATTATCTACTTCAAGTTACCTTGTAGGCTTCAGAATATCCTTTCAAAATCTATCTAGGCTGAAAGAATTTAATCCCTGTTAGCAAAAGGCAAAAGCAACTTTAACATGTTATGACCACTGTTTGCCACTAGGTGGCGATAGGGTGTACACAGTAGCAAAGATGGCACTTGGAAGCACTTTTCTTGAATAACCCACAGGAAACGCAAAACGAAGATGCTGAGTTTAACCAAATCAGTCCATCTAACCCGTCCTAATATGTCGTTCAATGAAGGGCCAATCAAAATTGTCCTCCCATCTCTTTTTGTCATTTAGTAAAGAATCCAGTTTAGTAAATGATCCAATTTAGTAAATTTAGTAAATGATTTGATGTCCTTAGATTTAGGGGAAGGTTTAACTAACATGCTCAGTGAGGTTGAACTATTACCTCTACAGTCTTCACATGGCTAAGATACGTAATAATCAGCTTATTTTCTGACTACACAGCTTGTAAGATTGAGGAGAGGAATCTGTACATGGCAAAAGAAAACCATGAGGTGAATTATCTATTCCCTTATGGGCTCCATGAGAGGGCAAGATGCTTCTCTATCTTGTCTCACTGTTTTTAGGATGGCATCTAAGCTGCATGTCCAAGGTCGATAGCAGACAGTGCCCCACACAGAAACAAATGCACATCCATAAGTGGCTATCAACACTATGATTCCTCTCCTAGCCAAGCACTCGTAAACTATATTAACTCTAATGCTGGGATTGCAGAACTTTCCTTAGAGACAGACCAATAGTTATCAGTTCATCTGAGGAATATTCCTATCAAAGAAACACTTGGAAATGTTACAAAAGTAACAATTGAATGAGATAACGGAAATCCTTCATAATAAAAGGCAGTGTCGTATTATAGGCTGGGAACATGAATTCTATGGGGAAGATTGCTGATTTGGGAAGAAAGAGGAGGGGCTAGTTTTGGAGGATGTGAGGCAAGGGGAAAGACATATTTTGAAAGATGATTAAAAGACAGAAAATTGCTGGCTCACACACCCAGGAATTACATGAGCCTCACACATAGAGCTATGGCCCAGCCTTCCAAGCTGTCAAAGAGACAATTTATTTAAATAATTTAGGAGGCTGGGGAATCAAAGGTACTGAACAAGTAAGATTCTAATGATAATACTAAATAACGAACTGTCACCCTCGAATGTGCCTTGCTTTGTGTTCAATAACAGGTTGAGTGAGTTGTTAACTTAAAAAGGAATTAGAGAAGAACTGGAAATGTAACATATACATTATGGGTGTCTTACACTCGTTTCTTCATATATTACACTAATTTATGATTTCTTGAATTAAAGTCTCAAAAAGGTCTAGAGGATGTATTGTTATAATTTTTAGACAGGCATTCCCTATGTAACCCTTATAGGCCAGCCTTGAACTCACTGAAATCTGCCTCCACCTCCACCTCCAGAGTATTGAGATTAAAGGAATGCATCACTATGTACAGCTTAGTGCTCATTATCCTTAAAAGTAATATCATTTATGCTTTCAATATTTTATATTTAATAATATTTTATAAGTTTAAGTACTGTTTTATATGAGTAAAGCATCCATGGGGCTGGTAATTCCTATCCATTCTTCAGTTTTAGATTTATGTATTCCATGCATAGGTATTGAAAAAAAATTACAGAAATACTGCTTTAAAATGCTCCCAATTAATAGACTTAAAGCAACGAGAATACTTAATTTGCACTAAGTAAACGATGTGGGTTGGGAAATGATGCTTGAATTTAGAAAGGGGTCTGTTCACAGTTTCACACTGATTGCAACCCCTTGGACCAGAGGTTTCTATGGACAGTCTGGGGGAAATCGGTCTAACTTCTTATGATCAATAATAATGATGTGTATTTAGGCACTGGTCCTGATGTCTGAAGACGTGGCCCTAATTATTAATTCCATTATTATCAGATTCTAGGCTCCGCATTTTTTTTATCTCAGCAGGTAGCTGCCATTTAGCAGAAAAATATATGAAATGTGAATGGCTCGAATGTATCTCTTTTCCTAAAATGTAGCATATCGATGACTGATGTAAATTACACTAAGCTTCCATATTCAACAAACGTGCTAAATTTCATTCTCTGAAGTATTTGTGTGGCTATACAGGATGCTAAGGCTCGTCATTTCCAATATTATAAGTATCTATTACAGATACTGGTCTTGATGCTTAGTTTAAAAAGAAAGGAAACTCTTTTGAGAGTTCAGTGCACTGGGGATTCCTACCAATATTTCTCTTCTAAGGTAAAGCATTACATGTTACCTGGATCTTGTCCGTTTGCGTTCTTTTTAAAGTTCTCTGTGTTCCCTTTGGAAAACTGCATGTGCTTCCCTGTCCCAGCCTTCACCCGGCTGAGAGCAGAGAATTTAAATTCGAATCCAGCATGGGATATGTCTGGCTATTGACATTTTCATCTGTACCGTGCGTGGCAATGTCATCTGTGAAGGAAAGGCTCAGCGCGAATGTGGTTCTGGCTAGATGTGGCTTCCTTCTGCTTGTCTGAGAAAACGCTGGAGAATGAGGGTGAATGGTGTCCAGCCTCCCCGTCCCTGTGGGTTTTGTTCTTGCTCTTGCCATATTCCTGACCTTGGAAAAATCAATGGGACTAAATGCCAGCTTTCCCCCAAAGCTTGAAGAGACCAGATTGTGTTCAAAAGTTTGAACCTTGGGGATTTTGATTTAAAGCACTCTTCAAAATACTTGAATTACTAAGCGTGCAGAAACCCTTTATTTGGTGGATTTTTTTTTCTTCCTCTTGGTTTTTTACAACAGGAAATATTAAATGTCAAGAAAAAAAGTACCATGCTATTACCCAAATTGCCTTTTTAATGACACCAGTTCAAACACTGATGGCATTGAAAATCATTTCGTTTCAGCCACAGCGACCTGTGTTCTCTCATGAAAACATTCAAGGTGGGGGAGAACCGTAAGTATTCTTCTTATCTTCTAAAGACTAGACTCACCTTGACCCACAAGATGGGCAATATATGTACCACATAGACACAGAGGACAGTGGGACTCTGGAAGTGAAGGGATCAAACAGCAAACATGGGGTCTCCAGTACAGGACATCACATTGTTCTGTTTTATCAATGAGATCAGACACTAAAGGTTAAAGGAAAACAGAAGGACTGGAGAGATGGCTCAGTGGTTAAGAGAACTAACTACTCTTCTTCCTGAGGACGATATTCAATTCCCAGCATCCACATGGTGGCTCACAACCATCTATAACTCCAGTTCCAGTTAATCCAATATCCTCTCCTAGCCTCCATGGGTACCAGGCACTCATGTGGTACAGATACAAACATGTAAGCAAAACACGTATACACATAAAATTAAAATATCAATAAATAACAGAAGAAAACAGAAAACAATGTATGCACTGAGAAAATCTTCCAATGTTTTACCAACTCCCCCTTCTCCTCTGCTGTATAACTGGTAACCACAGCTTTGTTTTTCTATTCCTTTGAATACTTCAAAAGTAGATTTAAGGTATACTTTAGCAGTTTAATTTTAAAATTACAACATGTGCTTTAAAATGACTTCTGAAAAATAGCAGTATTAAAGCACTCACTAAATGCATAATACAATTTCCACCACAGCAAGAATGTGCCTTTTCAAATGCTCCATCCAAATCTCCTCTCCTTTCTGACACATAAATTAAATCAACCCGAAAGTATCACCCATTGCCTTTAAGAGTCTTGTTTGTCTTTCTATGGCCCAGCTCATGGTAGCTACTCAGATAGAGACAAGAGGGCACTTCACTTCCTATTGACTCCTGCCTGTGCTGAGTCAAAAAGAGACCTCCAGAAGCCACAGACATAGTCCTTGCCTCGTACACCTCAGCTTTCTGTCCAAGTTCTGCTCACATGGTAAAAGACATGCTGTATGTAGGCAGGCTCTGGCATGGAACTGGTGATTTCTGCACCAAAAGTCTTAGTTTTTCATGGTTGAAAATGCACCATTTGGACTTCACCACTCACTTGCAGTCTCTCAAGCAGTCTAGCCAGGAAGGTGTTCTTCAAAAGTCCCTACCACAGACAGACAAGGTGAAAAGCAAGGGTCCCCGAAAAGCTTCACTTAATTGGAAAAATTTAAGAACACTAGGCAATAATGTTTCCATTGGTTTTATTTTTTTAAGTGTGCCAACAATGAGAAGATTAGATCTCAAAACTACAATCCATTTGTAACATTCTTGTTACAAAGTAGCTGTTTAGGGCGCTGGCATTGCTAGCATGCTCTGTTTAACAGCTTTCCAGATGTGTGAAAAGGTGTGTTCTGTTGAACTTTGTTATGTCATATGTAGCTGTGGCCATGCAGCTGTTCTAAAATCACAGAGCCCACAGGTGGAAAAAAATACACTTTAAAGTGTATTTCTGTTTCATTGCAGCCTTAATTAGAGAGATTATGAAATGTTAGCTAATTGCATATTTTTAAAAAATATATATTTTTTCTGAAGCAAAAGTAGAAACCTAAGCCATGTTGCTATGGTGCAGTTTAGGGACAACAAAAGGTTCAGGTTATAGAAAAATTGACAAATTTATTTTTGAGGCAGTCTTGATCCACTCCGTCCCCCTACGTCCATCTCACCCATCTCTTTCAAAGCAGCACTGCTGTCATTTTAAGTGGGCTGCATTTCCTGTCCTGTAGCACTGAGTTTGAAAACCAGTGGAGGTAGAAGAATTTCCAGGAAGGTTTGTTTATGTTTCCATAAAAACTTGTGTGTGTGTGTGTGTGTGAGAGAGAGAGAGAGAGAGAGAGAGAGAGAGAGAGAGAGAGAGGGAGAGGGAGAGGGAGAGAGAGAGAGAGAGAGAGAGAGAGAGAGAGAGAGAGAGAGAGAGAGAGATCTAATTAAACCACTATGGTAAATAAATTCTGACAAGCGTTTTTGGCTCTCATTATATAAAATATGAGCTGCGAGTCCATGCCAATGATGGTTTGTTAGTTCTGAGGACCTCAAGCGTTCTCAGGCGGCTGCAGTTTGTAGCCTTAAATAGGCCTGTAAGTAGTTGGAAATCGGCCTCAGTAAGGCTAGAGAATAAGAAACTGAAGGAGAGAAAATCTGCCTCCCCAAAGTGACCACAGAATGCATCCAGCCAGGATGACCATGTCACACCTCAAGCTTGAGATTGGACATGGGGCCTTGCTGACAGCCCCTTTCCCTGTGACCATCCAAAATCACACCATTCTCTCACCTGACCAGCCTCAGATGAGCACATGAACAACACAATGATTCTCCTCTTCTCAGGCCCCAGGCAGGCATCCTAGTGAGGTGGCCCCTCCCAGTCTTTCCTGCCACCTCTTCTAGGGTCTGTCTTTGTTTCTATCCTTGACCACAAACTTGAAGCCTCTCCCAACAAAAGATCTCACAAGACTCCAAATGGCTCAAAGTATATAAATGGCTAAAACTGCCCACTAGAGAACATTATTAACACGGGAAGAGGTCTCTAATGTGAGAACTTTAGGGTTGGGTGACAGGCTATGGAAGATGATGGTTTTTATGGAAAGACGACAGAGCTCTTTCCTAGAACTCTCTGGAGCCAACTTGATCTGCACCCCATGATCAGGGCACACTCAAGAGTAGGGTAAGGAGCCAGTGAGGCCGATGCACATTTATAGCACAGTGTTTGAATTCAAGAACTAGAACAGCTTTATTCTACAAAATATAATTTTCTTTCCAGCTCAATAAAGTAATTAAAAGTAAAGTGGTCTTATTACAAAAGAATTCGGGCTCGCCTACTTCTTAATGGTGGCCTAAAATAAATCCACAGTGCCCCTGGGTGTTGTTATTTTCTTACATTAGCACAATGGTGTGACAGTTATAAAAAGCAGTGGAAACAGATTTACCAGTCCTTTTAATTTTCTAATTATATCTGTGATAGATAAGTTAAATCAGAAAAAAATTCCCTCCAACTGCATATCAAATTCTTCCCGGCTCTCTTAGCCTCTATAATATCAGTCTTTGCTATAGTCACCAAGTTTAATAGTCCTCAACATGGATGTCAAAGAGATTCAGTGTCTCCATCTGTCTCTTAAAGAGTTCAGACAAGAAAAAACAAAATGGCAGCACTCCCTCAGTAACTCTCTCTCACACATACAATTATTTCAAAGGAGACTTTTTAACTCATGCACAGTTTAGGTTTTTGTCTTTTCTACCCGGACACAGTTTTAAAAGTCTATAATCTACCAGCTGAGCTGGGTCGGGGATGACCATACGTGAAGGGTCATCTATGACTCAAGGGCAACGGTGAACTGCATCAAGTCTTTGCATCTCAAATCCTGATTTAGATTATAACACTAGTCCTGCTTTAAAGGATTTCCTATGATAAACACGGTCTTCCTTTTCTAATAATAATAACATTGTTATTTACAAAATGGGTGTTTGAAATAGTCTGTGCGATTCAACTTAGAATCACTTGAGAATTCCATTCCTACACCTTCATTGTTTGCTTATGTTTATAGCTAGATAAATCTGCAATCCCTCTTGTTGTTGCTATAGCTACACAATACATACACCATTAATCTTATATTCTATATTGTTAAAGTAGCATCTGAATGATAGACCTTCTGTGTCTAGACAATTTAAACGCAAGTCTAGCCTACAAATAGCAAAATGCTTTTGCCTGATTCATGAATATTATAACTTTCCCCCAAATGTTTTTCATTACAAGTTTTGAAAGTGGTGTGGTTCCCATGAGCATCTGAGTGTCTCCATTGACTGTTCATGTTTAGCAAAGACTTAAACAATCTTCTCTGGTTTCACCGAGATGTGAAGTAAATTAAGCACGCCGTTTGTCCTGTTTAAGGTTTCAGGCTCTGTATAACTATACTCCTAGGAATGCAGATGAGCTGGAACTCAGAGAAAGCGACGTCGTTGATGTCATGGAAAAGTGCGATGACGGATGGTTCGTGGGTACGTGCCTGTTTATTCTAAGATACATTTAGCTGTTTTCATCATCTAGCTGAGTTTGCTCACGTGCATGGTTCACTGTGACAATCAGTCTCTCTTTGAATTTGTGCTGCGTTCTATACTCCCGAAGCCCTGCATTTTAATATAGCATAGCATTATTGCTTCCAGTGTATGCGATTTTCTGCTAGTCTTGATTCAACTAAAGAGAATTTCTTTAAATGGCATCAACAAGCAATGGCTGTGATGTCTCGATAGCAATAACAAAAGCTCCAAATGTTCCCAGGTGAGAAAAACCTTGCAATGTTCAACGGAAAATGTTAGTCAACAGGGGAGATGCTGCCGCCGTTTGACCGGGAGCAGGATGAAGGGAAACCTGACCCATTTGCGGGTTCTGATGTAGCAATCTCAAAAGTCTAGGGGTCGTCTGTCTATCCCCACTTCCATTAGTAGAAAGGAGCATTCCCTTCCTTGACACTTCAAAGGCAAGCCCATAATAGTTACCACCTTCAAGACTGAAAGCTCAGCCAAGAGCAAGCTTACCATTCCCCACTGCTCAACTGTTTGGTCCAGCACCAAAGGGTTGAGGGGGAGAGGGGAGAGCAAGGTAGACAATGAAGAGGTGACGTGAGGTCTTCTATGAAAATATTTGTAGACAAAAGTGTACACCCATACACAAAGGAAAGAAGCAAGGTGGGCTGGAGAGGCTCTCAGCAGGATGGATGACCTGGATTCCGTTCTCAGCACTTATACTGGCTATTAACTGTTTATAGATCCAGTTCCAGGGGACCTGATGCCTTTTCTGGCCTCCGTAAGCACTGTGGACTTGCAGTGCAGAGATGTACATTCAGATACCCATATACATAAACATTTTGAAGAAAAAAAAAACCCTTAAAGCATAAGGAGGGAAGCTCTCTCTAGACTGGTCCAGCAGAGCCGAGATGCAAGAACAGAGGCCCCATGGGCAGACGTGTGTGCTGTTTGCGTTAATCACCATCTAGAAGAAATATTTGCATACAGGTTTTTCAGGAATAGGAATCAAACCAAATTAATAAATTATACAACAGTAATGGGAAATGGAATTTTAGAGGCTCTGCCCAATTCATTGTGCTAAAATGCAAAATAATTTATTGTGCAGAAGTATCCAAAGAACTGTATCATTTGAAACCAGAAGTGGCCATAAAGATACCCCATGTGTGCACTTGGTTTTAACTGACCATGTTAGAAATCACTCTCAAATGGTTGAATTTCATTCCACGTGCCCAGACGAATAGTGGCCAGTCTTGTACATTTTTAAACTGCTCAGAATTCTATATTTTATTAAGAAGTTCAACAGTTCATTTTTATTTAGCAAGCGAGGTAGAGCCGAGCGTGAGGTTATAAACACTTGTGATACCGGCAGCATCCAATATAGTGGCTGGTGTGCTACTGCAGAGGCGGCCTCAGGCTCCAGAACCAATCACCATGCTTTATGAGTCATTGTGCCCCACTACAGCCTCACAGTTATCTCTCACTCCTTGTTTATCTCACTCCATGATGACCCAAGTCCTACCAGCCAGCTCTTCTGCATGGTTGTTTTCTGGATTGAGAGGCTAGGCTTGCCCATTTAGCTCACTGTGATGGAAATCTATCCTTTATGCTCATGAAAAGATAACCATATCGGGCAAGACAATTAAATTGCCTGCTTTCTCTTTTTATTGTCTTAAAGTGAGTTTTCTTCATTCCTTCCCAAACTACTTAGAGCTTGCATTCTCAGCGAACCCTTGTAGACAGAAAGTCTTCAAGCTGACACAGGACATGACATTCCATTGCTGTTACATACCTTTTCGTTTATTGCTTCTGTTTTCAGGAACTTCAAGAAGAACCAAATTCTTTGGTACTTTTCCCGGAAACTATGTCAAAAGGCTGTGACTCACCTCACTCCTAATTTACGCCACATTTCAGCCACACATCTGCATTAACTCACCTGAAACATCCCAGCAGGCCTGTTGCTGCCATGCCTTATGGTTCCCAATCGGCCATTACCATCTCCACCTGCCGCCACCACCAAACCACCAGCAGAGGGACTACCGCTGTGAGCCTTAGGGAGACCAGGAGCTTTAGAGATACGTGGCAAACTTAACACCCACATAAATATGCAGTCTCCTGCTTTCTACCCTGAACTTTGAAATGCCTATGTATGGAATCAGAACAACGTGATCATACTTTTAAAAAGTGAAATAATTAAGGAAGAAAGAAAAAGGAAAAAAAAAAAGAAAGAAAGAAAGAAAGACTCTTCAGGAGACTGGTCTCATGGCTGAATCTCCACCTCTCTGGAAGGTACACTGTCCTCAGGAAGCGAAGCCAGAAGGTTGTTCTTTTTCTTTCTGAAATGCTATAGTTCTTGTTTTTCACTCTCAGCTTGGCAGTATACTATCATTTCACGAGTTTGCCTAGTGCTCTGGTTTGCACTATATGACAAGTATACTTTGGCTGTTGTTTGCCTGCATTTATTCTGCGTTGTTTCATGCACAGTGGTTACAAAATCAGGAGCCCATAGGAACGTTCCCTGGGGTGAGTGTGATTTTTGTGGACTGCATTACGTTTTCACACGGGGGGGGGGGGGTCTTTTCCCCTGCCCACTTTTTTTGTGCTTATTAGAAGTGCAAACAGCGAGTAGATTGGTCACTCTTATGAGACTACGAAAGGCTTAGCCGCACTACAGGACAAATCGTGTTGTGAATTCACAGTGCTGCTTTGTGTGTTAAAATGTAATCATCAGCATCGTGAACAAGCTCTTAGTGGTTTATTTACCTGTTAAAACGTAAAAGCAGTGTTAGTGAGTTAGGCAGAGAGATGAAAGTAATACCAGTAGGTAGGTTTCACTGCGTGCACACTTACACATTTGAGATTGTATGAGGTTGTATAGCTCGTATGCGATGTTGTACATTTTATGGAAATATAAAGGAATCCCACATTATTTTATAGAGTACTTCAGGAGCATCCTAAGTGTTAAGGCTGGCTTTAGCAAGGATTATGATCAATACAACTATTTTTACTACAATAATTATTTTTCTTCTATGAGACCCAGAATCCTGACTCCGTTTGCAGACAGGAATATATATGTTGAGCCTGATTTTTTTTTCTGGTGTGTGTAAAATACTTCCTAGGAATACATTGGGTACTTTTGGAAATAATGGTTAAATCATTCAGGTTGTGTTTCCTGCCCCCCCAAAACAGATCTACAAAATGATACCAAACCTGAAAGATTTAATGGATTTACGGTGCCTGCATTCCACAAACCCTGAGACTTAGCTTTGTATTTTGAATGAATTTGCATAAGACCTATTCACCCTTAGCACCTTATAGACAAAACTTTTTATGGCTTTCCTCCCATGGGCAATGCTTGATCTTATACAACATATAAACTCTAGCATATTTTGTACATATGTTTGGTTTTTTTTTTTTTCTTTTCTGTTTTTTTGTACAGACTATTTACTTGTTCAGAAAACAGCGAGATCTCCCAATTTGTTCTTTATCCTGCACTAAAAGGAGATTAAACTCTTTCAGCAGATCACCTTTCATGGTGTCTTCACAGATCACAAGCTAATGTGACTCTGAAAAATAACATCTTCACAAAATTCTGTGAATCGGAAAGATCTTTGTAACTAATCTGAAATACACATAAATGCCCGTCACAGGGGAACATTGTTGGGGGCAGGAGGTAAAGAAACATCTTAGAGAAATCCACACTACTGTCCAGTTCACAACCAGCTTTATATTAGAAAAACTTGGGATTGGAAAATCAGTCAGCCAGTCAGCCATATGCAGCTTTGCTGATAAGTGAATACTTTTTCACACTATTTACGAAAACAAATCTTCAACTCTGTTGCCTGTTATATTTAAGAAAAATTACTGTTTATACTCTCTGTATCTGATTTTAAAAGGAAAAAAAATATTCATACCTGGCTTTCAGGTGATTGACTTTGAATTCTTACAAGCAAAGGTCGTTGTGTTTTTCTTGAGTAGATACCTAATAAATTTTGCTTGAAAGTACCTCTGCTTTTGATTAACACTTATGTAGACTGTGTCTTATTCCACGGTATCAGTTAAAAATAATTTGAAGCGTTTTTGTCTATGTTATCTTGACACATGGATGGAGAAATGAATGCTTGCATCCGCTCGGAATATTTTAAAGTCTATCACTACCAACGCCCACTGGCTACATCTTCTTTACTCTTACTCTTCAGCCACAGGACCACATCGTGATATTGTACTGTCTCAAAACTGTCTCAAAAAATAGTTAGTTGCAAACCTTGCAAGTTATGAGCCTTGTAACTTTCAAATATTTATCTGAAAGAGCTTTACCATCATTGGTCTCTTGGTGAATGTCAAAACACCTGCTGAGAAGGATCATCTTTTCCTGCCACACAAATAACAAAGAGCTATCACTTATACTTGGGTCCTTTGGAGTGTCTCAGTCTATTCTTGATCCTCCTGTTTCAGCCCACATCCACATCTATCAGATATTCAGAACATGGTCCTGTCCTTGCCTATCAGGTCACACACGTGTCTCATTGTTTCAATAGCTGCTCAGGCCTCCAGTATTCCATTGGATACTTTCTACTGTCTGAAGCTCAACTCTGGGATGTAGTCCCTTATGGGAAGAATACACCTCACAGACCGTTTTATGGTCCTGGTTTCACCTGAGCACTGGTCAGTCCCTTAATCTATAAACCTGAATCTGTCCCACCCAGGCTATTGGAAGGCTAACAGGAAAGAACTCGGATATTTACGTACCACGTGTAAGTCCTACTTTACCTCCACCGTCACCCCACACAGACCCATCCTCTTCTTACTTGATCAAAAGCAGGGAGAATCTGTTTAAGTGGCTGTCTGCTTTCATAACTCTTTACTCTCTTTGTAGGTGGCCAGTTTGTGTGGCCAGATACTTCCTTCCCACTCTTTTCCAGATTTTTGGCCCCAAAGGAAGATATTATTTAAAGAATCATTTGGTTACAAATGAGTATGTGTGCTGACAGCTTCTCACAGTCCATTTATTGAAAGAATTAATTAGTCTCCTCTCCAAATGGTAACTCTTTAAAAGCTGTTTACATTTTAAAAAAAAAAACAAAGAAGAAGAAGAATTATCTAATGAGACACTAGCTCCACAGGTTCGTGGAGAGTCTAAAACTATAATTTTCGTGACAGAGTTAGCATTGAGGTTTTGTACAGATAAACCCAGTCAATATTCCATCTTCTGTCCTTGCACATACAATAAATAATCAATTTCCTTTTATAAAAATCTTTTCCGTATCAATTATGTTTCAAATCATTTACTCCTCACTCATAAGAAGGGTCAGAGCACATGGAGAAATTGGCCTGAGAAATAAAATGTCCTGCTGTGGGTATGTAGTTATGAAACAAATCCAGTCTGCTATTGGGTATATCCTACAAGTTAAGAATGGTTTATACAGAGAACAGCAATTGATTTGGTGACAGGAAGCCCTAACTCTGAACCATAAGTCAGTGAAATGTTAGTCCCTCAAAAATAATTCCTTTACTTCCACTTTATGGTATATTAGAAGGGATTATATTAGAAGCAATTTATGAAGCATTTTAGCTCCTATTCTTAACTTTGATCAATGAAAACTGGGAGAAATGTGTTTTCTCTTTATGATATGATTGTGGATGTGGCTCCCTCATTTTTCTATCTTGTCCCACTAAACCTGAAGTGTTTACTCTGTCTCTGTCCCTTTATAGCAAATAGCTTGTGAATTTGTCACTGATGCTACCTGTCAGTCAGATCTGGGAGATGACCAGAGAGAGAGAAAAGTTCAGCAGCTGCTACACACCAGGCTGCTTTCCCCATGTTCCATGTCTTCATCTTCACAGTAAATCTAAGAGAAAGCCCATTTTATAGATGAGGCAAATAGAGTTGTGAGAGGCTTCTTTGTGGTATGTGAAGTGTAGCATGTGGTAGAAGTTGGATTTAGGGTCCAATGTATTGTCCAAGCCTGGATGTTGTCTGCTGTATCACCACACTCATGATGAGAAAGAGTATGTACCCAATACTGCACTAAATATCTCCCTGACTGATGAGAGCTCTCTTGGGTTTTTAGAAGTACACAATAACTGTGTCTATGAGTTCTGGTTCACTGAGGCTCTGGAAGCCATGGCCAGCTGGTGAGTCAGTTCATCAGTCAATGAAGGTTCAGGGAAGTGTTTGCTGTTCAAGCCACTTGGAGACAGGCAAGCCCAGCATGCTTGTAGGAACACAGTGTACTCACTGGGAAGCTTTTAAGTATACACAGTCCCAGGACACACTAGCCATTCTCCACTGGGTGACTTGCTGTAAGGCTCAGAGCCTTAGCTCACTGCTAAATTCAGCCCCCTGGGAGCTCAGGAAAGTTCTGTCTGAGCTCACACACATACATTTATCTTGACCCATAAAACTTGGAGCACAAGACAGGACTCGGCCTCACAAATCTCCACCTGTTCCTTTGGGGTTTCTTGTTTCATCCTTCTCCCTAAAATATGATGGGTGACTCAGGCATCCCTGTGTCTTCTAAAAATAAATGCCATTTCAATCCACTCTCATTACTATTAACACCCTTAGACAGGTGCCAAGGCTTGCATTCTATTGAAGAGAGCTCAAGAATAACTCCTTAAAGCATTTTTTTATTTCTTAAATTTAACACTCATTGTGTATTTATCATACCAAAAAATAGAAAATAGAAATGGTCAAATCCCATTTGAGCGTTATGCTTTGAAACATATCCCTCCAGAGTGTGTGTGTGTGTGTGTGTGTGTGTGTGTGTGTGTGCAGGTAAACTGGGGTAACACTGAACCTACTCTTATATTCTACAACTATCCTTGAGTGGGGTGCTAGAGTCAAGTGATGAAATGAACTTGACATTAACCATGCCTATAAAGAGAAGAAACTTTGATCCGGGATTCATGAAATTATAATCAATTCAAATCCATACCCAAGGTCAAGAAATGCTCCATTATAACCAAAGGGAAAAACCCAGTATAATCTGAAGACTTGGTCAAGGAAGGGAAGGAAAGAAGAAGAGGGAGATGAAAATACTATTTACCATTCCCTTACATACATTAGGTGTCTTTCCATCTGGGTGCTGTATAAAGGAAGGGTACACTAAGGAGGGTGAAAACTATGGAGCATTGGGTGTAAGAGCCAAACAACCCTGGAAGGCAGCCAAAGACACACGTTCTGAATAGATCAATAGTACCATGGCAGATAACAACTTATTTTGAAAATAAGCATGTCATAGAAAAGTTAGAAATAAAAACATTTTCCTGTTTCTATACGTTCCTACGGTTTGTCTCACTCAGAAGACTTTGTCCCTCCATTGGGACACTTGACAAGGTAGGGAGACATTTGTGGTGATCAGAGATGAGGGTGTTCTTGCCATCTAATGTATGTAGAGACCAAAGATGCTGATAACTTCCCACAAGGTCAAGGATGCTTTTAATGTCCAACAACGCACAGAGAGTCATCTACAAGTAAGAATCTTCTGGCTAACTCGCTCTAATGTTGAGGGTCAGAAGTTCTGCCCTAGAGTAACTCGGATGTTTAAGGGAGATGGTATTATAAATCCTACGAGGCAAGGTTATTTTAACCCTGATTTAATGGGTGGATAGGTGTCGCCATAATGGTTACTACCTTCTGCCCAATGACTGGCAGACCCCAGATCCTCTGGCAGAAAGCAGCCATCTTCCCATATTCAGGAAGTGAGGCTGGAATGTACTGAGGAGAGAGAAGGTGAACAAGGAGGCATGACAAAATGGCAGCTGAATAATGTCTGATGGCAAACATCCATCTCTGCAGAACATCTTAGAGGAGGGACAAGTCCAAGATCAACGTGCCAACAGATCTGATGTCTGGGTGGGCACCCTTTCTCAAGGACGGCCATCTCCTTCCCGTGTCCTCTCTTGGAGGAACTTGGTTCTTCTTTTATAAGGCAACAATCCCATTCCTAATACCTCTACTCCCATTACTCACTCAACTCCAAAAACCCCGTTTCCAAATACCATCCTAGTGGGGCTTAACATGACTCCGATAGAGTACATGGGCATTCACACGGCACCAAGCTTTACTTGTCCAGTGCCTCTTTCTTGATGACAATGCCTCCAGTGAGAACCACAGCCTGTTCCCAAGTTGTCATTGCATCACTAAGATAAGCCATACTGAGCACTCCACAGGGCTAGGGAAATGACTCAGTGGATAAATCACTGTGGGCCCAAGGAGAAGGACCGAGCTCAGATCTGTAGCATCCACGAGGCAGCATGGCTTTGTGCTACAAGTTAGGGAGACAAGGTCCCTGGAACTCATGCAGCTTAGCCAACTGATGAGCTCTGGTCTCCAGGTTCAATGAGAGATTCTCTAAATAAATAAAAACAAATAAACAAGTAAATAACTGGATAAAGCAAAGCAAAGAATGACCGAGGAAGACACCTGCGCTTCCACACCAAGTGCACAAACAGGCACATGCAGAGGTATACATGTGTGCACACATGTACACACACACAATTAATTAAAAAGATGTATGCTAAAGAGACAAAGAAGTATCAGGAAATGGGTACCTTGAGCTCTTCCCGTAATGCTTCAGGTTGTTTCAAGTTCTCTAGTTGACCCCTGATCCCCTGAAACCAGACTGTTTGATCTTCTTTGTTTCATCCTGTGTTCTGAATCATTGCTTACAGAAACAATCTCAAATGAACATTAAGAGAGGTCTCAAGAGAGAGAGTATCAGCACTCTAAGTTCCGTTCTGCACGGGACAGAGGGTGGCACTGGAACACTGGATCGTCTATGAATGAGCCCATTCATGAGTGCGACTTGGAGCATGACTGCTATGCATATTACATATGAAGCATAAAACAAAGTGAGATAAAATATCACAATTTATTACAAATATTATATACAAATATTACACTAGACAATCATAGAATATCTGTTTTACCAATGTGAAAACATAGACAAGGTCATAGATAGAGAAGTTGGTTAGCTATTTGCTCATCCAAGGAAAACTGCCTTGGAGACAACAGCAAGGAATTTCATGGCTAGACTTTAATTGTATCAGGGGAAATTGGTCCCCAGATTAGATGAACATACATACTCAGGGTTTGTTTGGAGGGCATCTATGATACACCATCAACTGGCAATGCTTGTTATTATCGTCACCAAAGATGTAACCCTAGATTTGAAATAACACCATTGCTTTTTTTTTTTAACAGATGAGCTTTTATACAAAAAACAAAAACAAAAAAACAAAAAAACAGGTCACCCAAAACAAAATTTCACTGAAATTTGGCATTTGAGGCTCTCTGCCTTGACAATTCCTGGCTGAATGCCACCTGCATCTCTGCTCAGACTCAGAAGTGTTGGCCCAGTAAGACATTACTCTTTTTTTTCCCCATAATTCCAAAGATAATGTTCACACTGATAATTCAACATCAATACATCGTATGAAATTCAAAGCAATAAAGTTCATGGAAAGAAGCATACATAAACACCAGTCTATTCTGATTCTGCTGTGTCCTTACGGATCACACTGGGGACATGGACATTTCTTACTTTTTTTTTTTTTTAACAAAAAATCCCTGCACTAACTGGTTCTATGCAAACTTCCCTGTTGTTAGAAACTTACCAGAGTTTCTGCTTAACATAAGTTTCCCCTAGAATTATTGGCATTTTCTCCTAAGCACAAAAAGTCAGCTGCTGGCACAGAGAAAAGCGTGGGGATTGGCAAGGTTATCTTTGCCAGTTTCCTTAGGAACACACAAGCACTATTGGGTCACATTTATAATTAAGTCCCTAAATTATATTTTCCTCTCTTTCTAGTCTCTTTGCTTTTTTCTGCTTACTAATGGATGATTCTCACAATGCTTATGAATTCTAGACTCAGTGCTATCTAGACTCCTGACCACCCAACACACATACAATCTTACACACATATACATATGCACACAGACTTAAGCCTTTGGTCAGCTGTCACATGATATGACAGAAAGCTTAATGGGCATCTGTTCATGAATTCATGGGTATGGTATTTCTTTCACTGTTAAAGATAAATTGCTGGACAGCTGTATTGACAACCACAGCATACTTCTCGGCCCAGAAGATACACAGAGGAGATGACCTATTTTCTAAATGTAATCATGGATCATCTTCCTACTTCAGGACCCACACTTTTTCCCTGTAAGATGTGACTTAAAAACAACAACAAGGATCACCATATAAGCTTCAAATACAAAATGTCAAAGCTTCCTTTTTCATGGCAGTGTGAATATCACTAATGACGTATAATTTGTGGATTCTTCTGGAATTCAGCATTCACAAAATTATATTTTAAGTTCAATTTTTTTGAGCAGAAAATGTATGAATTTCTAACTTTATCAATACAACTTTTCAACTTGGGCTTTTCAAACTTGGGCTTGATTTCTTGTGAACTGGCTAGAACATCAGTTGGCTCATATAACATATAGAATAAAGATATTATCATACAATGCTCATCTGAGATGTAAATGAGAGAAAATACACAAACAGCCAAACACATAGTTAGCACCAAAAGGCTAGACCCATATTCCTTCCTTTTGAAGGTCCCCTGTTGGCTGTTAGATCCTCTTGGCTCACTGACCATCTTAATCAGCTAAAGCCAACAAGAGATTTTAACACACTACATTGTTGGTAAAGACTGCATTTTTTTTAACAGTAAACCAATCAGTTCTTAAGAAAGAGAAAACATTAAAATAGAATTCAGACATACAGAAGAAAACTTAAAGAGGCAGTTTGAATATTGTTCTATCGGCCAGTGTCCTATTTTGATGATTGCTCTACAGAGATCTGGTCCATAAGAGACTGCAGGAGGCTGAGGGGTGATGGAGGCCAGTGATGAATCTTATGAAGCCTTTGATCCTGTCCTCATATGAGCTGTGGCATTGAGATAGTCGTTAGGATGCCACTGGCATCCTCAGGTTAAGTTAAGAAAGTTGAATCAAGCTCTTTCCACTTCTAAACTGTCTGTGAACTCTTTGTTAGAAAAAAAATGGGGAAAAAAATACCAGCAGATTAAAAGAAATGTATAACAACTGACTCTAAGGACAGAAACCCTGCGTTAGAATTAGTGACCAGAAGGGGATACAGTGGCAGCACATCTACAGTACCAGCACTCAGGGATTGCAGTCAGAGACTGGCAAGCTCAAAGCAAGCATGGCTACACTGTGAATCCTTATTCTGGAAGAAAAAGAGAAAGAAAGAAAGAAAGAAAGAAAGAAAGAAAGAAAAGAAGGAAAGAAAGAAAGAAAGAAAAGGAAGGAGAGAAGGAGAAGAAAGAGAGGAAGGAGGAAGGGAGGGAAGGAGAGAGAGAGGAAGGGAGGGAGGGAGAGACAGAGGGAAAAAGGGAGGGAAGAAGGGAGGGAAGGAGGGAGGGAAGGAGGGAGGACCAGAGGCCAGACTGCAAGTTGACATACCTGTATAGGCTGGACTGATCCAGTACAAGCAACAAATGCATGAAGAAACATTTTTTTAAGATGAAGCCTAAAGAAGCTCAAAACTTCTAAGCATCTGAATAACAAAAAAAAAAACAAAAAAACAAAAAAAAATTAGTTTTTTACCTAGCAAATGAACAAGAATTGGTCTTTATACCATGTTTACTGAAATGAAAGTCAGTAAAATACAGAAAACAAAAATTTTCCAATTATAAAACAATTGTCCAACGTTATATATCCATTGGCCTATATATTTATGGAGAGGGAGTCATATCTTCACATTTTAAGTTTTTACAGTGCATACAAGGTGCATATGTGCACAGAACATGAAGATGTGTGTGTTGTGCGTGTGTTATGTGTGCACACATTTACCAAGACTATAGTACCCATGAAACATCCAACTTCATAAGTCAAAAACAGTCAAATATCAGTAATTTCATAGGTTAGGTTACAACTGAACAAATGAATATATATATGCACACTGAAAAAGGCTAAAATTTCATAAAACACAGTTTTTTGTGATACCACTATGGCTATATCTCCAGTAATTAAAGACACATTTGTTATTTTAAGTTTTTATAGTTAAGATGTAATTACTTTAATATCAAATAAAAAATGGCAAAGAAAAATATTTGCTGCCTAATATACATAGTTTCTTAATTACTCTGGCTTTCAAATTCATATTTCTAGTTAACAGAAGTTATATATGACAAACATGTATATATAATATTATATATATATATAAAACAAATATGTATATGTAATAGAAGTATATAAAATGAATACATAATAGTCAAAATTTTAGTGTAGTCTAAAGATTACAGTATTTGTTTTAAGAAATAATCATTCATCAAAATAAAAATGCCTAGGATCCCATAGGAGGACTCTCCCCTCCTACACCTCTTCCCAAGATGACTCCAACAAATGGTGGGAGGCTAGTTAACAACCTCCAGTGAGAGTGGTAAGGAAAACCTGGGCTCTTGGTCCTGATGGCTCAACATTTTGTCTCTCCAGGGTGTTATCCTTTGTCTCCTGGGTGGCTTCTGGGCTTCAAAGCCTAACTGAGAGGAATGTAACTGGTGGTTTGCTCTCCCTCTGTGAGAATTATCCCTCCTGCTGACTCCTCAAGCTAGCCCCTACAGTCTCCAGAGACCAGGCTGTCTGCAGATCCTCTAGCCCTGACCTGGGACTGTGCTGTGACCTCACCTTGCAGATGGCAACCTTGCACTTTCCAATTCTGCATCCTTAGCATGGCAGCATGGAATATTAAATCCTTGTCCAGATGTGCTCAGCTCTCTTGATATGTCAGAAGTCTCAATTGCTACCTTAAGTACCTTGACCAAATGTCCAATCTCAATCTCTTTTGTCTGTCTCTCTGTGTCTCTCTGTCTCTCTGTGTGTGTGTGTGTGTGTGCGTGTGTGTGTGTGTGTGTGTGTGTGTGTGTCTGTTTCTATCTCTGTCTCTCTGTGTTTCTCTCTGTCTCTCTGTGTGTCTCCCTTTATGTATCTCCCTCTTTGTGTCTCTGTCTGTCTCTGTCTCTGTCCCTGTGTCAGTCAGTCTCTCTCTCTCTCTCTCTCTCTCTCTCTCTCTCTCTCTCTCTCTCTCT
>JANHMN010000015.1:35043751-35055124 GCA_030674055.1 Rhabdomys pumilio
TCTCTCTCTCTCTCTCTCTCTCTCTCTCTCTCTCTCTCTCTCTCTCTTATTTCTCAGATAGCCAGTGTGTATAGGGGGGACTCTTTGAAAAGTTCTCAATGGTTAATTTGATAAAGATATAGAATCATTCTTAAAGTGATAACTTGCATCATTGTTTCCTAAAATCGTCAAAATTAATTTTAAATATTTTTTGGTCTATTCTTGCCATTTCTTCTGTTCAAATTATGTTTAAGTGAGTGATTGATGATGACAGAGAAAAACAAGTTTTTGACTCATTTAAAATAATTGGAACCTTGTATTCGTTAGAAAGTTACTTAAAAAAAAAATCAACTGAAATATTCTGGAAAATTTACAAAGTGGATTAAGAAAAACCAGGACAAAATAGAGAGAACTTAAGATACAAATGCAAGCATCTTGTGTATTTTTACTTGTGTGATACGTGTATTTGTGTACTCCAATACCTCAGTGGCCACCCTGAACCACACAATCTCAGACATCGACACAAAATATCCAGGAGAGTAGCAAGATAAACAACAAAAACACCAGTGCCCTGATTCATTTCTTCGCCAGTTTGTTTGAGAAAGCATCACAGGCAGCCCAACAGGGTTCTGGTCAGTGATGGATCAAAAAGCTTAAAAGAGAAAAAAAAAAACAGCCTTTATGAAAGACATTTAATAACCATGAACTCTGAGCTTATAAAGACAGAATAGAGTTAAAGGGGAAAAAGTTGGAAATCATAGTTTTATCAAGTAAAAGAATCTTAGGTGCAGAAAGAAGGGAGCCATGTTGAAACCAGAGTTCAAGAGGGTGAGTCAGATTCTTTAATGGAGTGACTCTAGACCGTGGAGGGGGGCCAGATGGCCAGCAAGGAGTGTACAGAAAGGTGCAGATGCAAAAGATGGTAAATATAAACAAACCACCACAGCAGTCGGCGACCCATGTCCAGGCATCAGAGAGGTAAGCTGAGCAAGGGTTGGCCACTGGTCAACTCTGGGGTTTGAAGAAAATGGTGACTTTGTGGCTAACTGCAGAAATGATGGGAAAGAAATGAACTCACCTTATCTTGCTTTTAATACAGAATGATAGCAATTCATTTCCACACACAAGTTTTCTCTTCTAAGGATGTAAAGACCTTGGACTGGAGAAATGGCACCAGCTGCTCTTCCAGAGGACCCAAGTTCAACTCCCAGCACCCACATTGGCAGCTCACAACTCTCTGTAACTCCAGTTCTAGGGGAATCCCACCTTAATTCTGGCCTCCATGGGCACTGCATGCACCTGGCTCACAAACAAGCAGGGAAGTCGTTCATACACTTAAAATGAAAATAAATCCATAGTTTTAAAAAATCACAAAGGCCTAATAAAACTTAATTCAAAAATTTGTAATGATTCAATATATTCAATGCTATTGAGAGGTACAATGGCATGTTTTTAACAAGCATTATGATAGAATATAAGACTTGTATCTATTTTATTTAAAGCAGAGAGGGGAGTCAACAGGTTTCTATACATGGTAGCTGCACTGAACTCCGACGCCAGCTTATTATTTGAGTAGGAATAATGTAACTGGAATCATGGACTTTTCATCTGACATGCTACAGCTTTCGGACAGCTGGAGGAAGCATGGCTTGATTTACAATCGTCAGAGATAGCAGACTTGGTGTGTATCACCATTCAGATACATAAAGCAAATCTTAGCTCCCCTGGGTTTTTTTTAACCAATTTAATTTTCCTGTTTCCATTGAGATACAAGTCACAGATCAGATTGCTTTAAAGTATTCAGGCTTGGCAATCCGGGCAATCATTGCTGTTATCTAATTCCAGAACACTTTCATCACTTCCAAAGGAAACTTCCAGACCCATTAGCAGCCGCCCCCACTTCTGTTCTGAAGCCCCTGATAAACACTCATCTAACTTTCTGTCTCCATGAATTTCCTGCTTTAGAGACTTACACAAATGTAAACATAACTGTGAGACCCACTGAATTCCCCCTCTGAACTCCCATTCATCATGGCAGCGGTAAACGTTGAGCCATCAGTATTTGACTCGATTTGACTTAATTTGATTTGAGCAATCAAATTTAGCCGTCAGTGTTACCTCAGATTTTTGCAGTTTAGGATTGGAAGTTTCTGATAAACACTAAGCTTAAAGTACACTCACATGAGTGTTGTTTCTCTTCTTCCTTTTCAAGTTCAGCTACTCATAAGGGACACCTAAATGCTGACGTCATGATACCAGGGTTAGATGTCATCTCTTCTTGTCTCTGCAGGGAGGTGGGTTGACAATCCAGTCTCAGGATCAGTGCCCCTCATGTACAACTGGTCCTGACTGGATCCTTGGCCAATGATGGTGTCTCATGTCAGAGCCCCACACTGCCTGCATCACCAAGACTGTGACTATCTGCTCTAGTCAAGTCCATGCCTTGCATGTCAGCCCTGCCGTGTCATGACATGCCATGCCTTCTCTGCATCTGTATCTACTCTGAAAGTGAGATGTGGGGCATGTCTTGGGGGCTGGTTGGCTGGTTGGTTGGTTGGTTGGGTTGGGTTGGTTGGGTTGGTTTGGTTTTTACCACTGCATCTGTTTTGATGTCTGGCATTCAGATTGCATTCAACAATATCTTGAGAATGAATAAATAAAGCCTTCAAAAATGCAACTCAAGTAATACCTCCTCTATGAACTATGTCCACCCTGTTTTCTCACTGCTTGCTCGATGCTCCCATCAGAAGTTAACTTTGCTGCTCACTGGAGTTTTTGCTGGTGTCTTAGTCATGGTTTTATTGCTGTGACAATGCACCATGACCAAAAAACGAGTTGGGGAAGAAAGGGTTTGGCTTATACCTCCAGTCGTAGTCCATCCTTGGAGGAAGTCAGGACAAGAATTCAAGCAGGGATGGAACCTAAAGTCAGGAGCTGATGCAGAGGCAATGAAGAGTGCTGCTCACTGGCTTGCTCCCCATGCCTCGTTCATTCTGCTTCCTTACAGAATCCATGGCCACCAGCCCAGGGATGGCACCACCCACAGTGGGGTGAGGCCTAGGGAGTCCACTATTTGATCACTAATTGAGAAAATGCCTTACAGCTGGATTTCATGGACATATTTTCTCAATTGAGGCTCACTCCTCTCTGATGACTTTAACTGGTGGCAAGTTGACACACAAAGCCAACCAGTACAGTTGGCTTGTGTTACTGTACTCTATAAGTGTTCATGTCCCTTATGCTCTGAGTCCCACCTCTCTTTCAATGCCCAAGGCCTCCCTCACATCCTTACCATATAATGATATATTCAATAATGTCCTGGCAATCAAACTTGTGTTCCTATGCTTACTTAAGAAGCACTTTACCAACTGAGCCATCTGTCCACCCTAACTTTTCAAATGTTTTATTTATTATTATTTTTGTGTGTATGGAGTACAGTCGCACATACACCACAGCATGCGTGGAAGTCAGAGGACAGGTGGGGGAAGTCTTTCTCCTTCACTTTTACATGAGTTTTAGGGACCAAACTCAGGTTGTAAGGCTTGCCTGGGAAGCACTTTACCCCATTGTGCCATCTTGCTGGCCCTCTAAGTATTTTATATCATTGAAAGTTTGCCATCTTAAAATAATAATATTCAAATTTTACTAAAAATAATCATATGGCAAAAGCGTATAAAAATGAAAACTAAATTCTGTTGTCAGCCCCAGTTTTAGTTTCCTGTGTGTGGATATTTACATTATTCCCAGAATTCTTCTCTCCTGGTTGCTTATGAACAGCATGGGGGTGGGAGACAAGTTTAAAAAATGAATATATGGCAGGAGCTTTTAAAGAAAGAAAAACAAAGGAATTACAGAGAACCACATATGTGACGTCACGTGTCAGCAGCTGAAAAGGCAGGTCAGGGCTGGTCACCATGAGTGTATGTAGCCTTCACTTTGAAGGCAATGACAACTACCCTGCTTCTTCAACTTCTAGTGACATGATATGTCTCATCTTTCTTGTAGGAGCTTATGCATGACAGATTGATTCTGGTGGCCACCGCTTACTTATAGATAATTTTCAACGTAACTTCACACCCAGAATCAATAGCCAATCCATGGACTTCCAGCTTGCTCAGGGAAATTTGATGTGGCACAAATAACCAAATTTGGAGGCTCGGATTTTATGTTGTAGGCTATGTTGAAAGGAATTACTGGGCTAACAAGACAGTTCAGTGGGTACAAGTGCTTGCTACCTAAACTGATAATGAGTTTAGTCCCCAGACCCTGCATAGGAGGACAGAACCAACACCCAAACACTGTCCTCTCCCCTCTTTCCCTCTCTCTCTCTCTTTCTCTAAATTGTAATTAAAGGTTTTGTAATTACTGAAGTCTTTTCCGATCACAGTTCCAAAGTTACTCAAGGATTCTACACATAACACATTTCTTTGGTTTTTTTTTTTTCTTTTTTTATTGGATATTATATTTACATTTCAGATTTTATTCCCTTACCCCATTCCCCACACCACCCAGGAACCCCTTATCCCATCCCCCCTCCTCCTGCTTCTATGAGGGTGTGCCCCCACCTACCCTCCCACTCCCACCTCCCCACCCTCGAATTCCCCCTCACTCAGTGTTGAGCCTTTGGTAACACATTTGTTAAGAAGGCTTGTAGGAAAAAAAAAAAAGAGAAGAGAAGTGATTCAAAGCATTCTCCTCTACTAAGTCCATGAAAACATCCTTACAGGGCAGGAGTCTTTCAGGGGATGGAAGTCCTGTTGATAAAAAGTGAATAACAATGGACCAGGTGTTTTGCTGCATCTCTCTTTCCCCAGGACTCAGAGGCATGGGAGGTAAAGACAGGATCCAAGAGCTCAGTGGCCAGCCTAATCTAATGGCCAGCGTCCTGTTCAGTGAGAGAACTACCCCAAGGCAAGGAGGAACACAGCAATAAAGAGACAAGACACCCTGCTCTGCCCTCCACATTCACATGTGCATACACACACACACACACACACACACACATACACACACACACACCAGACAGCAATAAAGAGACAAGACACTCTGCTCTGACTTCCACATTCACATGTGCAAACACACACACACACACACACACACACACACACACGCGAGACAGCAATAAAGAGACAAAACACCCTGCTCTGACCTCCACATTCACATGTGCATACACACACACACACACACACACACACACACACACACACCAGACAGCAATGAAGGGACAGGACAACCTTCTCTGACCCCCACATTCACATGTGCATACACATACATAAACACACACACACACCAGAGGCGAAGGGATCTTCACTTTGGGGCCATCCTGGACTACACAACAAGCCCTTGCCCAACAAAAACG
The DNA here is from genome assembly GCA_030674055.1 of Rhabdomys pumilio. NCBI lineage: Eukaryota > Metazoa > Chordata > Mammalia > Rodentia > Muridae > Rhabdomys > Rhabdomys pumilio. The sequence goes on from JANHMN010000015.1 coordinate 35,049,090, forward strand.
AACCAATCAACAGGGGAGAGAAAGTTCTGGGCCCTGGTTGTATATTCATCGGACCACCTGGGTATGTGACTTGTGAACTATGGTTCTGAATCAAAATGTCTGCACCTAGAACACTGCTTACTCTGCCTTCTTATTTGTTGTAATTCAAGATATGAACAGTACCCACATGCTAGGGCTTCATGAAGATCCAGTGAGTTGATATTCATCTAAACAGAGTCTTGGCACCCAGTTGACAGCCCCTGTTTCTCAGCTCTTCAGCCAATCATCACCAGGTCAGGCTAATTTTGCACCACCGTGCCTACTGAAGACTAGGCACTCATCCCATTCCTTCTGGATTTCATTCTCAATAAGCATCATTCCGGCCTGTGAACCGGAATGAACCCCAGGCAACCATTTATAACGTAATGAAATGACGAACCCAAATGCTCACTGTCCCCAGTCCATTTTGTGACACTATAACAAGGTAAGAGTGACTTACAGAGGACGGAGGGTTAGTTTCCATGGTTCTAGAGACTGGGAAGCCAAGATCCAGGGCAATATGTGGTGAGGTTATTTCCTTTGTGTCATCCTTTGGTAGAAGGTAGGAGAGAGGAAACAGGAAAGAGAAGAGAGAAGAGGGTGCAGAGGAAGGACCTGGGGTGTGAAGTTGTCCTTTTATCTGTTTCTGGGGATAACTAATGCACTCCTATGGTGTGGACACTGATCCCTACCAAGGGCAAATCTCCCACCACAGAAAACTCACATCCCTTTCAGTAGGCCACTGAGTTCTGGGAAACATTCAGACCACAGCATCCACTCATACACTGGGATTGAACAGAAAGGCAGCACCATCTTCTTCTTTTTGCAACGCCTCCACTACCAACCTGTTCTACAGCAAACAACAAAATGGTAGCACCGGCCTTTAATCTCAGCACTGCAGAAGCAGACTGATCTTGACTGGTTCAAGGCCAGCCTGGCCTACGGAGTGGGTTCTAGGCCAGCTAAGCTTATATAAATGAGACATTGTCTCAACAATCAAAACATAGAATAGTCCTAAACAAAAAGATAAGAATGCAGATGTGAGTATGCCTTCCCTTGGGTTGCCTGCATCAAACTCTGACATCACAACCTCTGCCCCAAAGATCAGAGACCCTTGTCTTAAAACTGGATACAAATCAAGACTGAGTTTTGGCTTCTATGCAGCCAAAGTTTCCTTAAAATGCAAAAAGTCGGGTGGTGGGTGGAGGGATCTATGCTCCTTTATAATCCAGTCAAGTTATGCAAGCACGGCTGATTTGTGGAAATAAATTTGTCACTGAGGACATGAGGCAAGCACCTTTTTGAATTCTAGCAAGCGATCTGTGGACCCATGATGCCAGCCAACACACTCAAAGGCCTCATTGTGGGCCTTTGTGCTCCAGGCTGTTAATTGCTGGCCTTCTTCCACCCCCTTCCTGCAAGCACAGCACCATATTTGTCCTTCAGCTGCCAGGATTTGTTAGGAGCCTATAAACAGAGAAGAGTCTTTCTTAGCAACCACTTTGAAAGAGTACAGCTCTGCTCCTCCCGCCCCCCCCCACCCCCAACCAAGAGAAAAACCCGAGATGGAGAGAGAAAGGGGGTGAGGTTGGGGGGACCTGAAGTCACTTGTGAAAGTCAAAGTGCCAATTCTACTGGTAAACTTCTAACACTGTTGGCTGCCTCTGTCTTGAGGAGGAAAAAAAGAAAAGCAAATACGACTCTCTCAGAATGTCTTCAGAAGCCATCTGCGGACAGATTAAGAGGAGACTAGAAATGACCTCACCACCATTTGCAGACGTCTGGTCACGCGGATATCTGCAAGATAACCAAGAATAATCCAGTTATGTTATTCAACTTTATCTCCTTGGAGAACATGCCAGGCTTCGGCGTCTTGCTATTTTTAGTCTTGAGCGTCAAACATCAGGGGGAAGCATCATCATCGTCAAGAGACTGTGAAGCTTGTGTGTTTGCAATGATAGGTAAAGCTCTGAGGAGTGGAAATTACACTCATCCAAAGAGTAGCTGGAGCCCAGAGCAGGGGTGAGAAGAAGGGGGAGCTGGGAAGTTACGCCTGCCGGCAAGGTTTTGATGGATGCTACATTTCAGATGGAGAACTGCAGGAAACTCATCACATTTATAAAGAGCGAGTGGACCTGACCTTAGTGGAGAACTCTGCCCAGGATGTGTGGGAGTGCTCATGGCTGGTTAATCTTTTTGGAAGTTGAAATGTTTCTGCTCTTAGTCAGCTCCCTCTTGCCAGCCTGAGAACAGCTAGTTGAGAAAACAGGACAGGGTAGGCATGGAAACCTCTGGGATCTTGGTAACAAAACTTACTACAGGGTTTGCCGGGGGTGGGGGTAAGGGGATGTAGAGAATCTTCAAGAAGGGAGGCTCAGTTTGGCACTGATGGAAGCTGAACAGAAAAGGACTAAGCTTTCATGGTTGAGTGGAAATAATTAACCTTTTGTGAGCCGTCATCTTTCTCCTTCCAGTTGCCTGACTGCAAGCACCGAGGCTGACAAAGATCACAAAAGTAGGGACATTAGAAATGACTTTTTCCATCCTGTTTCCCTGTTATGTCCTTGAAGGCATGACAAGGAATGTTCAGTTCTGGAAGTTACTGAATGTTTAAATAATATGAAAGAATTGAGAACAGAAAGATTACTTATGTGAGGTCCCAGCTCACCTCTCAATAAACTCCTTGGTTGCCCTTTGGTAAGTTATGTTAAGTAACTATGTCCCAGGGCAACTGAAGTCAGGAAGCAGCAGAGCTAGGCTTCTGCCCTCAGACTAACCTCCTCTTCACCATCCTCCATCCCACCCTGAGCTTTAAGTAAGAATGCTCAGAGGGAGCCAACACACCAGGCATCATGGGGTACTCCTATGGTGCTGGAAGTCACCTCCAAACTGCCACCACAATGGCATGTAGAGGCACTAGCTAGTCAACTGATAAAAAAATAAAGGATTACTTGGGTTTACGGTTTCATGTATTCCAGCCCATAATAAATTGGTCCATTCTTTTAGACCCATGGCAGGAGGCACAACATAGTAAGAATGGGGCAAAACAAAAGCAATTATGGCCAAGACAGGAAAGAATGAGGAAGAGATGGCCTCTAGCTCCCTAGGGAGGATACAATGACGGCCAGAATATTTTTTTCCCAGGTCTAACCTCTTTTTTAATATAACCTTATCCATTAATTTTGAGAATTTAATAAAACATATTTTGATCACACTCACCCCTTCTTATCCCCCTCACCTCCCCACCAGCTCCCCAATCTCTAGTCCTTTAAACAACCCCTGGAGTCTGATTTCTGCTGCCCATACAGTCCTGAGTGTGAAGACCATCTGCTGGAGCATGGTGCACCCAAGAGAGGCCCCACATTTAAAAGCAAACTGATTCTCTTCCAGAAGCAGCAATTGTCTATAGATTCTCATTTATGGAGATTTGTTAATAATGTTGCAATGAAACACTATGACCGAAAGCAATATGGGGAGCGTAGGGTTTATTTGTCTTAAATATTCCAAACCATAGTCCATTGAGGGAAGCAGTATAGGAACTCACACCGAGCAGGAGCCTGGAGGCAGAAGCTGATGCAGACAATCTGGAGGAACGATGCTTACGGACTTGCTCAACCTTGTTTTTTTATAGAACCCAGGGCCACCAGTCCAGGGTGGTAGCACCCACAATGCACTGGGCCCCCTTACATCAATCCCTGATTAAGAAAATTCTTTATAGCAGTGATTTCCTACCTCCCTAATGCTGGTATCCTTTAATACATTTTCTCATGTTGTGGTGAACCTCAACCATAAAATTATTTTTATTGCTACTTGAAAAGTGTAACTGAGCTACTGTTCTGACTTGGAATATAAATGTCTGTGTTTTCTGGTAGTCCTAGGTGACCCCTGTGAAAGAGTCGTTCGCATGAAAGAGTCATTCAGTCCCCAAAGGGGTCACGACCCACAGGTCTAGGCTCGATTACAGCTGATCTTATGCAAGCATTTTCCCAATTGTGATTCCCTCAGATGACTACGATTTGTGTCAAATTAACATAAAACTAGTCAGCACAGTCGATCCCTTGTCAACTCGAAGTCAACACATCAACTGTTAAGCCATAACCTTTCCTTTCTTGCTCATCACCAAGATCACATACTAATATCGAGATCACAACATAGAACATTCCAACTTTTAAAAGTCTTTAAAAATTCAAATGCTTGAAAGGCCAACGTTTCTTAACTATGGGCTCCTATAAAATCAAGATAATTGAAATACTTTCTTATTCCAAGAGAAAAGAACAAGGGCATAGTTACAATCAAATCAAAGTAAAACCAAATTCCAACAGTATAAATAACTCACTTACAGGTTATGGCTTCCAACTGCCTGGGTCACTTACACCCTCAGCAACACACACAGGTTGTCTCCTAGGCGCAGGCTAGCTCCAATCCACTGTGGCTGCAGTTCTTGGCAGTCCTCCCAAATGGCATCTCCAAAATGTTGGGGTCTTCCTGTGATCCCTTCACTCCTTCAAAACCAGTATCACCTGGGTAACTTACACTACAAGTTCGGTTGCCTGCACAAGGCACAACCTTGGCCACTTCTGGACCACAGGCTCTGGGTGCTGACCTCAAGGAAACCCTTCACCTCAGTGATGCTGTTCTCTCCTTAATTACCACCAATTTCTCGGCTCCAGATGACCAGCGTCAATTGTCCCAGTAAGCCAACAGTTTTACATCAGTGGTACTAGTCTCTTGTTAAGAGAGGCTGATTCTCCAGCCCCAGATAACCAGACCAGAGATTCTTAATTCAAAATATCAAAACTTCCTGATGGAATCTTTACTTCCCTTTGAAGTTTCACAAGCCAGGACACCCCTCGCCTCCACTGTTTTTAGCTGTATCCACTAATCTTCCCACCTCTTATAACAGTTCACCAAGCTCAAAAAACTCAAAGGCTTCTCTACCCCAAAGTTCCAAAGTCTTTTCACATTCCTCCCCAAAACACATGGTCAGGCCTGTCATAGCAATAATCGATGATCTTGGTCCCAATTTCTGTCTTAGGGTTCTTACTGCTGTGATGAAACACTATGACCAAAGCAACTTTGGGAGTATAGAATTTATTTGGCTTACATATCTTAAATCAATCCATTGAGTAAAGACAAGGCAGAAACTCAATCAGGGTAGGAACATGGAAGCAGGAGCTGATGATGCAGAAGCCAAGCAAGAGTGCTGCTTACTGGCTTGCTCATCATGCCTTGCTCAGCCTAGTTTCTTACAGAACTCAGAACAGCCAGCCCAGCCTGGTACCACCCACAACAAGCTGGGCCTTCCAATAGCAATCTCCCTCCCCCCAAAAAATGCCCTACAGGCTTGCCTACAGCTGGGTCTTACTGAAGCCATTTTCTCAATTGAGGATTCCTTCTCTCAGATGGCTATAGCTTGTGTCAAGTTGACATAAAACAGCACAGGGTTTATGAACCCTCCCTACGTGCATGCTGGGGTGCTGACTGGCTTGATCTTACACAAGTCTTGTAGCGGCATCTCCAGAAGTGAGTTCATGAGTACAGCAAGTAGTTCTATCCCAGTCAGAAGATGTTGGACACTGTTACTCTCCACACGTTGACTAGTTGTTAGTTTCTGTGTTAACCACAGTCCACTCCACAAAGAATCTTCTCTGATGAGGTCTGGGAGCTTCACTAACTCTTGGGCAGAGTGGAATTTAGAGAGCAGTTTGATGTGATGTTCATACAGCAGAATAACCATAGTAGGTTCACCCCAGGTGGCCCCACCTCTTAAAGAGTTCATTACTTTGCAAGGGTATCAAGCAAGACTCAAGACTTTATCACATTCATGGATCTTAGGAAACATTTATGATACAAATGATAATAGTTAATATGTCCTGTTTTAAACTTCAAAAATAAGAGATTATTTGAAAAGGAAAATTTTTCTTTATATTGTTTTTGCAGTTTTAGAAAGTGTTTTTCCTTGGTCTTAGTTCTCTCTCTCTCTCTCTCTCTCTCTCTCTCTCTCTCTCTCTCTCTCT
>JANHMN010000015.1:35055134-35071910 GCA_030674055.1 Rhabdomys pumilio
TCTCTCTCTCTCTCTCTCTCTCTCTCTCTCTCTCTCTCTCTCTCTCTGTCTCCTTAGCCCTCCTTGCTTGCATATGCACCTTCCATTGTAGCTCACAGACTTTTCAACACCCATCTACACTGAACTCAAGATTTTACTGAGCACTTGCTGTGGCCAGATGGAGCCTGGGCATCTACTCCGCTTATGCCTTCCTTCTCCTCTGGTCTACTGGATTGTAATTGAATAGTAGAGACATTAATGAGCAGCCACAGGGCCTAGAGGCAAAACAGAAAATTAATCACATTGCTGGTACATGTCACAACTCTTAGCCTCCTATAAGACCTTTGTTAACATGGCCAAAGTGATGGAGGAGGTAAAAACCTGGAGTAAAATACCCTAGAGGTTAGCTTACAATTCACTCTGCATCCAGACACGGAAATCTGGAGGTGCAGCTATGGTTTGAGTCGTTAGCACCATTGTGAGAATTCTCACATTGTAATCTAGCTCCCCTATTGCATATATAATTTTTAATATTTTTTCTGCTCATCCCTCCCTAGCTGTAACTCAAATATTATTTTCTGGTTTGAGTCCTAAAAATCATGTCACTGGTAATCACTATTACCATGAGTTATAAGGTCCCCAGGGAACTTATGGAATACGGCTTCTCCTCCTAGTGTCTGATTTAATTTAGCATAAAGGAGAAAGGGGAGACGACAGATTCAAAACCTACCAAAAACTAGTAATTATCCAGGATTATTTATAATATACATAATCAATATACATTTACAACAATCATTCTACATGAATTTACACCTTAAAAAGATGTATATTTACAATGCCAAATGTTATGTAAGAAGATGTTGTAATGAGACCAACTATTTTGTCTGCTAAATTAAGATATCAGGAAGAAAAAGAAAAGAAAAAAAAGAAAGGTAAAGGATGGGAAATATCAAATGCTGGTGGAGTCATGGAGCCACCAGAACTCAAACACTGCTGAATTTAAATGCTGAAACAACCCCAGAAAGCTATGTGACAGTTGCCATCCAAGAGAACGTGTGAGGTGTATAGAATCTTGTTAGTCCATTCCTAGATACTGACCTAAAGAAATGAAGATAAAAGTCCACCCAAAGTCATCCACCAATGTTTACAGTCACATAATTTAAAATAAGGCTAAAAACAAACCAAATAGTTGTCAGCAGTCCTGGATACACAAGTATTGGCCTGTCCGTATGGCAGACAGCTACTTGGCAAACATGGAGAGAGGCCATGGAACAGCAGGGATGGTGGACAACTAATAGGTTTGACGTTCAGGTGAACGGTCAAATCATTGTGTTTCTAAGATATTTCATTGCTGTGACCAAGTACCTGACCAAAACAGAAAAGGAAACATAAGAGAGAAAAGGCTTATATTGGCTCCTGATTTACAGGATACACTGTCGTGTTAGAAAGGGTGGAGATGGCTCATTGCTATGGCAAGAGAAAGGTATGGTAGGTAGGTAGGTATGGTAGGCTAGCTACATCCTGCTGGCAGTAAGAAAGCTAAGAGAGACGAACACCAGAGTTCTTCGGGCCTTTTCTCTTCTCCCCTTTTGTTCAGCCTGAGCCCCGTGACTCTGTGAGCCCATGGAATGTTGCTCCCCACATCCAGGTCTTTTCAGTCACACTTCTCTGCAAACACTGTACAGATTCTCCTGCAGGTGTGTTTCCTAGGTGATTCCAAATCCAGTCACACTGGCAATGAAGACTAGCCATCAAGACCTTTATGCCGTTCAGCAATGAGAGAAGCCAGACACAGAAATGTCCATACTGCAGGATTCTATCTAGTTAAAGTTTCAGAAAATGCAAATCAAGTCCATGGTGACAGAAAGCAGATCAACCATTGCCCCAAGGCTAGAGAGAGGAGGAGGGGACTTCAAAAGGACAGAAGGAAATGTTCTGGGACAATGAAAATGTTCTACATCTTAATCTGAGTAGTGACTTCATGGGCTTGTGTTAACGAGAAAGCAATTCATCGTGCCCTGTGGATAAATTGAATGGTACTCTTTAAGTGGATGGTTTTGACTGTAGATAAACTTTACCTCAATAAAACTGAATGCAAAATATCTGTTCAGTTTTAAGTGAGTGTTTATATTTGGGCAACATTCTTTTTCATTGTGAGAGGATTCATTCTCCGTAGAATCTCCTTACATCTGTGGGACATTTTAAATATGTTTATTTCCCTTCCAAACGGTCTTAGCTTAGCAGTCCTTCACCATTGCGGCTACTTGCACATCACAGAGGCCCCAGTGATAGGCCTGTTTGACACAGCATTTGATATTACATATCCATCATTAATATTCTTTCTTGGTATTTCCCATTAACAAGCCTCTACTCCTGCTTCAAATCCTCTTCTTTAATCAGCTAATATAGTCTCCACTGAGAAGCTTTTGCTTTAGAAAGCTTATGTGTCACTTCCAAAGGTGCAGATAGGACCACTATTTTATGTTTGCTGGAGGTTTTCCATCCAAGAGCCGTTTGGCAACAGTCTGGTTCAACTCCTCTCTGGCCATGGAATTGTTCGTTTCCAGCATCTCCCCCTCAGTCCTGAGGAGCAGGCTCTGGCAAACACTCCCTGTTGATGCAGAAGAGAGGTGTGGTTAACTGGGAAGACTCAGGACCCAAATGGGTTCTGTCTCAGAAACAAAAGGCAGAGAGATAGAACACAGTATTCAGGGTGTAGGATCCACCGACTTGAATTGGATTCTCAGAGCAACATGCCCATGCCTAGGGAGACAATGACTAAAGGTTCCATATATGAGTCATTCCACCCTGGAGTCGGGAATGAGATAGAACTCAGTCACCACTGTGGTGCTTAGGAGTGGAACTCCCTAGAATGACACTGTACCTTAACAAGGTTTCATGGATGTGATGGAAGTGTTCAACCCAGAAAGAGAAACAAATAGAATCCAACTAGAAGACTCAGAGTATAAATAGCTGTCTATATATAAGTGGCATCGTGTATGATATTCAGTGCTTGGCATATGGAGCGAGCTCCAATCCATCATTCGCTCACTGGGATGTGGCAGGATTCTAAGTCTTGCATAGTAGAGGGGAAGGACATAGACCTCACCCATCATCAACATATCAATGTGTATTTTACTGACTGAAGCTTCTGAGTACTGCCTTACTCCCCTGTTCTCTTCTACAAGAATAAGCATGCCAAGAAGCTGGTCTGTGATGACACTAGTGCCAAAGGTTTAGACTCTGGCCCTGTGCGAAAACAGCATTAAAAAGCTTCAACTAGCCCTTCCTGGTATCACCCAATTACAGAGGCCTGGAGATTTCTCCACCCTTTGCGTGCAACAGAATGCTAATGTCATCAGGAAAGGAGGTCCAGTAAGGAGAACCTTGATCAGGGCAGAGTAACATCTGTTTCTTTGCTTACCGTCAATAGTAGCTTTTGTAAGTGAAATTTTAAATATAAAAGATCGCTTTTCAACACAGTATCCTTGAAGTTTATGATTTTATTCTTGACTTATTCCCAAGTACAATCTGTGCTTAGTTGGTCAAGTTGATGGAGATAGAGCAGAGGAATGCGTGTCCTTTCCAGTTGGGGCGGGGTGGGGGGCATGTGCTTTGTATGAATTATTCTTCCTTATCATGTTTGTTCAATTTGGGGATTTTTGCTTGGGGACTGCAAGACAGGTTTGAATAAATCAAAAAGGAGATGGGATTTCATCTATCAGTGCGCTATAACACAGCCATATTTGGATGCCTTGGCGTCTCACAGCATCTTCGCTTACAATTAACATTGTTTATGATGCCTAGTTGAAACAGTATTTATTTAACTTTCCATTTCCTGCCAAGTAATTCATCATCCAGCTTCCAAACACACTGAAAAATTACAGTCAGCCAAGAGAGAAAGAGAAGGAGGAGGAAGAGGAGGAGGAGGAAGAAGAGGAGGAGGGGGAAGAGGAGGAAGAGGAAGAGGAGGAGGAGGGGGAAGAGGAGGAGGAAGAGGAGGAGAAGAAGGGAAGGAAGGAGGGAGGGAAGAAAAAAGGAAGGAAGGAAGGAAGGAAGGAAGGAAGGAAGGAAGGAAGGAAGAAAAAAGGATGAAAAAGGAAGGAAGGGGAAGGAAGGAATTGAAAAGAAAGATTTTTATTTGCTTAATTTTAAAATACAATATATTATAGAAATAACATGTTTCATTTAAATAAAAGATGATTTGATTTTGGCACTCCATCTTCTTTTTTAAAAGATGTCTAACTTTCAAGTAACAGTAATTTGGGGCCATGTCACTATTCTTTTGCTCAAAGCAAAATTCAATGCTGATATTTAAACCAGAAATAATTAAAAGGATATTGTCCTAGTGTACTTCGGCATTCTTTGACAAAATATGGTCCCCGAGGGCACAGTGCATACAGAACACACTGCTCAGAAAGAGCTTGATAACGGCTCTACACATCCTTCATGGGAGGTGACTGACACAGGTCCTAGACTTACTCCATGGGAAGAGCTGAGAAGCAGGTTACTTTGTGGAACTGGGTGTGGGGGTGGGGGGAAGAGGTTATTTTGTTTTGCTTTGTTTTCTCATCCCATTGTCCATGTTTCTCCAAATCAAGGAGCCTAGCTGGCTGTTCAAACACATGCAAATTAGTCACCACTATGACTCCTGGTCTGTCCGCTGCAGAATAGAGTTCATGCGGGACTTTGTATCTAAGAATTACCACGTAGGAGCCCAGGAAACTGCAGTTGGTGGCAGTGATGGGAGTCCATGAGTCAAAAGTGGCTATGGGTTCTATACTCCAAGTTTAACCGTGAATAAATGTTGAAGAGATGTCAGATAGATGCTACTCAGTCAGTTCACACGTGCATTTGAATGAATGCTCACACTCTTGGAGAACAAGACAGAATTAGCTCTATTCTGCTATTGGAAATAAGTTTTCACAAGAATATACGAACAATACTGAAGGACAAGGAACAAGACAACCAACGTTTAGAATTCTCTGCGTGGGCTGGATCAGCACTGGCAAGAAACTTCCAAAAGGTCCCACATCATCTGTAAACTATGCGGAATGAACATGCAGAATCTTGGTCGAGGTGAAAGCACAAAGTTCAACGTTACCACTAACTGAGTCGCCAGCATCATTTTTTGAGCTTTCTGAAGGAAGTACCTAACATTTTCTGGGGTAGTTTCCTCATACATAAAATGGGAATTTAAATACAACCCTCACGTTGTTAGGGAGAGTATTAAATGAGTCAGTGGGCATGGACAGAGCTTAGAAATGTAACTGCAATGCCGTGAGCACTCAATGAACACCGACATTTGAAGTCCAGTAGACACTGGGCCTTGCACAGAGCACTACATATACAAAAAAAAAAAAAAATCAAGAAAAAAAGAAGGAAAAATTAACATTTGAGTTTCTATGAATCCATAACTATGACCTATGCTCTTCGTACATGATCTGAATTAGTTTTTAATCAGAAAATTTATTGAGTATGTAGATCAGCTGTGAGAAGTGAACCTTGGTGAGAGGGAGGGGCAAAGGAATGTAAGGTCTCTGAGACAGTAGAGTCATAACAGATTCCAAGCTATGACTAATCTCATGCTCTGTACTTGTTGATAAGAAAGCCTTGAGGAGGGGAGGCTCCAAGGCCTGACCCTATGACTGATGCTATGGTGTGCTTACAGACAGGAGCCTAGCATGTCTGTCCTCTGAGAGGCCCAACAAGCAGCTGAAAGAGTCAGATGCAGATATTACACCCAACCAATGGACAGAAGCTAGAGACCCCTGTGGTTGAGTCAGGGAAAAACTGGAAGAAGTTGAGGAGGAGGGTGACCCTGTAGGAGGACCAGCAATCGAATCTAACCTGGAGCCCCAGGGAGATAATGTCTGGACTGTCAAAATAAATAGAAGGAGGAGGAGGAGGAGGAGGAGGAGGAGGAGGAGGAGAAGGAAGAAGAGGAGAAGGAAGAGGAAGAGGAGGAGGAGGAAGGGGAGAAAGAGGAAGAGGAGAAGGAAGAAGAGGAGGAGGAGGAGGAAGAGGAGGAGGAGAAGGAAGAGGAGGAGGAGGAGGAGGAGGAAGAAGAGGAGGAGAAGGAAGAGGAGGAGGAGAAAAGGAGAAAGAGAAAAAGGGAAGGAGAAGGAAAGACTTGAGGAATCATCTAGGATAAAGAGTTATACATAAAGACTAAACATGTTAGGTGACATGGACCACAATCAACTAATTAGAAATATGTTCCTAGACAGGAGAGAAATTTCTTGCCACATTAGACAAATAAAAACTGAAAAATGAAAATAGGGTTTTTTTGACAGGTAGGTGCATTATTTGCCAATAATGGTGGAAAAAACAGTGAGATTCAGATTCTGTAGTATTAAAAATATCAGAGGTGACATTGTGACACTACAAAGTCATCTGCAAGTACATTGGACAGCATTCATAGCTCTCCTTGGATGCTGGAAGTGGAAGCCGGGGAACTCAGGTCGGACATGATAGCCTAGAGCAATAGGTCCCAACCTTCCTAATGCTGTGACCTCTTAAAACACTTCCTCCTTTGTGGTGGCCCCCAACCATAAATCTGTTTTCTTTTCTACTTCTAGTAATTTTGCCAGTTATGAGTCGTAATGTAAATATGCAGGATATCTGATATGGGACCCATCCATGTGAAAGGGTCGTTCTTCTCCCAAAGGGGTCACTCGACTCACACCAGGCATAGAGACTCAACAAAAAATAAACCAAGAAGGTAACTCTGGGAAGGTAACTTGGTTGAGACCAGCGATCCTTTCCCACAAAGTGTACGACCACTGGCAGCAATGCTGAGAACCTGTCTGTATTTACGACACCAGCCAAGTCTACTCTGTAAGTACTGTCCCTTCTGCACAGACAACACCCACATCTACAGCACTTTTGAGCTTAGCTGTGTCTTCAAGGCCTCTCTCTGCTGCCCTCTTGCTCAGCTCTCATTGTGTGGGAATTGAAACAGGCTTTTTACAAGCCTGTTCATCATTTCCATCTGTTGAGGGACATTTATTTTCTTCAAGATGTTTTAGTCCGCCCTGCACTCCAGGCAAAATGAATCCTGCTTAAATTAATCTTTGTTACCGGCCAGCTTTCTACAGACCACATTATTAAATTGCAAAAAAGGCTGTCTGGTCTCTCTCTCTCTCTCTCTCTCTCTCTCTCTCTCTCTCTCTCTCTCTGTGTGTGTGTGTGTGTGTGTGTGTGTCCCTCCATCTGTATTTCTGTGTGTTTCTATCTCTATCTCCCTCTGTGTGTCTCCCTCCTCTGTCTTTGTCTCTCTCCCCTTTCCTCTCCCTCTCTCTGAAGATAAGCATTATTCTTGCTCATTTCTAATCTCCAGTCCAAAGTCTAACACTTAACCATTTGACTCATAAATGAGAGAATACTGCAGAGACCCTTGCCACACGTTCAAGCTCCTCTATCCCAGAAATCCACCCAACCCGTCCAACATTTTCTTCCGATGCTCCTAACAAGAAAACTTCACAATCGGCCTCTCAGTTCTCTGTTCCCTCCTAGTGCTCAGCCCAACTTTAAGTTACCACAGCCTCCTTCTTCCCCTTCAACCTACATAAGATGCTCTTACTGCTGCTATCACCTACAGACTTTGATATTCAAATCAACTCTTCTTCTCCACCAAAAGAATCCAATATTTTGTTTATGATATGAAAAGTATTCAAGGATTCCTCTCTAGACATTTACATGGCTATTTTTCAGATTTGCTTTAGCTTCCAGAACCTTGGCTTGCCCTTGAATTACCCTCTGTTACTTTATAAAGTGTATCCCGGTTCTCAAAGGCAGGGAATAAATTTATTAGACAGTCAAATAAGATACTAATGGGTTCACTTTGACAGGTCAATGGCACTCTGGGATGATATGATTCAGAATATTTCTAGTAACAATATTATATCTTACTAGCATTGGTATGCATAGCCATGAGGGTTTGTGAGGAACTGACCCGGATCTGACCTCTACCTATAAATGAGCTCCAGGGACATGATGCCACATCTGACCCTCATGACTACATGACCGCTATGATTACAATTTCTGAAACGAAAGATTTTTTAAAATAGTATATTAGTTTTAATTTAACTTACTTTTGCGTGTTTTGTCTGTATGTGTGCCTGTGCACCCTTTGTGTGCCTAGTGGCCTAGGACATCAGAAGAGGGTGTTGGAGCCCCTGAAATAGAGTTGAAGACAGTTATGTACTGCCATGTGGGTGCTAGGAATGGTACACAGGTACTCTGGGAGAAGAGCCAGTATTCTTATCCACTGGACCACAGAACCCTGTAAAAGCCATAATTTTCATCCTTTGAAATGTCTCATACATTTATAGAATGAACACTGGTCAAATCCATCCACCACTATGTCCCCCCAACTCACCCTGCTCCTTCCTGTTTCATCTCCCTCCCAACCTCAATGTCTTGTCTTTATTATCAGTAACTCCTGAGTCCAGTAAATGCAGACCACATGCACATGGCTGTGTGCCCATCCACAAGGACATGAGCAATCTACCATCAGTCATATCCCTGCAGGAGACTCTCTCCCTCACAGCCATCAACTGCCAATATCTCCTCAGACAGGGTTCTCAGGGCTCCCTAGCCCATCCTTGCTGGAATTTGTTATTTTTGAAACAGCATCTCTCTATGTAACCAGCTGGCCTAGAATTCCCCATGTAGACCAGGCTAGCCTTGAACTCAGACATTCCCTTGCCTCTGCCTCCAGAGTGCTGGGACTAAAGGTGTGCACCACCACATCCAATTCCTGCTTGAACTTTGACTGGCTTGATCTTATAGCACAGAATTTCTTAAGTGTTTTCAACTCACGAGCCCTGTTCACCTGATAAATTGAAATAAATCCTGGGTATCTAAACATTTTAAATAGGCAAACAAATCAGTGATAATAAAGCATGAACCCACTTATTTAAAATAATTACTTGACGTATGTATGCTTTTACTATTTTTTAAAGACTAAAGCAAATTTTCATACTAATCAGATGTATGTGCTTAATTATCTTTACAAAAAAATTAAATGTTGGCTGGATATATGATACTGCACGACATAGAGTCTCTTCAACACTTCTAAGCACTGAATGTTATTTGGATTTTATAATATTCACGCTGAGAAAATCGCTTCATGTAAATATGTAGTATGAAATAATAAAAATATTTTAGTGGCCATTTCAGAAATGGATACGAATTCTGTGCTGATCTCAAACAAAACTTCACATAATGATTTCATGACCTTTTGTGAAACTCAAATCAGCAACTCAAATGGCAGTTATTAAAATCAAGCATTCTGACACCATATGACCCAAGGATATACAGATGTAATACTTACACTCTGAGGAGTGATGGTTAAAAAAAAAAATTAAAATTCTTTGTTTTCTATAATTAAACCATTATGTTCCTATAAAAGCTGGGAAATTTTGCATACACAGTAAAAGCAGTCAATTCATAGTCTGTGCTACACTCAGATCTGAGACTAGATGTTTCAGAGAGCAGTTACTGCTGTAACATTGTGCATGATACACAGTGTGTGTGTTGTGTGTTCAGAACCAAGACTGCAGTGAGATCACGTGGTGCAAAGACTGAATACTACCAGGCCTTTGATTTTGAACTCATTTGTGGCCACTGCAAATTAAGAAGCTTTTACCATCACCATTGTGGCCACTGCAAATTAAGAAGCTTTACCATCACCAAATATCTGCAACCCCCACATTCAGCCCTACCCATCATGGTTCTGGCCCACAGATTGTAGTTTATCACCCAGCATCCAGAGTCTATAGATTTCACTGTAGCCCCAGAGGGTATAACTCATAAGCCATGTGCTGCTAGCCTTTCTTCTGATCCCTGCCGCTCTGGCAGACTTCCACACTGTTTCAATCCAAACCATCACTTCTGGAACGAGTAAAGTTTCATCTTTGCCAGAATAGGTCTTAGCCTTAAACCAAACCGGGCAGCTGTTTGCCAAACTCAGCGGTGATGTTTGATGCTAATGATCAACACGGAGCTAAGGCCCTGGAAGCGAGTGATGGAATGGAACATGATGATGGTTGATTTTCCACCAACAGTTATAACGTATTTATAACATAACTGACATAACACAACGTAGGCTCTATCTCGCTGGCTCTGGCCTGCGGGGCATCTATAAAACTTTTCTTCGTTTATTGTTCTTCTACGTTGGTGGGAAGAATGTTAATGAAACATTTGCTTTATAAAAGGCCCTTGGTAGAAAACAAGCTGGGCATCTTGAAGTTAAGCATTGGTAAGATATCTAGGAGGAAGCTTGAAAGAAAATAAAAGGATTGCATCATATTTCTTTATTATTTTTCAGTTAAATAATAAAGAAAGAAACAGGCAGAGACATGGTCTTACTGGGGAAACAAGGGTAGTCTCAAACAAGGCATTCCTCCTTTAGCCTCACAGATGCTGAGATTTCAACCATGTGCCACCATCTTTCTTCTTTTAAAAAATGGTTATTTTATTTATTTATATCTCAAATGTTATTCCCTTTCTCTGTTTCCCCTCCATAAACCCCCTATCCCATTCCCCCTCCTCCTGCTTCTATGAGGCTGCTACCCTGGCGCATCGAGCCTCCACAGGACCAAGGGCCTCTTCTCTCATTGATGCCAGATAAGGCCATCCTCTGCTACATATGTGGCTGGAGCCATGAGTCCCTCATGTGTACTCTTTGGTTGGTAGTTTAGTCCCTGGGAGCTCGGGGGCGGGAGCGTCTGGTTGGTTGATATTGTTGTTCTTGCCACCATCTTTCTTAGTGAGCCGTTCTTTCTAAGTGCCTTCAACCTCAAAACATTCAAATGTAAGCTGAATAGCACATCAACACTGGTCAAATACCATTCTCAGGTTATTCTAACTTGAGATTAAAAAAAAATGGGACTCATAATTAAAAGCAGAAAGCTACTATGCTTGTTCTGCAGCCTCCATTTTAGAGGAATTCCAACTCTCCTTGAATCCCTCTCTAATTTTTAATTTCCCACATGGGCATTTGCAAGCTTCATATCAACAATAACAACATATACCAGGCAATATCTAAAATTACACACTTCATCCATGAATATGTCTATGAATACACATGAATATATCAATAAATGAACAAATTTTATTATAAAATACTGGTTGGTATATTTGTGGGAGTGAAGAAGTTTCATGATTTTTATTTGCAAGCATGAGACACAGGGAAGTCAATACCATAGCTCAATGGCTTGAGCACTGAAGCGCTCATGATGAGATTTCAGGCAAGATCTAAAGATCTGAGAGTAAGGAATTCAAGAGTAGAAGATAAATGCCTCACCTCTAGCAGTTGGACTACATCCAACCATCCCCCAACTTTTGTTCAACTTAGCCCCTCAATGGATTGATTGTTACTCACACTGGGAAAGTTATCTACTTTGCTGGACCCATCCATTCAAATACTAATTTCTCCCAGAAACACCTTCACAGACAAACCCCCAGAGATCAAGTTTAATCTGAGAATCCTATGGCCCAGTCAAGTGGGCACATACAATTAGTCATTAAGTCAAAACCACTGTCATAGCTTTTATTGATGTATACTAAAGCACCAAGCCTAACTGTTGCTAGGCAACGGACAACAATGATGCCCAGGATGTGTTCACCCACCCAGATACCACGCTGTCACTGTTAATGTCTAGCTACAATGTTCAAAGGCTAATAATGTCCAACAGTTGCCTATGCCGTTTTTGAGGGTAATGTTGGTTAAGGAAGTTGTCCTTTGAAACCACCATGTTTTTTACACTGTTTTAAGTGGCAGAATGTGTGGTTAGATTCCACAAATGTCTTCAGGAAGTCACTCTCTCACAATTTTATTCTCGTTTACTGCCTTACGAATCAGACATGCGTCACCATCGTTACTCTGAAATGACACTCACCTGCTACAACCCACGGACTTGCTACAAGTTTGAATATACACCCAACTTCTTATTCTCTCTTCCTTTAAGACTAGTGCATCCAAACACCTTTTATTAAAATACCCATTGAGTATCTGGTGGACTCACAAGTCCTCCGTACATATCCAGAAAACCTTCTACTGCAGGGCATTCGTGTTGCAAATATCCATTTTTTTTCCATTGAGAGAATTTACTTCAAAAGAGAGATCATCTATAGAAGATATCAAGAAATGCTCTTGTCTTTATTCATGCTGACTGGTAGAGGCACTTAAGTATAAAATTTGAATTGTAAAAATCATTAACTATTCATCTCTGTTTCAACCTTTGCTTATTTTTTTGTACTCCCCAAAATATCACCATAAATAAATGGCAGTGCCTTAATCATCCATTTATTGTAAGTCCCAAGAGCCTTTTCCATCCATGTCAAAGGAAGTGCTAGGAAACAGTTGCCTTTTATATAGCACATCAGGGCCTTCTTAAGTAAAATTCTATAGCACACCGTAGCCTCTTAAATTATACAACACGTCATGGCCTTCTTTAAGTAAATTAAAGTATGTTCATTAACCCCAAAAGGAACCATCAAGATCTTAATGGAAGACAGAAAAATAATAATAAAAGAAATTCCAAGTTAGATTTCATAACAGGGTTTAACAACACGGAAGTCTCAGGACTCTCTTAAACAACTTTTAGTCATGATATTGTTTCTAATTTGAGGGCCATGGGGGACAGGCAGCAAGAAGAAAACATTATATCAAGGATTCTGAATGCCCCAGTTGCCACTGCCCTGGCTTCCCATCACAGCTAGATGACAAGGCAATACTAATGTCCCGAGGAGGGTTATTCTGTGTCTTCTTTTTTGTTTGTTTTGTGTAGTGATGTTTGTGAATATAAGTATTTTTACTGATACATATTTATCCTTCATAGTACTGGGTTTCATAAGGACCATGGCTTGTGTTTTAAATTGCTTTATAAAATTAAGTTAGAAGTTGCTCCAGCCATTGGAATGTCTATAAGCTTCCTACTAACCCCTCAAGTCAATCACCATTTCTTCTAACTTCAAAAAATAGTTAGTTTGAAGATCTCTCTATTCCTGTATTACTGTGCAGAGTAAGTTTAAGTTAGAGGGTTAGATTAAGCCCAGGAGAGAAACGATACAGCATTTTTTTCTAGATAAGGAAGCAAACTTTCAAATATGCTTCATGAATAGGAAGGCAGTCCTAAGGGTTGTTTTTTTCTGGTAGTCATGGATGTGAATCTCCTCTTAAGTTTAGCTTCATTCAAATTTCATGCTTTCTGGAAACTTTACAATTCATCATTTATATTTCACTTCCAGACAAATATAACAATGAAACTGTTTTGCTTATTGTTTTAAGTAGTGAACTATCTTAAATACATAATCGGTGGTTTAATTTTTAAAAGAAGTCTAGAATATCTCAAAATAGCTTTGAAATCATTTTACAGTTTAGTTTTCAGGAGAATTGTAATCCTCAACAAGCCAGTTCCCTATTCAAAAAAATATTAAAGAAACACAAATCATGAGTTTTAAATACAGCATTAATAAGCTGACTGTAACCTATTTCAAAAACACTTAGATGACAGCTATAAGCCCGGACAACTATGGAAGGCATGCAGTCCTTTAGATATAGAAAAACTAGCTGAAAATGTATATGCAGACAGCAAAATTCAGTCAAGTCCAAACAAATGGCTGGTGATAGATTATCATTTTTGTACCGACAGGAATATATAACTCATATTGACCTTCTCCTATTTTCAGAGAGTAGAAATAACTTTGCCATTATTTTTTTTTATTATCCCAAGGATTGAAAACACATTCAGATTTAATCTATTATTGTCTTTCAGGTGGTAATCAATCCCAAGAAGTTGTTACTCCGTGGTTGTGGGAAATCAGAAAATCTTCAAAGAAGCTTACAAACTCCAGTTGAACATTGTAGTCATGGTTTTATAAAAACCTTGAAAGAACATCAGTTCCCTAGTCGGGCACTTTCTGTAAGTTGCACTTGCAGTTTATAAATTCAATCACTGTCAAGATCCAACCTAGTATTTAAAGGTGTCTTCATGGTTTCCATGTCTGCAGTGAGACATCACTTCCTGGTTATGACAGAACCATTTCACACATGAACTCCCAGCAACTGCAACTGTATGTGTAAAACCTGCACAGGAGCAAGCCAATCAAAATCCCAGCAGAAGCTAGGGAAATGCTCTTGAAGTCTCTCTCAGTCTGAGCTGAGAGACTACGATAATTGATGAGTAGTCGGGAAAGACAAGTAGGTTTCCTTCAGGGATGCTGTGCCTGCTAGGCTGGCTATACATTCTCCAGAAGATGGTCCCACTCTCGTGTACACACTGGCAACATAAAGAGCGCTCTATGGTTTTGAAAGACAAAGAAAAGGACAAAGAATCTAAAATTGAGATGGCAGAGTGGCAGTGAGGATAAGAGGGGGATTGGAGGGGAGGGAAATTGATGAAATTACATTATATGCTTTTCTGAGAGCATCAGTAGAGGAAGACAAGTAAGATAACAGGTTTTGTATGAGAAGTGTATGCTGAACGTTTATTGGACACTTGTCTGATAGAAATTACGTGGAGTATGGGAACAGGAAGAGACTAATAGTGTGCGATCTTATCTTTAAAGCGTTTAGTGACAGCGGGGTATGGTGTGGTACACACCTGTAGTCCCAGCTCCCAAAAGCAGAAGCAGGAGAATCACTGCAAATTGAGGCATGCCTGTCTACACATAAAACTCTGTTTATAAAGAATAATTTAAAACCTTGATGCTTTTGGAAACTCTTTACTGCCGATACAAAATGTATTTATTGTGTGAGGTTTTATTTCTACGAAGAGAGCGTTTAAGAAGTGATTGCATTGGTGTTTAGTATTTAACAAGTGTAGGGAATGTGCACAATTCTGTACACAAAAGACAAATACATAGTCACACTAGAGTGTGGCAAAGGTCAAGGAATGCTTCCCAGGAAAAAGTCAAACTTTAAACCAAGATTAGAGGGTTCTGTGGAGGAAGTGAAGTATTTCAGGAAGATAGAAATCAAAACAGCACTCCAGGATAAAGCTGACGGAAGAAATATTTCATTGGTAGTCAACTGCTACTGTATCTGCCAAGTCTACCATAGACTGGGCACTGACAGCGCCCCCTGTGGGAAGTGTGTATCTACAGAATGCAGTTGATGCCTCGCTTGGCCTGAGAAGAGAGGGAAGAGAAGGCACAGAATTTCCAATCTTCACAGCATATTAGTAGAACCCTCTACCCCTTTAAAGATGTGATCTGATGCGTTTATCCACAAACCAGGCACTAGGAAGACCACGGGAGGCAAGCATCTCTAGAGGAAGACAAGAAGGGAAAAGTCTGCGTAAATGTTCCTCTCTAGAACCACATTGTTCAACCCTATCATCTCTCCCATTCCCTCGCTAGTCTCTTAGCTAATCTTCATATTCTTAGTCATTCACCAACTCTTATCGTTATTACTGTAAAATATAGATCATAATATTCCGGATGGAATTGTTCCCTTCTAAAACGTGTATGTTGAAGGTCTGCCCCTCAGTGCGGCTGCATTTGGAACTCAAGTAAGAGATTAAATTAAATCACAAGTTTTGGAGTCTGATTCAGTAGAATTAATACACTTAAGAAGAAATGTGAAGGAACTTGGTGTGCGCACATACACACACACTGAGAAAACATGGCATGAGCACACACCAAGAAGGCCGCCATGAACAACCAGGGAGACAGCGATCGCCAGAAATCAACCCTGTCACACCAACAGAACCCCTGGCCTCCGGACTTGGGAGAGGAAGAGACGATCCTTCTGTTGTTTAAGCCCCCTGCTTTGTTCTGAAGGTCTGATCCTACCAAAAACAAATACCATGACACTTACCATTAATTTCACTTTACAAAAGCGCTCAACTCCCCTGCATCACATTCATTCAGATTTTACCACCATCCACTTCCAGAACCTTTTTATCACCCGTCAAGAAAAACCCAACACTTATCGGGTAGTCCCTCTCTATTTCCTGTCCCCACCCAGTACCCCTGGGAACTACTGATGGTTTCTATGTCTATAGATTTGGCTCTTCTAGGTATTCATATATAAAGTCTTTTCTGTCTTTTTGGCTTTGCTTGCCTGACTGCTGCTTTCTTTCTGCAAGAGGGATGGGCTAAGTCTACACACTGCTGGTAGATAGACCATTCTAGGACTCTCAGCAGTACCCCTGGTTAGGTAGTTTAATCCTAACCTTGAACTCACAACCACCTACATCAATGCCTTTAAGTGATGGGGTTACAGAGTTGGGTATGCCACCATGTCTGGCCTGTCTGTCTTCTTTCACTGAGCATTGTGTTTTCATATGCCAACTCTGTGGGGTGACTTTTATTCTGTGAGGAACTGCTGGACTGTTTTCCACAGCAGCTAAATCCTCCTCCCCACACTCCCGTCAATATTCTAGTCTCAGTTTTTACTCATCCTGATACTTGTTATTCTACAACAATTTTTTTGAAACTACAAACCCAGTCAGACATATCCTTCCCCTTTTAGATTAAAAAAAACAAACCCTTCACCATGCCTACAAGGCCTAACATTCTTTGGTTGCCAACATATCTCTACCCACTGGCATTCCCTCTATCCCTTTCTCTAACAGTCCTTGTAAAATGTTAAGGGCATTCTGAATACACAGAATTCATGTACCTGCTGTTACCTTGGACCCATGCTTGTCTCCTGACAGCAAAGATCTCTGTTAAAATGGACCTGCTTGGGAGACTCTTCCAGGAAATACTGTAGACAGAAAGGGCCTGGAAGTGTGTGTGTGTGTGTGTGTGTGTGTGTGTGTGTGTGTGTGTGTGTGT
>JANHMN010000015.1:35071920-35086505 GCA_030674055.1 Rhabdomys pumilio
TGTGTGTGTGTGTGTGTGTGTGTGTGTGTGTGTGTGTGTGTGTGTGTAGCTATAGTATATATAGTCACACCTTTTAATTTTTAATACCTGTAGCCTTGTCACTCAAGGGCATTGCCTTTGTAACCTGCAGATGTAAACTTCCTTGTATACTCATGGACTGTCTTTGTCTACTGCAATGTGGGCTTCATAAAGCAGGACCTTCATCCTGTTCGTGTTCATGGCTCTTTCCCCCGCCATTAGAGAGTGTCTGGAGCAGAATAAACACTCCACAACATTCATCATCCATTATCAATTACTCAGTATGTGAATGAATAAATGGATTCCAGACCAAAGAAGACTGTGACTCAAGAATGTAAATACTAAGTCCCATTAAGCACCAGATGTGTCTTGTTTTGAATAAAGGTCTCATTCAAGTACTTACTTTAGAGCCCCTCTGACTTCAAATTCATAGCAATCCCCACCCCATTCCCATGCTGAAATTACAAGCATGAAACACCAGATATGCTAAGCACAGGGCATTTTAGATGACTGGAATTTACTCAAGGAGTAGTGGGATATAACACAGGTAACAAGCTTGAGACAGAACTTGAAGTTCTTGTGGACTTAGCTAAGGGCTTTCCTGTTGGTCTTGAAAGCTAAAGCCTGTCACCAGTCCCTGGGGAGTTTTAAACAAGTGTGTATAAAATACTATAGTGACAGCTATGTTCAGACTAAAAACCCAAATCAGGAAAAGAGATGTG
Source organism: Rhabdomys pumilio (assembly GCA_030674055.1). Taxonomy (NCBI): domain Eukaryota; kingdom Metazoa; phylum Chordata; class Mammalia; order Rodentia; family Muridae; genus Rhabdomys; species Rhabdomys pumilio. Next base: position 35,072,661 of record JANHMN010000015.1, read on the forward strand.
AAGAAACTGTGAATGCCTGACAAGAAAGAGAAAGGTTTGGACACAGAGCTGGTCATATCTTTAGCAAAGTGATCCCTGGTGCTTGGTGACCCATCACCTGTTCAAGGTGTGCTTGGTACTTGTCACATGTTCAGTGTGTGCTTAGTGACCTATCACATGATCAAGGTGTGCTTGGTGACCTATCACGTGATCAAGGTGTGCTTGGTGACCTATCACATGATCAAGGTGAGGGAGGTATGAAATGCAAAACCACACTAAGGTCTGAGCCTTGTCAAATTATAGTAATGCTTGCTGTTCACCAGAACAGAAGAAAGGAAAGGGAAGGAATGAGAAGATATGAATTCTAGAAAAGTTTGTTTCAGTTTGAGTTTTTCTGATATTAAAAATCAAGTAGATACTTTAATATATGAACCTCAAATCCAGATAAAAGGAAGAAAATGAGGAAGAAGGAAGGGAAAGGAAGGGAAGGGAAGAGAGGAAAGAAGAGGGGGAGAAGAAAAGAGGGACGATGGTATAGGAATGAAAGGAAAGAGAGGGAACGAAAAAGAAAGGAGAGGGGAGGGGAAGAAGAGAGGGGGCAGAAGAGGGGAGTGCAGGAGAGGAGAGAGGGAAGAAGGAGAGAGGAGGAGAGGGGAAGAAGGAAAGAGGGGAGGAAAATAGAGGAGAGGAAGGAAGAGGGAAAGAGAGTGAAGAGGGAAGGGAAAGAGGAGATGACGTGTCAGGACAACTTGGTTGGAGAATCAAGCTTTGTTGTCAAGGGGGAAAGGCCATGGATTTTGAAGAAATTGTCAGTGAGAGTTAAAACCATGGTATTGGGAATGGATGACATTCAGGAAGTAAATGCACAAGTATTGAAGAAGCATCTGGAGATAAATGTCAGAAAAAGCAGCCTAGAGGGTCCTGGTATCCGGGGAGTCCAGAGATGCTCTTGTTTAACAGGAGACCTAAGCCCCGGAGCCTTCACTGACTTTGACTCTAGTTCATATCATGAATATCTAACTTGTGTCTGAAGCTTAGTAATTAGCACAGAGAGAGAAGTTAGTCCCCCCAACTATGACCAAGACATAAACCTAAAATGTTCATTTCCTGCCCCGTGCCACCAAAAACCTGGAGAAATCCTAGCAGAGGCTCTACCGTCCTTCCTAATGCACCTACATCTGGTGAAAAGCGTGGCATTTGCTCTGGGATAAGAATACAACATTTCCCATGGAATTTACATGTGTACTGTGTTAAGTAATCATGAGATATTATACCTATTTTTCATCTTCAGTTAAGGGACTTTTTCAAAAATAGAACCAGACACCACTCAGTATGAAACTAAGTTCTCTCTTGACTTAACTGACAGATCTAGTGCAGAACACACATGGTTGATTTGTTCAGAGGCTAATATGGGTCTGGTGGTGACACAGGTGGAAATGCTCAGGGAGCAAACAGGCCAAGGGCTGTGACAGACGAGATGCTAGCATGCGTGCTTCCCTTGGTGACTAACCAAGGCCAGGCATGCAGCCATCTGCAGCCAGAGGTCCCTGTAGAATTCCCCGGGTGTGCTGTCTACTCTGTTCTCATTTGAAATGTTTTTATAGTGATGATAAACGGACTCCAAATAGAAATGCTTCAGAACACATGGTCTCTGTTACCGAAGAGTGGATTCAGATGTGTTTTTGCTGTGAATATGCACCCTGGTTCTTCTGGTTACTCTCTGGGGTCATTAAAAGCTCATGAAGGAACATGGCGAATGGAAGGCCAATTAACCCCAGCGAGTGAAGCACCATTCAATAAAAGATAGGCATTTTTTCCTATTTGTCTGAAACCCATTCCGGCAAGAATTTCTGGGCTCCTGCCCACAGAAAGCACAGGCTTCACTGAGGCTGATGATTCTACCTTCTTCCCTGGTATATTGTCCCACCATAGACCCATGTGTTTGAATGCTTGGCTCACAGGGAGTGATACTATTAGGGGGGTATAGCCTTGATGGAGTAGATGTGGCCTTCTTAGAGGAAGTGTGTCACTGTGGGGGCGGGCTTTGAGGTCTCCTATGCTCAAGCTACATCCACTGTGATATGAACTCTCCTGTTGCCTGTGGATCAAGATGTACTACTCTTCTTCTTCAGTACCATGTCTGCCTGGATGCTGCCATGCTTTCTGCCATGATGATAATGAACAAACCTCTGAACCTGTAAGCCAGCCTCAATTCAATGTTTTCTTCTATAAGATTTGCCTTGGTCATGGTGTCTCTTCAGAGCAATAAAACCCTAACTAAGACACATGAGGAGAATAAAACTTCAATAGGATAACTCTGATGGCCTTTCACAAATTCAAACCCTTCCCCAGCAGCTGGCGAAGGTTAGAGGAATCTAGGATCAATGATCCCTGGCATCTGTGCCCACTTAAGACAAAGCATGAGGAAGTCTAAGAAAGTGGGTGTGGCAGGCAGCTGCAGAGCCATGCTGGACTTCAACTGACCAGGATTCCCTGATCTTCCCATGGTCCCTGCATCCTAAGATTATAACACCAGCTTTGCAGAATTGTTTTAAGAATTAGAAACAATGGCTATGTCCACTGCTTAGCACTTGCCTAACATTCCTGGTAGTCCTCCTATTCTACCATAACAGCCAGAACGGATGCTCAACAGTACATCTACAAATAATACGCACTTTTCGAGCTGCCGATGGCAGAAACCGATGTATTCTCTTTCAAAGTGAAAACCAACCTAAGGTTAATCCAGTAAAGACAAAGACAGAAATGCCCTTGAAGTGAGAAAAATAGGCTAAAATTAATTTCTATTTTTTTCTCCCTTTCTTTCCCTCCCTCGGTCTCTTTCTCTACTTCTGTTATATCTATATCTCTCTTTCCTTTTTCCCCTCCCACCTCCCCTCTCCTCCCTCTCTCTCTCTCTCTCTCTCTCAGACTCTGTGTGTGTGTGTCTCACAGACAGACAGACAGACAGACAGACACACACACACACACACACACCTCTTCTTTCTTCCCAACTGTGTGTGTGTCAGCAAGAGAGCTGGTGTTAACACTGCAGCCATTTCAGCCACAGGAGGACCTGGTAGGCAGAAGAGGCCCCTGCTTACACCACAAAGCTCCAATTCATGTCTCCCAGCCTTCTAACGATTCCCTTGACTGTTACTAGTTAATTCAGAACACCCAGTGGAAATACTCAGAGCCATTTCAGAGCAGACTACCCAATGAACTTGAGCTGAACCATCCCGTGCCTCAAGGAGCCAGAGGACGTGGGAATGGGGGAACAATAGAGTCTCCTGCCAGGACAGAGGGCAGACAAAGCACGGAATTCAGTGTGCCTAATTCCCCAGGAGAGATTTCACAAGGGCCCAAATCTTCCAAAGCATGAAAATCACATGGGCTTTTACCAAAGAGGAAGTCAGACACAATGCAGGGAAGGGCTTGGGAGCATTGGCTGGCTGCCCAGGGCCTTGAATGTGTTGGTTTGTCCAGCCAGACCAGCAAGTCCATGCAAATGCAGCCACAGAGCCAAGAGGAGCTCAGGGAGGCGGAACCATAAACAATAGGCATAGGAAGGTATTCCTTAGGAGCAGCCCATTGTTGAAGGAGGTGAAAGGAACCATATTGGCTTCCCTGTACAACAGATCTCAGATCCAAAACTGCTTCCACCTAATCACTGACAAGCAGCCTAAGGCCCCGCCCTGGGACGTCGGTCTGGTAGATTCTAAAGAACATAGCCCTTCCCTGAAACACAGCCCAATGTCTGAGAGGGGATGTTTAAAAAGTCACCCTCAGGAAAAGGCATCCTAGTATAAACGTGTGCCTCCCAAACTTCAGATCCGTGTTTAGTTCATGGTTTAGCTCCCAGTGCCTACAGCCCATCGCTAGGTATTTAACTAAATGGAAAGGTTAAATTCAAACTAATGTTATATTGAGTCCATATATAAGAGCTGAAGACTGCATGTATAGATCATGGTACAATATCTCTCTGGCATGTGTGAAGACCTCGATTTGACTCCCTGCCATCACACAAGAAAAATAGTAAAAATAGAAGCTAAACAAAAAGAAAGATTAATTTAGGAACAGATGGTCAATTGAATTTTCCCAGAAAAAGTAAAAAGACAATAGGATGTTATAGACAAAGAAAATATTCCAGAAAGAAGCGGCAGTATAAGACTGTGCGTGCGTGTGTGTGTGTGTGTGTGTGTGTGTGTGTGTGTGTGTGTGTGTCTGTGTGTGTGTGTGTCTGTGTGTGTGTGTGTGTGTAAGAAATTAGAATCCCATGTGTTGATTTGAGTTACTGATTCTTAATGTGTGGTCTACAGACCTCCCACAATGGATTTAGACTTTGAATGGAGAACCTAGAAATTTACATTTCTAATAAGCATCTAAGCTGTTTTAATGCATACAAAAATTGAGCTGGCTGAGGGGAAAAGGCAAATTTAAACAAATGGATATTCTTCCCCTAACAACAGATCCAAAGAAAAGCAGGTAGGGGGAGAAGATGAAAACAAAGGGGAGACGGGCATTAATATAAGTCCTACATGGAGGACTGTGGGGACAGAGTCAAGTCCACTCCACTCAACGGCTGTGTAGTGACTGCTGTGCTGTACTGAGACATGAACGCTGGTGTCAGACAATGAAAGCTCCTCGAGCAGTCATTTAGCAGTTTTTCTCTATCCTGGGGGCAATGAAACACTAGTGAGGCTTCTCATCAAGATGGGCTATCTCAGTCTCTCAACCTCCCAAGTACTCAGTGAGAGGAGAGAGGGGGGAGGAAGGGAGGGAGGGGAAGGAAGACAGAGGGAAAGGGAGGGGGAGGGGGAAGAAAGAGGAAGGGAGGGAGAAGGAGAGAGGTAGAGGGTGAGGGAGAGGGAGGGAAGGAGAAAAAAGAGAGAAAAAGGGAGGGAGGGAGGGAAGAGACAGAAGGGAAGGAGGGAGGGAGGGAGGGTCAGAGGGAGGGAGGGAGGGACAGAGGGAGAAGAGAGAGAAGGGAGGGAGGGAAGGGGAAAGAAAGAGAGAGCTTTCTTTTGAGCATTCCCATCACTGCCTTCCCAGGGCTCCCCTCTTTCCTGTCTTTAACAAGCCTAGCAAGGATATCTTATAATCACCTCTCCTCTACTAGCCTTCAAACCATGGCGGACTCCCTCCATCTTCAACGTCCCGTGAGCATGGCTCTGAACCCTCCAGAAACTTCATAATCACCAAGTCTGTCTGGCATCCCGTGATACTTGACTTCTCTCCCTGACCTTTCCCCCTTGCTTGCCCTCCACGTCAGTACTTTAAACCTAGTGTCAGGGGAACCCCACCATCCACGTTCCTCTTCTTTTCCTGTGCTTTAACTGCTTCTGTTTCTACTGTCTCTCATTTTTAAGTCAATGAACATCTGTTCTTGCCTTGCATACCTAATATCTGTGAGCATGTCCGCCCAACATCTGCTACTGTTGTCTGGGTAAAATAATTACCCTAATACTTAGAAGCTTAAAAATCCCCATGTTATTATATTCTCACACACTGCAGGCCAAGACCCTGGGAAGGGAACAATATGAATGAGTCCTCTTTACTCAAAACATCTGAGCCAAAGCTAAGAGAACTCAAGACTGGGGTGACTTACAGGCTAGATGTGAGTGACGAACAAAATGTATGCAAACCTAGGTATTTGTGTCTGGAAACCCTAACCTCAATGTAACAGTCAGTACCAGGGATGCTATGAAGTAGAACCTTTGAGGGGAAATTGAGTTTGGATGGGGTTTGCAGGTGGGGGCATCACACTGAGATTAGTGTCCCGGGAAAAAGAGGAAGAGAGCGGAGTACAAGGTACGGCAAAAAGGAAGCCATCTGCCAGCCAGGAGGGTGTACCCCACCAGACATAAGATCTACCAGCTCTGTGATCTTGGGCTCTCAGGCTACAGGAACAGGGGCATTGGTATTTTATTATGCTCTCTGCTAATTTCATTTTGGTCACAGTAGTCCAAATGGATTAAAACAGATTGGAGAGGGGAATCTTTACTGGGGCACATTGCTAGTCTGGAGTGACCAGGACTTGGCTTAACATGCGACCTCTCCATGCTGCCTAGGCTTTCTTGTAGCACACTAGCTTGGGACTTGAGGGTTTTATGACTAACAAGCAGCTGTGTGGTGTTTTCTGACCTGGCCTCAGAAGTCACACAGTATCATTTTCACCTGTGAGAGATGAGTCACACATCTATGTGAGTTCAAAGTGAGGGAACACACATGCCATCCCTTGGGATGAAGACAGTCAACTAATATGCAGTGGCTTTGTAAAGGACATCTGACACCCATTGCCACGGGTTATACATAGCTTCAAGATACTCAGCTCAAGCCTGGCTCTAGACTTATGCTTCCAACTGATTGTCATTATATAAAAAAAAAAAAAAAACAAGGATATAACCATAAGCACTTGGTAGACTTGAGACACACTTCTAAGCAGCTGCTATATACTAAGTCTTACAAACCCCACAATAACAGTAGGTCAAAACTATTAGTATTACTATGTGAAAATATTTTTAAATTATTTCAATTGGTATATGATAGTTGTTACGCATTTACAGGAGACTGTAATGTATGCATGTGATTAACATACAATGGTCAGAAAGAAGTAACTACACACTGGTCGTCTCCATCCGTCATGCTTTGCTTTGGAAGCACCAAACCCCTTTCATATAAGTAGTCACCCCACTGTATCACAGAATGCTAGCCCTTCTTTCCTTCTCGGTTTCTTTGCTCCTTCGTTTCTCTGTTTTGTTTTTGCTTTTGCTTTTTACCCAATCACCAACTCCGTTCTCCATCCCTATCTTCTGGAAGCCACTGCTCTCTTCTCTACTCCCATGAGGTCAGCCTATAGAGTTTTCCACATCTCCGTGAGTGAGGACACACGGAGATTGCCTATACGTATCATCGAGGTTTTAAATCCGATGTTAAACAATGCACACTGAAGTCAACCAGGAAATACACTGGAGCTCTTCTACGACCCAAGCAATCTGTTTCCAAATCTTAGCATTTTAACTGGGAAACTACCTGGCACAGATCTCCCACAGGCGTTTCAAAATCAGTACCATCGAAACAGAGTTTTAGTCTACCATTTCCCAGTTAAAGTAAAAAATATCTTACAGTATTTCTTACATATTCTGGCCTGATGAAAAATTCTACCACTCACATGAAGTTCAAACAACAGGTTGAGAGCCAATCTCTCCAAATACCCATGTGAAACCTGTCCCCAGGCTATGTCAGTAGACTCTTAAGGACTCCCATACTCTCCCACTGTTTGCCATCCTGGGAACACCATGAACATCTTCCCCGGGCCGACTGTATTACGTCTCATCTGGACTCCTGCTTCCTATTTCCTTCTATGATGATACAAGCACAAAAACTGATTATTATGAGCATTGGTTAAAACTCCTAAAACTCTGATGGAATAAACTAAAAATAATGATAGTGTGCCATACAAAATCCCCTCTGATGTGGTCTCTGGAGACCGTGACCACCTGTGCTCTGCCCCTCTCATTTCTCAACCTCTAGTTATGACAAATTACTTGTGCCTTCCTAACTTACTTTTCTTGCCTTCCCACATATACACTGTGCTTTCCCTCCTAATCCTGTCTCAGTTCATCCACCTGAGAAACCATTGCTTTTAAAACAGACAGATGTTGGCAGGAAGGAAAAGGCTGTTGAGGATACTCAGCCTTATGAGACTGAGTAGAATATGACCGTATTAGGGCATCAGATGTCAGGTAACCGGGGAAATTATTCTATATCATGGTATCTTTGCCTCTTGATGGTTAAAATACTCCTTTGTGACTGAATACCAACAGTGAGATGCTTCCCACCATATCAGAAATTCAGATACCAGGGCACTTTCGTGATGACTAGCCCTATCCATCAAAGAACATCTTGATAAGCAGAGAAGGAAAAAAACCACAGGGACATCTTGACCCCCAGAGCATATTACTTAGTGTGAGATGAATGTTTGTAGACAAAGGAACTTGCTTAATATGACATCAGAAGAAAGAAGGAACTATAGAAAATGTCTTTAAAAATCTATAATGCAGAACCCAATGGGCCAGTATCACTTTTCAAAGTTAGCCCCACTCCTCTTTCTCTGGAATATTTGTTTTGCTTTTTGCTAAATAAACGTCTTCTTAAATTTCCCATGTCTCTTGAGTAGATTGTATCCTTGGGAAAAAAATGACAGGAACTTAGGAGAATTCCAGCATGGGTACAGGTGGCAATGCTAGGAGCCAGGAGTCTGAGACAAAGGGTTGTGGTGAATTTGAGGCCAGGCTGGACTTTACAGTGAATACTGGACCAGCCAGGTACGTGTTTCAAAAAATTGAAAGACCCAAAAGAATAAGGCTTTGCCCAGTAGCATTGCCACCTACATTTAACATTACAAACCTTTCTTGACGTCTTTCCCAAGCACGGTTGATGATGTCACTGTTATTCCATCACACAGGGGCAATAGTAGCACAAAACGACATGGGAGAAACCATCAGCTCTCTGGTTGGATTTAAGGCTCACTCCAGGAAATGGAACTCACCCCTAACTACTTGGGTGGCTGAGAACCTGACAGTAGACAGATCATGGGTCTGGAGTAAATCCAATACGATTGCTCTGCTAAAGGAACATAGCAATAGGATGACTCCTAACAACATTCTCCTCTTCTCATAGATCAGTGCCTTGTTTAACCATCACCAGAAGCCTCCTTGTGCGGTATCTGAGAACAAATACAGAGACACACAACTAAACAATCTGCAGAGAGAAAAAGATCTTGGAGCACTCAGTCCCATGTACGATATCCCCAGGAAAGATCCCTCCCCTCAGGGCTCATGAATATATGCAAAATAGGAAATATTGTAAAAGCCAGTGGGGATGGAAGACAACAAGGAAACTGAGTCCCAGACATACCAGGGCTGGTGCACATATGAACTCACAGAGAATGTGGCAGGATGCACAGGTCTAAGCCAGATAGGGCCTGACTTAGACCCTATCTAAGGACTGAGAGGGAAGTGGACACAAGTTCACTAGTCTAGTTCAGTCTAGTTCAGAGAGACAGGGTCTCTCCCTAAACTTTGTGTTGATGTCCACTGGGATAGGCTCACAGCCAACGAGTTCAAGCAATTGATCCTGTGGTTCCTGCCCACCTTGGAGCTCTGGCTGGAGGCGTTTGCCCAATGTCCACTGAGCACTGAGAGGGAAGTGGACACAAGCTTCCAACCCTTGCGAGCTATCTCCTATTGACCGCCATTGTCAAAGGAAAAAAAATAGTTTTCCCCAACAGAGTCTCACTGGGTGTACAAACTACACTTAAGGGCAGGCCCTCTGCACAGCAGTGGATGGCCAACACAAAACAAATTCAATGGTATTTTTAAGGGTTTATGTTTCATAATACTTTATCTGGACATTTTTTTAAAAAGTCCTTCTGCTTATATATGATGTTAAATTTTGTTGTTCTGTGGGATGTGTGTGTGTGTGTGTGTGTGTGTGTGTGTGTGTGTGAGAGAGAGAGAGAGACAGACAGACAGACAGACAGACAGACAGACAGACAGACAGTCAGACAAAGTGTGTGTGTCTGCCTGTATGTTCTTGTGCTTTTTCTTTGTTCCTTTTTTTTCTGATTGTCCCATTCCAGTTGGTTGGTCTGTTTGTTTAGTTGTTTGTTTTCTAGTGAAAGAACATTATGGTTTGGATTTGGGTGGTAGGGAGTTGGGGAGGCTCTGCGGGAAATTGGGAGAGAGGAAAACCGCTATCAGAATATATTGTATGAATAAAAATATTTTCAATTAAAAAATATAAATAAAATATACAAATATGCTGTTCTGGGGTCTCCTTAAAGAAAGAAGAAAACAGAAATTGAACGTGTGAAGATGAGTAAGTTGTGTGCAGCTGCTGTCCCTTTGACCTTGACAGTCATCTCTGAGCACCTGAGTGACACCAGATGGAGGGAAGCTGCCGGTTCACAGTTTTCTCTTTCCCTATTCTGAAAAACCTTAGGAATCCATTGGGTAGTATATGAATGTTGTGTCAATGCTGCCTGTGTGGCCACCACAACTGCTTTTTTAAAATGTTTAATTTGTGAGTGTGTGTGTGTGTGTGTGTGTGTGTGTGTGTGTGTGTTTGCACATGCATGCACAACTGGGTGTGTGCATCTGTGTATGTACACAGAGACTGGAAGATATTGTGTATCCTCCTCTGTCATTCTCTGTCTAGTTCAGAGAGACAGGGTCTCTCCCTAAACTTTGTGTTGATGTCCACTGGGATAGGCTCACAGCCAACGAATTCAAGCAATTGGTCCTGTGGTCCCTGCCCACCTTGGAGCTCTGGCTGGAGGCGTTTGCCCAATGCCCAGCTTGTTAAGTGGATGCTAGGATATGAACTTCACTTCTCATGGCTGCACGGCAAATGCTTCTAACTGCCAAGCTGTCTCTCACGTCAAATCACAACACATTAAACTGTGTGTTGTAGCCTCACATGGGTTTCATTAAACGAAAGGTGAAGATCACCAAAAAAGGCAACACTAGAAGCCCCAAAATTAATTCAAAATCCAACAAGTAATGAGTCCAAAGTGTCTCTGCAAGGGGCTGGCCCATTTACATCTCCTAGCTGTGTTCTAGTTTGGGGTCTGATCACATATGTGCACTTTCCACTGCATGTACCATCATGCCAGGCAACACTAGGAAAGCCTGTCTGGGTGCAGTGTTTTTACTCTACACAGACCTCCTGCTTGGAGAGAAGCATAATGGTTTAACACAAGAAACAAATGCTTGTAATGTTTTTCTATCATCATTCTTATTCTGTCTCTACAAACCAGGGCTCTGCTGTTCCCTTTACAAAGGAGAAAAAAAGGGAATAAAAATGAATGAGAGACCATGCAACTAGGTCTTGGGATATTGATTTGAAAATTGTAGTTTAAGTCACAGACTCAAATGATACAAAATTATTAAATGATTTTTTTTTATAAAGCTTGAAACTAGCAAGGAATTTTCAAAGCTTTCTGCATGGCCCTAAACAGGTTTGCATCATTCATATTCACGGGAAGTGATGTTCTAAGCATTCACAATTATAAAGGTAAGATAGTGTTCAACTCTGAAAAACAGAAAGATAGTCTGTGTTCATCAGTACCGAATATTCAGGCAGAATTTAAATGTTTATGTAGAAATAAACAAGCATGCCCATCTCATAAGTGTATACACTTATTTTGTTTGCTACAAGAATGTATGCATGCCGAGGAATTTTTGAAATAGATTTTTTATGATCTATAATTAATAATTTTGGACTTATATACTTATTTTATATTATATATGTGTGTATATATGATGTATGTCTATATGTGTACTGGTAATTATTAAATCTGCTCCACGCTTCCACTGGGCGTGCAAGCCTCCTCTACACCCGCCCAAATATTTTGGATTCATGAATGAAAAGACACACAGGCAACCTTTTCACTTTAATATGCTTTAATTAGCTCAGTGGCTCAGCCACTCCTGACCCTCCACGTGGCTAACACACTCCCCTCTGATATTCCTGAGTTAATACTTTCTAAATCTATGTTTTATCTTTACTCCCCTGGACCCTGCTGGACTGCCCTCTCCGCTTTCCCTTTTGCACGTACATTTTGGCTGTCTCACACTCCTGCACCTTCCCAGCATGGTCTGTCTCCTATGCCTTTCTCATGGCAGAATCCCTGCATTTCTTGCCTATGAAACCTAAAAGTCCTTCCTCTTGACTCCCTGCCCAGCCATTAGCCGCTGGCAACTTTATTTCCCACTCAGAGCCAACTGGGGGCAGGGACCCATGTGATTTTGGGAGCCAAATTAACATGAATAGCATTAGAACCGATCCCCAATATATATGTATGCATGATATATGTGTGTATATACATGTATGATATATGTATGTGTGTATGTATATGTATTATGATATATGTGTGTGTATATATATGTATCTGTGTGTATATATATGTATGTATGATATATGTATGTGTGTATATATGTATCTGTGTATATATATGTATGTATATTCAGGTTCATATAAAATTTCCTGGATAAAAATGAGTCATTAATGGAAAAAGTTGAAGAAGCTCTGACCTAATGGCACCAAATATTTGGTACAATGTTAAAAAATACAATGTAACCAACTGCCCTATAAGCCAACTCATGAGATAGGTTTAAGTAATTGGTGATGACAGTTACACAACATAGAGTAACATCTCATTTTTTTTTTTTGCAACAGTTATGTGTGTGCGTGAACATCTGTGTGTGTGAGTGTATCTAACAACCTAGCTGGTGACCGACAGAGGAAATGTGTCCTGCAATCACATACCCATCCGGAGTAGACAAAATCAACAGACTATGTTATGTTTATTTTACCGATAATTCAACATAGGTGGGACACTGGAAAATACTTGGAACTAGAAAATTTGCCTATCCCCTGAGACCTGGACAGCCCAGCACAGTGGGTGGAATAATGTCATTCCTGGCTCTGGGTGGAGTAATGCCATTCCTGCATGCACTTTCCCAGACCGATTCATTCCATTTACAGATTCTTGAATCTCTCCTTTCTTGAATTTCTCTCAGAATGCTCTATTGCACGTTCTCTGGTCTCCTGGGCCAGGATGGCCCTACGCTATTGAACATTAAATCCAAGACCGTTCTCCTCGGGTTTTTAAGCATTTCATACTTCTCTTTCCACATCCTTGCCTTTCTTCTTAGGAATCAGACCATCCTGACCCACACACCAGGTATGCTTGATTCTACACTACATCTAAACCAGGATGCTACCCAGACGCCTCTGACCACTCCTCCTGTACCAAGCAGATGCTGGAGTTGAGCCAATCCGGATTGCCTATTTTACTTCTGCCATTTGTTAGCTATAGGATCTTATCTGACCTCTTCCAATTCAGAGAAGCTATTCCCTAACCCGAGAAATAACACCAGCCATAGCAATCGGCTGGGCTGGTGCAAAAGCACAAAGCCACGGGTAAAGTAATCATTACCACACCTGGACCACAGAGGCCACCAACAAATAGTCACCTCCTTGGTGACCTACTGCCATTTCCATCAATCTGAGGGTCTTCTGGGTCCCTTTAATTCCCACTCCCACAGACTCCTTCATTTTTGGCTGCAGCGCCCAGACAGAGAAGCTTCAACTCCTAGAACATCCTGACACTTGCCTCTGTGTATCAAACAGTCATGCCTAACATGCAGAGACTAAGCAGTATGCTGCCACCTACGGCTGGCATAGCTATGAATGTAGCCCAAACTTAACATGAAAACTTACTTAGCACATGGTTAGATATTGAGAGGTAAGCAGGACAAGAGAAGGGTTGATTCCAAGCATAAACTTCACAGATAACAAAGTCAAACACACCTGATTGGGCACATATATTTTAATTGTAGAAATACTTGATTTTTTTTTTATGCTGTGCAGGGTGCTGTGCAGAAACATTTCATTTTATTGCCACCAAATCCTCCCAATACTTCTCCTACCAGTACAATAATTACTCCTGTTTTACAGCTGAAAGAAATGAAGACTTTAACTTGACCAAAGCTAGATACTAAGAGAACACATTTTTTCTTTTTTTTTTATTGGATATTTTATTTACATTTCAGATGCCATCCCCTTTCCCCATTTCCCCTCCCTAGAAAACCCCTATCTCATGCCCCCTTTTCCTTTTTGCTTTTATACAATTTTTTTAAAATGTTAATCAAAGGGCCGGGCGGTGGTGGCGCATGCCTTTAATCCCAGCACTTGGGAAGCAGAGGCAGGCGGATTTCTGAGTTCGAGGCCAGCCTGGTCTACAGAGTGAGTTCCAGGACAGCCAGGGCGACACAGAGAAACCCTGTCTCGAAAAACCAA
>JANHMN010000015.1:35086605-35096812 GCA_030674055.1 Rhabdomys pumilio
TCAAAGGCTTTATAAGTATGGTAATGCTCAATCAGAAGTGTAACCCAATACCCTACCTAGATATATAAACTATCTTTGACTGGTGGAGACACGTGAACATCTGCCTCCATGCCCCCCCTTTCTCTCTCTTTCTCTCTCTCATCACCTAGCTTCTCCTCTACGTCATCTTCTCCTCTCTTTACTTCATCTCTTCCTCTCCGTACTCCTTCCCCCTTAGCTCCTCCTACCTATCACCCATCCTGTTAAAGTAAAACTTTTCTCTCAAAACACAATTAGAGCATAATTATTGCTATTTGTACCAGTGAGGTACAAGATAGTCCTAATACCCAGTCCATCATTTTGTTGACTAACCAGAACCTCTGTTGTCTAAGAGAACACATTAACGCACTCTAAACTGCTAAATTCCTAAGTGCCTGGATGTGCTTGGGTTTTATTTTAATTGAAAGCATAGAGTCTGTGCTGTGATTGCTTTTAACTTCCCAGTAAAGTGCGCTGCTGAGCAAGTAGACGATAAACAGGAGGACAGGTGTTACTTAAGGGAATGATGGAAGCTGTAACCCGAAGCCTCCTTGGGCGGGGAGAGGTCTGGGCGACTGCACCCAGCTGGGAGCTCCTCTGGCCAGGCGCTGTCTCTCACTTCCAAAGTTGGAGCTCTCCTTGGTGGGAGGGGGCCGGGAGGAGGGGAGGCCAGTGACGTCACTCCGCAGCAGGGATAAAACTCCCGGACAGCATTCCCAGCTAGGTCGTAGTCCCAGGAGCTAAGTGTGTTGTCCGGTTCCGAGACTAGCGCTTTGCAGAGCCACCCGTCGCTGGACCCACTCGTGGGAAGGCATCATGCCCCAGAACGTAGTTCTCCCGGGCCCTGCGCCCTGGGGCTTCAGGCTCTCTGGGGGCATAGACTTCAACCAGCCTTTGGTCATCACCAGGGTAGGTGTTTTCCATTTTGATTTTTTTTTCTGCAGGTCACCTGGCGTCCAGAGTGGCCCTGAAATAACCAAGAAGCCCAGGGAGGGAGGCAGGATGGTACACTGGCAGGGGTCTGAGCCTCTGGCTCTCAGTTGGACTTCAGCAACTAGCTGGGAGGATGCCAAGCATTTTTGAGATTTAACCAAGGCAGCTCACAAACTCTGCATCCCTTTTCCTTGGTCCTGGCCACATTTCCCAGAGAGGTCAACTGGCAGTGCGGATTCCTGGGCTCAGAGGAGGGTTCCAGAGCTGAGAGGTGCTTTTGGCTTTCCCCATATCAGCTGTGGGGAGCAAGAAAGAGGTATCACTCTCACGGTTATTTGGTGGCGCTAAACCTGCATCTGAGCAGTTTTCTTGCCCGGATGAGAGCTTCAGCAGGGTGCTGTTTCAGGGAACAGCTTGGACTGGCCAAGTTGGAAACTCTCATATCAGCCAGACAGGGAACCATTACTAATGTGTATTCCACCGTTTCCAGGCATTTTGGATAAATATTTTCCAAAGCTAGGAACTTGGCTGAGGAAGAATTACCTATAATTCAAACTACAAAGAAAACCTGGGCAATAGTTTACCTGATAGAGCCTAACCATTCAGTCTAATAACTGAAAAATAAGACTTTAGTAGCAAAAACCAAACCTCCTTTCTCTAGACCAAGCCACCTTACTCCAGACTGTCTAAAACAGAACCCAACAAAAAGGAGGGGGTAAAAATGAAACTCAGGGTTTCTTTTCTGTCAACAAACTTCTAGAATAATTATAAAGTATCTAGTTGATAATTTCCTCAACTTTCGAAAGCAATCTTTTCAGTTACTCATGCAAGCCATTCTAAACGTGAGGGCACAAACTTTTAAATATTATAATTTTATGTTCTAAATGCTATGCTTTTCTTACTGCTCATATTATATTGTATGAATACATGCTTTATAGCCTGATAATTCACAGATTTTGAATAGGGCAATGTACACACATTAATATTATTTGTGAGGCTCTATGTTTTTAAAATATCCCAAAGCATGTGTCATAGGGACGCATACAATGGTTCATTTCAAGCTTTGTTTTACATTTTTCAAAAACATGTAAACACATCTGACATGTGTTTTTATATGAGACATTAAAACATAGCCCCAGAAATGCTCTTGAGTAAATTAAGCAGAAAATGCTTCCACGAGGTAGGCATAGCAATTCCTTTTATAGATTTACCAAAGAAAACAGTTTCCACTGTCTCTAAGAAATATGCATAGTTTATAAGGTTCCACTTGCTCACATTAAGTAACAGAAGCTCTTGAATCCTAACAAAGAATAAATCACATTTAAATTAAATCCAAAAGAATGAATTATGCCATAAAGACCCTTGAAGAAATTTATAAAAGAATTATCTTACTACTACTCTGTAACATCTGTCTAATGAATCATATGTTTGAAACTTGGGATTGTTGACACTAAATGCAAGATTTATCCTAATGCAATCTTGCATCTACATTCTGACTACAAAGACCATGGGTAAATGTATTCCATGTCAGGACGTTTTTATTTGAAGAGCTATTCTGTCTTGAATTTTTAACTCATAGCTAATGTGTGTCATAACTGTGGTCACTTAATTCAATAATAAACCAGACATTATTTATTTAAAGTACACCTTTTTGATGGTTTTAACTTCTAACAGATAACACTGAATTTTTTGACCCCCAAGTGTCCCCAAATCCATGCATATCAGGGATTCTTGCTAAATCAACACAAGCCCACTCACTTGGGCTTTTATGTCTTCATGGATTCTTATTAAGAACATGTCCAGAATAGTTACGGAGACACAAGAAATCACTTGGATAAAAACCTCAGAGGTGTTAGTCAAAAGTATCTGCTGCTGCCAGGCAGTCATTCTATTTTGTAATTTTAATATCATTCTATTCTATTTTTTGCTTGTCACACACATTCCTCTAAGACCATTACATTTGTTAACTCACTTAAAGCTCATAACATCCCTATAAAAGTAGAAGAAACTTTCACAGACTATAGAAATAAGGCTGAAGGGCAGTCTTTGGGTCACCAGTGATCACAAGTGCAGAACCAGGTCCACCCAGCTCTAGTGCCTGCACACTTAAGTCTACACATGAGAAAAACGTCCCTCACCGTCCCCAATGACATCCAATTTGTCAGTAGTGTGGTTCTTCATGCTGCTGCCTTTATTCAAGATATCATAACTTCCTGCCCAGAAGCCAGCTTATGGTCTCCAACCTGCTGCACATTCTTACAAGGGGGCTGTTCATCTTTCCCATTAAACATCCTTCAGTGACATCACTAGCTTCTAGAGAACAGAAGGCAGGTTCTTCTGCATGGCTTTTTACTCTCTATTCTGACTTCTTTTCTTCCCTGCCTCTCCCGTTCCTCTTCTCACTCCATACAAGGACAGTGATGCCACAGCTCCGGGCTGTTTATGATCTCCCTGGCATGGCTGTGCTTCTGATACACATCACTCTCTCCCAGAATTCTTTTCTCCAGCCCTACCCCATGGTCCTCTCTGCCTATGAAAGCCTATACAAACCTTCTCCCCAGCCATTCTTCAATCCTCTAATGATGTTCATTCCATCTCCTGCACAAGCATGGCTTTCTGCCCATCCTCTCTTATTATTTTGTCTATACCCAAGATACTTAAACAAATTTACTCCACCACTTGCTCCTCGAGGGCAGGAACCTTTTACATCAGAAGCTGTTCAATACATAGCAGCATCTGGTACATCATGTATGTTATAAAATAAATATAGCTATAATACAAATGACTAAGTTTCTCATCTTTTACTTTATTTCCGTAAATAGGTGGATTATGCTCTCAAAAATACTCACCCCACAATAAAGGCAATTGTTTGTCTGTTTGGTTAAGGACACAAAGAACTGAAATGCCATACTTTCTGTTATAAGAAGTTTCATCCATGAGAGGTGTTTTCTCAAGCCATTTACATTTGGTTTTTGTCCTACAAGCTAGATTGCATGTCCTCTTCCTGTCCGGTGCTATATAAATTCAGACTATGAAGTGTCCTCAGTTCATAGCACTGCCACTTTATGATGGTTTGAAAGTGACACCTTCAATTCAGACCATGCTCAGAGTCTCTCCTCTGCCTGGGCTAACAACTGATGCATGTGCTACTCTGTCTTGTTGCTGGACAGTGGTGAAGAGCCACAGTTAGTGTCAACCACATGATCAGCAGAGCAACTGTGAGCCTCTACCGTGTCTCGCACTGCTCTACAGTCGGATGTTCCACAGGTTTGGCATTTCCAATTTTGGTTGACTTAAGGTGTCTTCGGCTGCATAACGGAGAGGCAGTTGCTTGAGATATAACTTCATCCTGAGTCAAGGAGCTTGGCATAGGAAGTAATGGAGCTGCCGCCAGAGTTTGAGGGGAAGGTTACTGGTGGGTAGGGTCTGAGCCAAGGAAAGCTTTGGCCTTAAATCCAACAAATTGAAAATAACGACTCACACAGACTTGCAAAAGTAGCAAGATAGCTTTATTCTGAGTACAGCTCAGAGAGGGAGACACTGTCAAAGCTGACAGGAAGTCTTGTGAGTGAGACAACTGGAGGACCCTGATCATTGTTCTGGCCTTTTTAAATGGGATCTAGAAGAGATGGGGAGTTGGTTACCGAGGGTCATATAGTTTAGGTAGTTCTCTGTTGATCGATAGATTGGGATATATGCTTATTTTATGGCTGCACATGCCATTTCCACAATGCAGCTGATTTTAGTTATATGCATAATCAATTACACATAGACATAAGATAGTCACTAGGAAATTCTCCTAAAGATTTGTGAGAAAACAGTTTTGGCACAGTTTTCTAGAGGATTTTAAGGCTGTTAAATACACTGTTAGGAGTAAGGTGTGTGTGTACAGCCTATACAGACAGTACAGCCTATACAGACAACAGAACTAGGCTACCAAGTGCAGTATCAGTAGAGGAGCATACATTTCCAAACTCAGGGTGCCAGGCTGCGGAACTGTCTCCTGTGTTCTCCTGCTTTAAGGACCATATGTTACCCACTCCATCTACTAAAACTGCAGTTCACAGAGACACCACAAAGAGTTTCTGTCCCATAATTATTCACAAACCCACTAATCAGTGAAATAAAGTTTAGTTTAATTTGAAGAAACACATGCACACACACATCAAAAGGAAGGAAAATAAACCACCAGACCCAAGATTTTCTAGACAACCCTTGCACTACATTCTGTGTAAGATAAAAATGTCGGTTTGGTTTGGGACAGTTGGTTTAAGAGAGAGTGTTACGTTACAGTTCAAGTCTGAAGTGCCTCCCGCTGCACTGTGTGTCAAAGGCTCAGTCTTTCGGAATGTTGAAGGCTGAGAAGCTTTTAGGAAGTGAGGCCTGGCTGATGGCTGTAGTCGCCAAAAGTCGAGGTTTGAGGGCTGAGGTTACACTGGTTCCAGCCTAGGTAGCCTCTATAGTTGTGTTAGCTAGCCTGTCACATAGTGACACAAACACACGGTGCATACTTCAAACACTAGAACAGTGTTTGAGGTTCACATCTCTACCGAGCTTCTTTTGGAGTGTGTTGTTTGTTAGCTGGTCTTTTGTTTAGGGGGTGGTTTTGTGCTTTGCTTTGTTTTCTTTGTAAGAAGATCCTAAGGGCTCTTCTGAAAGTTGCTTGACCAACCAGGAAGTGGGTTTACTCTCAGAGAAGACACAAATAGTTGACATTTGTAAAATTCCAATATGGAATGCAGCACAAACTCAGGTGCTGAGACTTTTATCCCTGGTTTCCTTCAACTCGGGGAACTTCAGTGTTCGTGTGACTGAACTAGACCTGAGGACCAACTCAGATGCGCCAGTGCGCTCTCAATGCTTGCATGTCTCTCCGTCTCTCTCTCTGTCTGTCTCTCTCTGTGTCTCTGTCTCTCTTTCCCTCTCTGTCTGTCTCTCTGTGTGTCTGTCTCTTTCTCTGTCTGTGTCTCTCTGTCTCTCTCCCTCTCTCTCTTTCTCTGTCTCTCTCCCTCTCTCTCTGTCTCTCTCTGTCTGTGTCTCTCTGTGTCTCTTTCCCTCCCTCTCTCTGCCTCTCTCCCTCTCTCTCTTTCTCTGTCTCTCTTCGCTCTCTCTGTCTCTTTCTCATCTTTCATCTCTCTCATCTTTCTCTGTGTGTGTGTCTCTGTCTCTGCCTCTCATCTCTGTGTGTCTCTCTGTGTTGTCTGTCTGTCTCTGTCTGTCTCTTTCTCTGTCTGTCTGTTTCTCTCTCTCTCTCTCTCTCTCTCTCTCTCTCTCTCTCTCTCACACACACACACACACACACAAATATGTTACTTCAATCTAAACTTTATTTGAAATTTGGAAATTTAGAATGAGATGCTTATAGTTGAACACAATCTTGTCCTAGGATAAAACGAGAGCAGAAAAAAAAATGGATGCGAATAAAACCGTGTGTAATTTTGTGCTAGCAATGACAGTGTCTACAGAGAAGCACTGGTTCATATGTTCGAAATATTGATTGCAAAATATCCTGTTAAGTGAAAGGCACTGAGGGGCAATGATTACAAATACAGATGGATCTACTCCCCTGAGAAGAGTACATATCAGTGGAAGAGGGGACATGTATGTATATAAACTACCATGACAAAGTGGTCCAAATTTTCACAAGCAAAGTATAGCATGAGAGATAGCAGGAGGCACAGGAGTGGGGAGGTCACCCACAGGGAGACTGCACAGAGCAATGGAAGAGCCTGTGAGACAGCAGCAATAAGATTTTCAGATTTTTCACGGAATTAATAATCCCATGTGAGTATCTTTCGATTTCTGAGCATTGATTTTCTCACATTAAAATAACAATAACTGTTTTTGCAAGATTGTCTTAAGAAGTAAGATAAAAATCCCCAATAATAATACTATCATGACAGTAAAAATCATTGTTTTTCAGCCCAGACTTATGCATTAGAATCTTGTAGATCCCTCTGAAAACACCTATTCTCAGGGACATGAGCACATTTTGTGTAAATGATGTGAGAATGTCACCCTAGAAACTTTCATGGTACCCAGTTCCTGGAGAGATTTCTATGCTGGGCAAGGCTTTCAAAGTTCATTTGGTAGGAAACAAGGGACAACTGAATAGGTTAACATGAAGAGCCACAATCATCTAAGGTGTCTGTAAATAACACAGTTCCTGGGTCCGTTCCTATTGATTCCGAGTCTTGATTCCAGACATCTGGTATAGGATGGAATCTTCATGGCTAACAAGGAGCCTAGGTGGTTCTTGTTAACAGGAAAGTTTAAAATCACAATGCTGAGTTGACTGACCACAAGGCTATGGCCAGTTATCTCTCTGATACCTTTAATAGTTAAGACATTAATGACCACAAATATGAAATAATTCATTTTAAAACCCTATGCTTCATCTCACCTCTCTGTTTCTCAACTGGAGAAAGCATAGTAATAATAAAGCTGTGGGCACACTATAAAAATCCAAAGTAATAATATAATCGTAGAACATTAAAGTAAAGCAGCAGTATAAATTAGTCATGAATAGTAGATTCTTATACCTCAGTGAATGGTTTAACTTAAAAATACAAAGTCCCATCATCAGGCAGTTTAGTCGTTAGTCATTCCAATCATCAGCCTTGCTGAACTAGAAAACTAGGAAGGACTAAAAGCATTGTATGTCTCCTCCCTGTATATCCCTTCTGTACCTGATCCATCCATCTGTGGAGGATTAAAAGCAGTAGGGACCACTTTGAAAGCAAAGTGAGAAGTGGATTCTCACCATCACTAGCAACACTCCCAAGCTGACTCCCGTTCTGTTTTCCTTTCTGTTGCTGTGACAACAACACCCCGACCAAAAGCAATGTAGAGAAAAGGGACTTTGTTTCAGCTTGCAATTCTAGGTCATACTTATTGATGAAGGAAGAGAAAGGGAACCCAAGGCGGGTCTTTTCACAGCCAAGACATACAGTAGGAACTACATCGGAAGCTGTTTGTCAGCTGGAAAACCACTTGCCTAGGGACACCACTGATACTGTCTGGTGACTGGGTCTTCCTACATCATTCAACAGTCAAGACAATCCCCTACAGACATGCCCACAGGTCCAGCCATCTAGGCAACCTCTCAGCTGAGGGTGTCCTTCCAGATGACTACTCTGTGTCAAGATGAGAGTTAAACCTATCCAGACCACCTTCTGAAATGCCTGGTGATGCCTGAAATTCCTCAGCCGGAAGCTGTGGGTTACTTAGATCTCTTTCTTGTCAAAACAGAAAAGCCCTTTCTGCTCAGCCTATCATAGAGCATCAGTGAAAAACAGTGAAAACACTTTTTAAAATGTAGCATTCTGTAGAAAGATAAGATGAAATCCTCAACTTTCAGATTTACTGTTACTAAAATGTAGTGCCTTCTAGTATCTAAAGTATTTGACTTTGATATTTGAAGTCTGCGCAGTATATAAAGTCAATATTTATTACTTGTTCAACATTAGGTCTGATGTCTGCTGAAAATGTGTATAGGCATTTAACCCACCCAGCAGCACAGTGCACAAGCACAGACACATATACACACACATGTACTCACACAAACACACACACTTACCCACACATATACACATACACATATACACACAGCTCTATTTTCCATTCATCACAACCGAAGTTAAAACAGAAAAAAAAAAAAAAAAAAAAGTTAAACACTTCCAGATCAGGACTGACTGTTCTACAACTCGAGTCCATTCAATTATATTATTAAACCTAAGAGAGGCTTTACAAACAGACACACTAAGCCTCATTTAATGGTTTAGCTCAAATAAAGCATTCTAACTTTAGAGGCTACAAAATACAAAATACTGACCTGGATATTCTATATTGAAAGAATATTAAACAATTAGGATTCTTTTTATCCCTACCAAGGCCACTGGGGATGGAAACTTTGTTCTAACAGTTCTGAGTCCAGGAGAACTTCTAAATAAAAGTAGCTAAGGAGTGGCTCCCAAAGGCTAAAATGTAATAAGCCCCATTGTCCTCACCAAGCTTCTGAAATCAACTGTTCCCAGTAGAAAATCTTCATGACACAGAAGCTAACCAAGTGCAAGAAACAATCTAGCAATAGTTCTGGAGACGGAGGACACATGAGAACGTAACTGTTTTTAAAGATTTTATTTGTCTAGATAAACTTCAATCTCTCTAGGGGCTCAGAATGGAAACAAAATAAGCAAATTAAAAACAGCAAATTGACTTAATCCTGGAGTAGTGTATTAGGAACGCTAGAACTTATTCCTGGAGCAATTTGAGGCTTAAAATAAGACTCATGAGTAATTTTGATTGACAGTTTCCAGTTTCCAAATATAAAAATGGTAAGTTCACAATAATAAACATAAACTGGGCTGGGATAATGATTCAGTAGAGAGAGCCCTTCTGCACCAGCCTGGGGGATCTGAGTTCAGATCCTCAGCACCCAAGTAATAATTCTGGCATGGCTGGCCCAATCACTGTGAAGTTGTGGAAACAAGGGGCTTCTTTTACTCAGTCAGCCTAGCAGAAAAATGGGGAGTTACAAGTTCAGTAAGAGATCCTGTCTCCAAGTAGATGTCTTAGTTAGGGTCTTACTGCTGTGAACAAACACCATGACTAAGGCAACTCCTATAAGGACAACATTTAATTGGGAGTGGCTTACAAGGTCAGAGGTTCAGTCCATTATCATCAAGGCAGGAACATGGCAGTATCCAGGCAGGCATGATTCAAAAGGACCTGAAAGTTCTACATCTTCATCTGAAGGCTGCTAGCAGAATATTGGCTCCCAGGCAGCTAGAATGAGAGTCTTAAAGCCCACACCCACAGTGACACACCTTCTTCAATAAGTCCACACCTATTCCAACAGGGCCACACCTTTTAATAGTGCCACTCCCTGGGCTGTATATATACAAACCATCACAGTAAATATGGAAGAAAATAACACAGGACACCTAATGTCCTCCTTTGTACTAAGAGCACACATGAAGATGCGTGTGATTGTGCCTGTGAGCATGTGCATGGGGG
This sequence comes from Rhabdomys pumilio, assembly GCA_030674055.1. Classification (NCBI taxonomy): domain Eukaryota; kingdom Metazoa; phylum Chordata; class Mammalia; order Rodentia; family Muridae; genus Rhabdomys; species Rhabdomys pumilio. The sequence goes on from JANHMN010000015.1 coordinate 35,096,575, forward strand.
TGTGGGGGGAGGGAGAGGGAGAGAGAGAGAGAAAGAGAGAGAGAGAGAGAAAGAGAGAGAGAGAGAGAGATCATATAACACAATACACATATATATAATTTTTCAGTACCCACTTTTCCTTCATAAGTCCTAACAAGCATGGTACACTCACAGAATATTGTCTACCCACCTAGCCTGAACTTTAGAATCTTCTCTCTCTCTCTCTCTCTCTCTCTCTCTCTCTCTCTCTCTCTCTCTC
>JANHMN010000015.1:35101982-35142563 GCA_030674055.1 Rhabdomys pumilio
CCCCCCCCCCCCCCCCCCCCCCCCGCCACCGAGTGTTCAGCCTTCATGGGACCAAAGATCTCCTCTCCCACCTATGCCCAACAAGGCCATCCTCCCCTACATATACAGCTGGAGTCATGGGTCCTTCTCTATGTGCTCCTAGGCCGGTGGTTTAGACCCTGGGGAGCTCTGGTTGGTTGGTATTGTTGCTCTCCTCATGGGGCCATCGACCCTTTCAGCTCCTTCAGTCTTCTCTCTAACTTCTTCATTGGGAACCCTTGATCAGATCAATGGGTAGCTGTGAGCATCTGCCTTTGGGTATGTTAGACTCTGCCTCCCCAACTTTCAGCAACACACACCTACTTACCTAAGGGCTTTCTGTATTCACTGCCACTGTGACAATGAAGAGTCACGATTCATTCCTTCCTTGTGACAATTACAAATGAGATTAGATTATATTCTAAATTGTGTTCCTTCAAAGCTTTATTTCAGTTAAAATACAGTTCCTCCCCAGCCCACACAGAAAAGGCAACATAACATGTAGTCTTTACCCAAAGGATTTATAAGATTCTTGCCCTAGCTTTTGACTAAAAGGGAAGGAAGAGCCTGTGCCTAAAAATTATGAGCAAAAAGAAGAGAAAACGGCCCTCAAGGAAAATAAACAGGATATAGAATATTCTAAAGACAGGAGCCATTGGTCTGTTTTCACTGAGATGCCCCAAGGCATAGCCCATAGCAAGCACTCAATACATCACAAACTACATTGCAGAGTGGTTGAAATTAGCTGGCCAGAGGATGAACTGTGCATTTCCCAGCAAGGACTAGGCCTGGTCCTGAGGAACAGTTCAGCTACCAGCTGTTAAGTTGTGTGATCTTGGAAGGCGAGTGGCGAACTTAGGTCAGATGAGTCTTTCTTCGGAGGAAGTGAGTGGATGTTGAAAGAGGTCGGGGAGCTGACGTGGGTCTGCTTTCCTCTGTTACAAATGCTTAGGACCAGAAACCTTAGGTTAATTTGCATATTTTCATATACGCAGTGAGAGACTTTATCGAAGAGACAACATAAAGTTTAATTTTTCCCTTTTTTATATCTTGACACAAAGGTTCAGGGTTCTAAGCCCACTCATTTCACTGGGACCCAGTGCATGAGGCCAAACGTGGGAGTTTGTGTTTGCGACATTGTATCATTGCTCAGAACACTCCTCTTTTTTGGAACAGTTTGGATTTCTGGATTTTGGACTAGAGATGTTCAACCTGTAAACATGTCAGAATGAGATCTGAAAGCCATTGGTGGCTCACCTCACATGCTAGGGTCTTATACATTGACTAGTAACACGTCTAATCAGCATTTAATTCAACACAAAGAAAGGTTAGATGAGGCACAAACTTCATCACCGTCATGTGTACACAGTGCTTTGCAGTAATACACATGCCTGTTTACTTCCCATCCACATCGGCTGGTTATTTAGAGGCAACGCACGTGGAAAGGAGGCCCCTGTGGCCCTTCTGCACACATCTGTTGGCTGTCTAAATTTGGAGTCTCTAGAATGCAACGGCTACAATTCCCATTTCTTTGTCTGCGCACAGCACACATAGGACACTGCATTAAGTGCACCTACTTTATTACTGCATTACTTTTGCGAATTACATTCCTATCCCAAATGTCTCCTTGTTCTTCAAACTCTAACTCACCAACCTGAGATGTAAGATCTGCTGTAACTAAACAGGTTCAATCAATGGGCCAAACCCACTCATTAATCCCAGTTGCTGCTCAGACCCTGTAAGGACTGGTTAAACCAAGGTGTACTTAAGCCACGACAGGAGTCTGTCTCTCTACCTTCTCTCCAGAATTTAATTGTCGATGACAATTCCTGAGCTGAAATGAGAAAAGAAAAGAGATCTCTTCTGCAAATCTGCTTGCATTAATTTATTACTCTTCTAAGAACTAGCTTTTAAGGCATAATTCTAATTTTAAATATTCTGACCGCTTCTTAACCATTTTGTTAACCCAGATATCCTGAACTTAAGGGTTAGAAACAACCAACTTTTACTTTTTTTTTTTTTTAACGATTCTACAAATAGGGAAAAGGAAATGAATTTCTTCAAAACAGAAAAAGAAGAAAGAAATGAAATGAAATGAAAAAGGTGACGATTAGGTTAACAACTATAGCAAGCATTCAGATGGAGCCCTTTTAAAATTCCATTCATTTGAGTCATGCCCAGCCCTTACTGGCTCCTTCTCCAAGAAGCCAGTGTCTGACTGGCTCAGAGATAAGAAGGACTTCAGCTCTCCTAATCATCAAAAGGTTCCCCTCCTGCCTCTCTCTCTTCAGTGAGATTTCAACATGACTAACTCACATGAATCAGGCGTTTGGTCCATAAAACAGCTGAATTTCAGTGTACCTCTGCCATCTGAGTGTCCTGGACACCACATAGAGAGATTTTCTTCTAGCAGGTTATACATTTGGGGACCTTTGCATTTGGAGAGAAAAAAAACTTTTAAGTAATACCCTGCTTTATAAAAAGATTTACTTTTACCCTTTAATGGGAAGCATGTAAACAGAGTAACCTTCTGGAAAGCAGAGGCATATCAGCTGGGGAAATGAATGCCATCAGCGAGCATTTAACTGTTGTTATGGGTGATGGAAAATGTCCACAAACAGTAGAATATTTGAGTTCTTGTTTCTCAACCCAAGTCAAATTGCTGGAGTAAGTATTGAGACCTTTGGTGACTGGGTAAAATATCCTTTTTTAATTTTAAGCACACTATCTACTCCCTGAAACAGAAAAACTATGTCCCATTATCTAAGACCAAGACCAAGTAATAGCATGTCGATACATATAGATTGGATAATGATGTGTGTGTGTGTGTGTGTGTGTGTGTGTGTGTGTGTGTGTGTATGTGTGTGTGTGTGTGTATGAGGTTTTTCCCTGTAAGTTCAGACTTTGAGGAATTTTTCTTACATAATTATAATAATTGATATAAAATTGTAATGATTAGATTTCTTTCATCTTTCCATACTATCATGAAATAGAGAAGTTTTGTGTCTATAGATTCAGATTTGAGTCTTAGGCTTCTAAAGGACCTGAAGAGGTGTTCAGATTAGTTTCCATTGACTAAATGAATCCATTCCCCTTGAACCGGGTGGGCTGTAAGCAGGCTTAGACATTCTCTAAACAAGGCATTGCTCTAGACAGTGTGTGTCCTTCTCCAAAGCCTTGTTTCTCAAGCAAACTGTTACTTTCATTCCTGCTTAATAGCAGCCGTATAACTCAAAGCTATGATGCACCTCACTTAGCAAGAAAGATGCTCTGTAGAAACAAATAAAAATGACTCTTTCTAAGCAGGAAGACCATTATGCCTGTCTTTGTAAAGGACTGTGTCTTCCTTTCACATGGGCATCCATAGTTTGTTTCCATAACGTTAACAACAATCTCCAATGTTTTGGTGATGAGAAAGTGCTATGAAAAGCAAGCATTTCCTTAACATTTCCTTAACATTTCCCCAACGTTCCTCTAATGGGGAGTGGAAACACTTGGAGTCCAAAACAATGGCTTTAAGAATGGCTTTTTCAAAAAAATAAAACGTTTAAAAGCCATATTTTAAAATTGAGAATTAATCTGAATGACTCCACCTTTTCAATCAGAATTTTCTGATGACTTTCTCTGGGTAGAATAAGACAACGGCTGGACTACACAGAAACTGCTATAAAAGAAATGTGTGTTGCACGTGCTTTTCCAAGAAAAGCGGAAAAAGAGGGAATTAAAGTGGACTAGCAGGCATCTAATTGGCTTTGTCTTTGGATGCCGTTTGGCCATCAACAATGATGTAAGACTTGGACAGAATGCTGCCTCTCTGTGCCATCGTTAAGTTTCTTGTTTAACTTTGGTGTATACACTTCATTGTGCTTTGGGGGATAACGATAGAGACCCATAAACTAACGCTTTGCAAAGCCTAAACAAAAGAGTGTTTTAAGCCTATATTAGAAAGACTTCCTTTTATGGTATAAGTAGAAAATAAAGTCATTTTTCTTTTAACCAATTCCATTTCTAATGAGAGAGAGAGAGAGAGAGAGAGAGAGGAGAGAGAGAGAGATCTCAAAACTGAAAATCACAGAGAAAAGGCTTGGAGCTGGTTAACTTATGCACTGCCATTTGGAAGTCCTACTGGGAATTGTGAATGCACAAATGCCTTCTGGGAATTATGAATGCACAAATGCCTTCTGGGAACTGTGAATGCACAGATGCCTTCTGGGAACTGTGAATGCACAGATGCCTTCTGGGAACTGTGAATGCACAGATGCCTTCTGGGAACTGTGAATGCACAGATGCCTTCTGGGAATTGTGAATGCACAGATGCCTTCTGGGAATTGTGAATGCACAAATGCCTTCAGAGGAGCTGATCCCGTTGCAGGAAACTCGCCATCCATGTTATTCAGTATCTGAGAGCACATGAAACAAAAGCTAGTGGCAGATATTTTTTCCTAATCAAGCCATCATAATGTGTTAATTAATTATTGTAAATGTAACGCTACCTACCAAGATTTTAAAGGCATTTCATACTTTGTTCTATAAAACCAACTAGGTTCCACAAAGCTGGGATGTCTTGTCTTATCCTGACTGACTCGCTCTATAATTAGCATGGAAGATTTATAATCCATCAAAGCTGGATTGGGCAATTAGCCTACATCTTCTTTCATACCAAAAGGCATTATGAAGGCTCAAACCACAAATGCCACCATTACTTAAAGTTATTTCCAGCACACACTTTTCAAGTCGTGATAACGGTTAGTCAAAACGGTAATCACAAAATACAGCCAATCCAAATTCATTAAGAAGTCATCTAACACCCCAGGCTGGAGACTCTGTAAATATTTGCACACATATTTTTACTTTGTATGAGATCCAATGCTGGGACATTTCTAAAACTATATTTGGTGGTTTCAATACTCTTGCTACCTAGTGTCAGCAAGAATAACGTCATCCAGCCAAGGCCTCAGCATCGATCTGCTCTTGTAGAGGAAAAAAAAAATTAGTCTAACACTATACAGTCACGGGCAAAGTTGTATTCAACTAAAACCTTTTGAGAATCAGGGGACTGTTAAAACATGTGTCCCAGGTTGAGGAGACAAACCCTGTTCTTCATATCATGGTAGATTCTCTGGTGATATGTCATAGGGAGCAGGTGGAGAAATGACTCGTTCACTAACAGTTGAAGTTATGCTCCATTTGCACATAGTAACTACTTTTAACAAGGTCAATCGGCCCACATGGGGAAACATTTCAACCAATTATGCATTATTTCAAATCTGTGTGTTACACTGAGTACACATTCACAAAAGAAATAAAGATTACAAAGATCGATGGAGCTATTTCTGCCAAATAGAAATATTTGTACACAGAACAGTCTCATGTGTATTTTAACGTCCCTGCTAGTTTCCTCTGGAGCTTCTAAGACAAAAACTAACAGCTTTGAAACTTACCCATGTATTCAAAACTAGAAAACATGGCTCCTACACTTAGCCGAGTTTTTCAGGCATGTTTCAAACTCAGGGCTTAGACTCCGTTTGAGGTCCTGTCCCTCAGGCAACAGAGTAAAAATCTGTTTTTAATTTTAACAGATACACACACACACACACATATCTTTAGATTCCTTTGTCTTCCAAGAGACAACCATAAAGAGTTCTTTAAATATATGTGCAACATTATTTCAATTTTTTAAAAAAAGGAATTTTGTGTGTGGCGTTGCTGTTTTCAAAAGCCTTTCTGTTCTCCTTACTTTTTTGAAAGTATAATCATACTCAAATTGACGACTTGGGTTTTGTCATTTTAGGTACTTTAAAGAACAAAATAAATTTTTGCCTACATCAGTTTAAATGATAGACTACGGTAATTCACAAACGCTCAGTCATCTACTGATTTTATCCCCTCACTTCTTAAAACGGAGGGAAATTCATTCAGATGTGCTGGCAGCAAGCTTGCCTGGAATTTGCTGGACCCTGGGTTCATTTCATAAGTACCACAAAAGCAAAAAGGTATTTATAGAGAAGAAAGCACAAGTAACTGCAACTAGAGAGACCATTGAGTCAGATAATTTATTATAAACTTAAAAAAAAAAATCTCACTTCTAATAGAGTTTTTGGAGTTTCACAAAAGAAACAGATGAAGCCAGAAAAGGAGAACAGACACTGTTTGAACTTTGAGGTATCAAATGAGGTGCAGTCTATGGCATCTAACATTTGATAGACGAACGTAGCCCGTGTGAATTTCAGAGACGTGATAGGCGGACCCTAATCCCTCCCCTTAACCTTTTTGCTAAACCTGTAACAGGTAACGATGCCTTACTTAACACCCGTGTTGCTGACAGTTTTGTTCATTAACATCTTTGTTGTGCGCTCTCTGTGGCTCTGTGTATTTTGTCTGCCATGTACAGGAATTCAAACCCATTGGTACCGCGCACAACAGAAGGGCCCAGCCTTTCGTAGCAGCAGCAAACATTGATGACAAAAGACAGGTAGTGAGCGCTTCCTATAACTCACCAATTGGGCTCTATTCAACTAGCAATATCCAAGATGCGCTACACGGACAGCTGCGGGGCCTCATCCCCAGCTCACCACAAAAGTAAGTACTGATGTTCAGTTCTGACCGGCGTTCTTCATGGTGCGTCTTCTTTTCCAAGGTCCAGAACTTGCTGTCTTCTCCTTTGTTTTCTTGAAGGTACTATCAAACTTTTCTTTTTAAAGAGAAGCATCTCGAACTTGGCTCTAGTTGCTCCGAAGCCCTGAGCCAGTTCCCAAATGTCTTTAGCGGCTGTGTGATTTAAAAAAAAATAAAAGAGATCTCTGGTCTCACCATCCGTCCTCCTTTGTCATGTCACTATTTGGTGGTAAACGATTCCTTCTGCACAGTTCTCACACATTTACGTTGGACCCTCAGAAGACTGAGCCTCCACTGAGAGATTTTTCTTTAACCCTTTGTTTTCACAGGATGTGAACTACTTTGAACACAAGCACAATATTCGGCCCAAACCTTTCATAATTCCGGGCCGAACCAGGTCATAAATTCTGAGATTGTGAACTTTGAAGTGCATGTTGCTTTAATGAGTTCTTACTAATCACTGGGCAAAGTAACTGCTAGGTGTCTGGAGTGACTACTTATTGTGAAGCTTATTTCAAAAAGCAAAAAGAAGCAACTCACACAGCAGCAAACAGTAGACAAGTAGCATCCATTACTGAGGGGTAAATATTGACCAGATGACAGGGCTATGAAATTTTATGTGATCACCAAGAGTATTTATAACTAGTATTTATAACTAGTGCCCCAGAAGGCCTGGAGATCCCATCCAGAACATAGTGACCTTTGAGTCAGCCAGATGTACCCTGCCCCAGATCAGGACTGCACCAGCGAGAAAGAAAGAAAGAAAGAAAGAAAGAAAGAAAGAAAGAAAGAAAGAAAGAAAGAAAGAAAGAAAAGAAAGAAAGCCAGCTCCATGTATCCCTCATGGTATCCCTGCAGGGGGATACCAGGATTGCTTTTTGCGTTTGACAGACTCTGGCCATCCCCCTTAATGCCTACTTCTCTCTGTACCTTCAAACTCACCAGCCCTTATATAAGAATAACTGTTCATACATCTGGACAAAGAAACAAAGACTCCTTGAAAAAGAGACTTTTCAATCTGGTGAAGATCTAGATATCATGAGGCGGGGAGGTCAGTTATTGAGTACTGCTGACTCTCTTGGGATACATTGTATAAACCATAATAACGATAAGGAGCAGGATCTAAATTCTTACCTGTCAGCCAGAGAAGCCATTACGGCTGCACAATCTTTCCTAGAATCTTATCTAGAAATTGAACTCCAGTTGAAAGCAAATAGCAACTTCAGGAAATTTCATTCTGACCTTCAGTTATCCCAAGGAAGCTGTTTTACAGACTAGGTTGATCCTGTCTAGTTAGTAATATGGCATAATGTACCCCAAACTGGGAGCCCACAGGTGAGTTCATTCCATAGGCATGATTGATTTAACCCTCTCATTGCTTTATGGGGAGGGGGTAATTAAGTATTTTACATGCCAGCTTATTGAAATGCTCGTCACTGTTAAAGTGCATATTAACTGGTACATTTCACAATTACGTGACTGAACCGGTTAGGTGCTTCACTCTTCCTGTGGCTAGTAAATCATTACTTAATATATGATTTTTTAAGTGGAGACCCTGCAATAAGCTACATGAAGAGCCAGAAGATGGTCTCCAAACAAACCACACAATTTTCATGTCAGAGGAAGAAACATGAATGGAGGGCAGGGGTTGGGAAGATGCTGTGATGCCCAATGCAGGGTCTGTGTCTGAGCAGCTCTGTGTTGGATTCCTAACACCTATAGATGAGCCTAGACCATTATAAGCAAGCTCAACACACACTCACAGGGTAGAGGAATAAAATCCCCAAAGTTCCCAGTAGTTCCCGGATGTGAGACAGAGGAATTAGAAGCTGTTCTCCGGCTCCACCCTGAGGCTCCACCCCATCCTCTTCGATACCTTGTTTCCATTCCTTTTCTCCATGTTTTTCCCCAACACTACCCCTACACCACTCCACCTGCAGTCACGAAACACACTGCAGTAAGAGTTTAAAATGCTAATCGGATAATAGGTAGCCAAACATAGTGAATAAATATAGACACAGACACGCATTTGATTACACAAAAATTCAAAGAAGGTCAGAGAGGCTTTCGTCTGTGCTATCTTAACTTGAATGTGGTGATAAGGACAAAGGGTTCACACGTGAGTCACTTGCACGTACCTCTTAATACAACGGAATAACAGGAATCTTCTAAAAATTAGGTAAATAAATAAAAAACAGGTGCCTGTGTACATATCCTAAAGGCTGGTGGAAACTCCTCTCCCTTCTGCCTTTCTTCCTCTGTCCCCTCACTATTTGGTCTAGCCTCACACTGTTTTGCTCTCTCCCAGGGATGTTGCATTGAAAGAGAATTTTGAGGCTACATAGCTCGCTACTACTGTACTGTGAACGAGCAGCTGGCTTCATCTCAAGTCAAACAGGTGTAGTGGGTACATGTGTCAGTGCACCTGGTGTTTTAGTATCAGCTCTGGCTCATTTGATTACTTCATCACAGCTGAAGGCACTGAAGGCACTAGCATTGTTATATGAAAATATGCAACAATTTAAACTCAGAGCGATAATTCAAAATACAGGAAAATATAGGCGAGATTTTATATATATATATATATATATATATACATATATATATACATATATGTATATATGTGTGTGTGTGTATTATATATATATATATACATACACACACACACACACACACACACACACACATATATATACCTGAACACACATATATATACCTGAACGTGAAAATGAAATGTTTCTGGGTAGTTTTAAACAAGTTGCATCCAGAAATACACCCTCCTCACCGAAAGTCTGAACACAGTCCCAGGGAAGTTCATTGTCTGTGGAAGAACCCACCCAGTTCTGAAGTAACTGAAGTCACCTTCCCCTTTAAAGGTGATCTTGCCACATGACCAAAACAGCCTCAGGAGATCGAGTTAGCATCTGCATCCTGGGTCACTAAGAATAAGTTTCTGAACTCGGGACAATATTCCACTGGGTTTAGCATCCCTGAGAACCGTCTTATTTAAATCACTGACACAGGAACTCTTTCAACATTGTCTTGAATATTTATAAAAGATCACTCTTGCTGCTGTTACATTATTTCCTCCACTTAGTAGACACAGGGCCCCTAATCCAAATGATAAAGGAAGGAGAAATAGAGACATTATCTTTGACAAATTAAAACCATATGCACATCCATGTTTATATCCAATCCCTAATAACAGACAAGGATTACTAATTACATATCAAAATAAAGCCTATCTCTGAATTCCCATTGATAATGGTTTATCCGGAATCTAGCATCCCACATGGGACACAGGAAACCAGAGACGTTCTAAATCTTTCCTGAATGGATCCATTATATTTGGCCCAAGTCCCTTAAGATTTAACCCACTGTCTCCAACCCCCAGTTTTCAAGTTCATGAACCTCACTGCACTCACGTCAAATCATTCAATCCTGACCAAACTGCTCTTCAAGAGGAAAGGTTCTTCCTTTCTTTTAGCAGTTAAACTCAATTTTGGGAAATAGTGCCGAGCCTAAAAAAGGCCAGATGCTATTTTGGTACATGACCTAACTAACTAGTGTTCTGGTTGGGTTTTAAACAAATTCTCAACAGGCAGGAGTTAAAGGGATAGTGTAAAAAGTTGGACTGTGTAACACAAAACCCTAAAAATAAAGTTAACTAATTTATTGACCGTATTGTCTAAACTAACCAGCTACAACATTGACTTTAAAAACTCACTGCTCAGCATCCTTTTGGGTTTTGGCATCTATGTGGGGCTCTAGTTAAAAGCAGTAGCCCTTTAAAGTAAATGCAGAGATGGGGCCCCACATGTCACAGCTTAGATTGTTGACCTTAAGACAATCACATTACATATATGGATCTGTCTCAAGTTCACTGCAACACTAACACGACATCAATTATAACAGAGGTTTACATTAATATCAACACCTCTTTTTGCTTTCCTCTAAAAGGCTGTGCATTTTGGAAAACTCTCTTAACACGTTCCAGTTTCTCATAAAATGTATCTCTGTGTGGATTTACTGTACTCATAGAGAGCTAAGGATGTAGCTCAGTGACAGACTGATTACTTAGCATGCATGAGGCCCTAGGTTCAATTCCCAGTGCCAAATCAATCAATTAATTAACAAAATGCACGTCAGTGTGGCTGGTCTCCAATTCAGTTCTATAAAGAATACAAAATCTCCCCAGTTCTTGACTAGGGTGACTAACCTCTGTAATATTACTGAAGTCCCTAAACCTTGTCCATAAAGGGACAATTTAAAAAATTGCATGGAAATATATGTGTGTGTCCAAAATTTTGCATGAGACACCTGTGTACAAGAAAACAAATGTTAGCCTTGAGTAGCATCCGAGCAATGTGAGGTGAACGATCAAGGGCAAGGTGATATGCATTTATTGACTGTTTCTAGCTCCTGTATTAGGTTACAGTTTTTAAAGTATGTTCTTAACAAAATAAGTGAACGAAAAATAATATATTGAAATAGTAACAGTAACATACTGATTAAAATATAATCTTTATTTAGCCGTACCCATAGGTAATTACTGTGGAGTCAAAGCTTGACTTTGTGACTGAAGCATGCTTGTTTTGAAAATGTCTAATCTAAATTTTCACGCTAATAGTGATACTATTGATTAAATAGCAGTCATTAATACTTTATAAAATTCAGAGTCACAAAGGGTTATCCAGCTAATCTCCCTCTACCATTTACCTGTGATAGCGTCAGAAACTAAATTATTTGGCCTACTTTTTAAAAATCCAGGACAGGCATTTGCTATCTACCTGCTTTACGTACAACTCTTCTTCCGTGTTAACCCTCAACTTGATAGAATCGAGCCAACAAATGTAGTATCACCTGCAACTTCTAGTTTTGTTCACGTCTTTTTGCATGTACATTTTACAGTGTCCCTTTTAGAAAGCCCTTCTAGCTGATGTTTTAGACTGTTGTGATCACCTCTTCTGTCCTCACTTCCTTCCTTCTAACTTCTCTGTACCCGTTTTCTGTGTTCTTCCGGTTCCCTGCGTCACCTTTGCGTAACGTGGTCATTAACACAGTGGCTGCAGCACTCCTTCCGGTATTGACTGTGGCAGTGGACGTAGCACCCCTTCTTCCGTCAGTACCATTAGTACGATCTGCCCAGGTGACTTGAAAGTTGCTGCTAAGATGGCCCCTAACATTCCTTTGGAAATGGAACTTCCGGGCGTGAAGATCGTACATGCTCAGTTTAACACTCCTATGCAGTTGTACTCAGATGACAATATTATGGAAACACTTCAGGGTCAGGTTTCCACAGCTCTAGGAGAGACACCCCCCATGAGGTAATATGAGTCTTTTTGAACTGTGGCATATTGACTAAACACGTGGCTGATGTCAACTTTAATGGTGGTGTCTTTTAACATTGTCTTGTTGGAAAGAAGGCTATGCAAAAGCTTTAAGGGGGAAAAATGCTTTGCAAACATTTAAGCCTGGTTTAAAAAACTTATCTACATGGAGGGTAGGACAGATATAGAAATAAAAATAAGATCACCAAATGGATGTCCTTTGAAAGCTGCGGTGTTCTTTATAAGTGTCTGAGTTAGTAGTCTCAGAAGTGGCTTAAGATACTACATCGTCTGTCTTTTGTAGATAAAGAAATGGGAGGGGGATGTATCCAAACACTATTATGAGATGATTCTTTCTATTTTTCCAGTGAAATGTGTGGAGGGGAATTGTTTTTGCTGTTTTAAATGTTTGCATTTCCTTAAGTTTTTATAAGCAAATGCTTCCAGTTGTTAGAGAAGATAGTCAAGTCCTGTTAGTCTTTATTTTGACCAGTTTCTTCTTCATTATTAATGAACATCTGTTCCAAGTAACTTTGCCACAGAGCCTCTCCAATTTAAAAGATTTATTATGAAATAAAATCCTATTGCTTCTTTTAATATTGCAAAATAACTTTTTATAAATTATTGTGATACTTAAGAATGTTACATACAATATCTCAAAGTTGCCTCAGGGTTAATCCCAAAGCCATTTTGCAAGAAAGAAAGAAATACACAGACACACACATTCATAGGTAATACAGTAAAATAGCAAAGTATTCAGTGTCTAATAAGTAGAATTATATCTTTAGCTGTTTTTTATTAATATACTTATTAAAAACATAGTAGATAAAACTGCTTTCATTATTATCAATGTGACTCTTTCAAAAATTGCATAATCGGCTTAACAAACACATTGATGAATTACTGCAGTACATGGTGGTTTGAAACACTGTTGGGTGAATTTCATCAACTTACAAGTTATGTAAAACTTGGTCTCATATCAAAAATAGGAATACTTAAACGTCTATGAGTAAGAATAATCAAAATGAGTCCCCTCCAACACTACTGTGTCTGCTGTCTTTTTTCTGGGAGAGAAAAAGGGGCAGTTTTGTTCATGTCTATAATTACACAGCCATCAGACATAAGTCTTGTCTTTGAAAGTTACCAAGTCCTGGCAGGAGTCACCTAGCTGAATTCAAATGGTAGTTCTTATCCAAGGGATTCATTTGAGAGTCAGCCCTGCTCAGCTCTTGCAGTAAACAGAGGATGATATTTGTTGTCATTTGCCTTATGGGGCTCCTGATGATGCGTCACCAGCTATATTTGTGTTTCAGTGAACCTACAGCCTCTGTACCCCCTCAGTCGGATGTGTACCGCATGCTCCACGACAATCGTGATGAACCAACCGCTCCTCGCCAGTCAGGCTCCTTCAGGGTGCTGCAGGAGCTGGTGAACGACGGGCCTGGTGAGCACCATTAGTATCTACCACCATATCTGTAATGGCCATATCTACCACCATATCTGTAATGGCCATATCTACCACCATATCTGTAATGGCCATATCTACCACCATATCTGTAATGGCCATATCTACCACCATATCTGTAATGGCCATATCTACTACCATATCTGTAATGGCCATATCAGGTGGGTGGGGAGGGAGAACCGAGCAATGGGGAATGCCTGTCTGAATACTGACTAGTTTTACTCAGTAATAAAGTGAGTCTTTTGCTCAGAAGAATTTAGGGAAAGAACTTTCTGCACATGCCTAAGTATTCATGAAATGAAGCCACTCATTTAAATAAAAGGCACCCAAACCAAGTTCTAGCCATAGTAGTCAAGGGCATCATAGTAGTTTATTAATCAGAGATTTAGTTTTCAATCATTACTGTAAGATTTCTCAGCCTCTCCTGCCCCTCCCCTTAGAGTATTATCAGCCTTGGGGCAAAACAAACAAACAAACAAACAGCATGAAATGAAATCTACTGTGCACTTCATTCTTTGCCAAAGCACCTTGCAGACAGTTTTCCCAAATCCTCACAATAACTCAGGAAGATAGGAACTATTTGCCCTATTTGATGAATGAGAAACAGAGGCATAAAAAAAGTGGACTTAGATGAGGTCACACAGGCAGTATAAAGGACAGCTGACCTCTCACCCAGTTCTGTTCTCCTCTGGCTCATACTTGAGCTCAGGCTTTTTGTCCCCCCAAAAAATACATACTGCCCTTTAAGAGTCATACAAAAGGCAAATATACCCCTTTAAGATGGGTTGGTGAGGTCCTAGAAATAATAGCAAACTGTGTGCATCATTGGTGTGGCTGTGAATAGTGCAACCACTCTGGAAAGCAGAGCAGCTGCCTCTTACCAAGTTCATTAAGAAATGACCCGGCTGTTTGGGACCCACATGAAGGCCAAGCTGCACATCCGCTACAATGAACAGGGAGGCCTAGGTCCAGCCTGTGTATGTTCTTTGGTTGGTGGTTCAGACTCTGAGAGCCCCAAGGGTCCAGATTAGTTGACTCCATAAAGTTCTTATCCCTTTTGAGGCCTGCAATCCTTTCTCCTATTCTTCCATAAGAACCCCAAGTTCCATCCACTGAAATGGGGGTTATCCTAAAAGCTGTTGCCTGTATGTGGGATACATTCTGGGCTGCCTGCCTGGTCTCAGTGGGAGAGGAAGAGCCTAGCCTCTCAGAGATTTGAAGTGCCAGGGTGGGAGGGATACCCAGAGGGGCCCCCACCCACTCAGAAGAGAAGGGGAGAGTGGAAGGGGGATTGATTGTGGGAGGGGTTGACCAGGATGGGGCAGTGAGAGGGATGTAAAGTGAATAAGTAAAAAACATAAAATAAAATAAATAATCAGTGTTCTCAGGTAAACAAGGGAGATGCATTTAGAGTCCATTATCTCTATGGAGGATTCTTTTAAAATAAAAGACAAGCATCTATCCTGGGGGCGGGGGGGAAATAAAATGACCCAGCAACTCTGTGCCTAGACAGACATCTCAGAGCAGAAAAGAAAACACACTTGTACAGTGTATCCCCACTCTTAACAAGGACCAAATTGGTGGAAACACTCAAATACCCATTGAGGCACCAGTGGATAAACAAAGTCTTGTACCTCAGAAAGAAGTTATTCCTCCTTTAAAAGGCATGAGACTCTGAACAATGCAATAGGGATGAACCTTGAGAGCTTTATGCTCAGTGACAGAAACAGGACATGAAAGCAAAGGTCAGGTTGGCTCAACTTATATGAGATCTCTAGAACAGACACGTTTGTACGCAAAAAGTGAAGAAGAGGTTTCCAGGGACTGAAAAGAAAGGAAAGCACACTTCTTGTTTGCTGGCTACACGGTCCCCGTTCCCATCTGTGGATGGTGAGAGGTACACCATTCAGATACACAATGATTCTGAATTTGCGGCAGGTGAGCTGTATTCTCAAGTCATTGGAATGGTAAACAAAAGACAGCAAATGAAACAGCCAGGTGTGATGGCGCACACCTTTAGTCAGAGGAACTCTGAGGTAGAGGCCAGCCTGATCTACAAAAGAGTTCCAGGACAGCCAGGGCTACACAAAGAAACCCTATTTCAAAGGGGGAAAAAAAAGACATCCAATGAAAGATGCCCAATCCTTGTAGCATCTTTCCATGGTTCCCAACAGCGCGTTTTCTAAGTAGTTTCATTTTAAAGGGGCCTGCTTCAGAACCAAGCCTCTTTTACATTTGAAACCACAGCACAGATGCGGGCTGAAGAATTCCTCGGGCTAAAGCGCACACTTTAAAATAGAAGTTAAAGTGCTCGCTTTAAAATAGACTCCAAGTACAAACTGGAGCCAGCTGTTCCCCGCCATAAATGGAAACACTTTGTTTTTCAGATGACCGTCCTGCTGGAACTCGGAGTGTGAGGGCTCCGGTTACTAAAGTCCACGGCGGGGCTGGCGGTGCCCAGAGGATGCCGCTCTGTGACAAGTGTGGGAGTGGTATTGTGTACGTCTCGCTTTTACCTGACTCGGGAGTTCTCTCTGTGTCTTGTTGGCAGTTTTCCATCTCTCGTACTTTTAAGACTTTATATAGAAAAGGCGATTTTGGAAAAGTTAAATTTCTACTCATTAACTTAAAATAGAGCATTTAATAACTCCTTAGCATATTCGGCCAGTATGCCTTAGTCATAACCCCATATTGGCATAGAATGTAAGTCAGCAGTCTGTATCTTCAGAAATACTTGTGTGAGGTAAAAACAAGAACAGAACAAACAAAACTGCTCAAACATATATATGATAACAATTTTTAAGAATCATGATTTCTGTTTTAAAATTTAATTTCATTAACATATAATCTTCGGATACTTACTTTTCTATATGGAAGAGAAACAAAGCCAGGGATCATTAGATTATGAATTAAGATGCATTTTGTGGCCAGTCATTTTAATTATACAAATATCAAGATAGAGACTTTTAAAATATAGTCAGCCTCCGTTGTCAAGAAACTCTACGTGTATGTAAACAGCCCACTTCACTAATTCAGATTTTTCGAGGGAGTCCTATCATCCTTAAATGTGTCTCATATGGACATTTCTCCCACCCTTTCATCCTCTTCTCCCAACACAAGAAGTGACAAAATTTGCCCTGTTACCTAATAGAGCAGTGGGAGAAGAGGAATGTGCTTAGAACGAAGGGAATAGAGTGGGGACAGAAAGAAACAGGGATGGCTTAACAGCACTTCTGAAAACGTACAGCTCACGGTGTCACCAAAAATAATTATCGTTCTTAAAAAACAATAAACTGTGTCCGTGGTTAAGGTGAGGCCACCCACTGGGTGTACCATCCCTACTGGGTAGAGTAAATGCTGGACCGCAAGGATAGGAAGCCATCAGTGGAACTTCCATGTCTGTAGCTCACAGCCTGGCTCAGTCACCACTACCCCTTTATGGGGTCATGGCTCCCACTTGTAAAGAAGCTGGGGCGGGGAGTCGGGCAGGGGGCGGGGTTACCTGTCTGAGGTTCTAAAGATTATTCACACCTCACAAAGAAAGGTGATGGTGTGGTTGTAGTCAAGCTGTCACATACTAAAGCCCGATGTACGCTGTGTTTCCCTGACTGTGAAACAGGCCGGCTTACACCAGCATCCTCTCTCTTCCTGTGTTTTCATCTGTCTGTACCCGTGTCTTTTCCCCCACAGAGGTGCTGTCGTCAAGGCCCGGGATAAGTACCGGCACCCCGAGTGCTTTGTGTGTGCTGACTGTAACCTCAACCTCAAGCAGAAAGGCTACTTCTTCGTGGAGGGAGAGCTGTATTGTGAGACGCACGCGAGAGCCCGCACGAGGCCCCCAGAAGGCTACGACACCGTCACTCTGTACCCCAAAGCTTAAATCCTTTGCAGATCAGACCACTCATGCACGCATGCGCATACACGCTAACACCGGCCGATGATGTGGAGGACTTCGAGCAGGAGGAGTGCGAACAGTCACCTCCCAATTTAAAGCCGAGGCTTTTAGACATTTACTGTGTAGTGAGGGAAAGACATGGAAAGGCAAAGGCCTGCCTACTGACAAAAGACAAGTATATCTATGGACTGTAATTCTTTATCTTTGGGGACAATAGTGGCATTTAAAGCAATAACGTTTCAATACCATGCTCCATCTGTTAACAACCATCCGATGTGTAAACACCTGGATATTTGGGGGAGTCCACTTGTTTTTCCTTCCAAGTTGCTTTTGGTAATTGTAGTAAGTAATGCCAAAATAACAGCCCTGTGCTCTAACAAAATCTGCAGTTGTCTGCGTCTGTTATTCCTAAAGTGTGTGTCAGGAAAACATTTCCAGGATTGCTCTGTTCTACAAGCAAACAACTGTACCGCTGGATAATGCAAGCAAAATAAATACGCGGAGCATTTTTTTTTAATTCACAGTGAAGTCGTGATCAACAGATTCAAAAAGAGGACTCACTCATTTCTTAGTGTGTAAATTAACAAATATTTTTAGAAATCTGTGTCCTCTTTAGTTTTCATAGCTCAGTCCTTTGTGTATATGGTAAGGGTTGGATGCGTGTGTGTGTGTGTGTGTGTGTGTGTGTGTGTGTGTGTGTGTGTAAGAGGGCCTGAACAAGTGTGACCATGTTTGTGGAGGCCAGAAATCAACCTTCATGTCACTCTGCAAGAGCCATCAACATTGGATTTTGAGACAGTGTGGGCTGGAGGGTCAACAACCCCAGAGATCAATCCTTTTCTGCATCACCAACTATCGGTGCCTCTGCCTTTTTACAGGAGTTCTGAGGATCAAACTCTGGTCCTCACACTTGGTAGGCAAGCGCTTTGTTGACTGAGGTACTTCCTCAGCTCCCTCAGTGTTTCTTATGACCCCTAAATCTCTGCTGATCCACGGAGTACTGAAATCTTCTAGTTTCAGGTTATTCAATACCTCTCCCATTATACATTTATTTTTTTACTTTGGCTTAGGCTCTTTTTCTTCCCTAGGCTTATTTATTTTATCGGGTGTGTATGAGTATTTTGCCCACAGGGATGTCAGTGTACCACACGCATGCCTGGTGCCTGCAGAGGTCAGAGCAAAGTGATGGGTTCCCTGGAACTGGAGTTGTGGAAGATTATGAGCTACTATGTAGATGCTAGGAACTGAACTCTCGTCCTCTGCAAGAACCGCAAGGGCTCTTAACTAATGAGCCATCTCTCTGGCCCTCAGCATGGGCTTTTGACTGAAATGTCTTTTTCAATCAACATTCGGTGAAATTGAAAGGTCAAGGTCCATCAGGGTCACTCCTTCCACTGACTCAGCAGCATCCCGTTCCCATCCCAAGATGACCCCTCTATGGGGGGTGGGGATCCCCTGGAGAAGGCGGGCACTGCTGGTGCTTTTGCTCTGAACTTTGTCTTGACACAGATCTGGTCAGGCCTTAACCTTGACTCCTCTGTAACCTCGGAAACTCTCTGCTCAGTCTTCCAAGGAGTTCTGAATTTGAACATGAACTCTCTCTGGTCCCAAGCCCAGACAGTCTGCCACAGAATTCCTGCTAGGAATCCCTGTCCCTGTCACCTGAGCCCCACAGACTCCCCTTCCCTGTCACCTAAGCCCCACAGCAATGCCCTTGACTTGTAAGTCTCTTCTGCTTGCTCACCATTGACACTGGGACATTCCTGATCTTTTAAAATTCACACAGTGGGGAAGCAGTGAGCTGAGGTAATTCGGACAGCCTCAGATAGTCCGCCAGCCATGTCTTCCTGCTGTTAGCTATTTGATAAGGTAGGGCAGGTGTCTTCCTCCTACCTGTCAGGTTGAGACACTTAACTATCTCTGACCCTGATTTCTCCAGAGAATACTGCCTGGCTTCCATAGGCATTTGAGATGGTAACCTCTGCAATAAAACATGTTTGTTTCTACAGCTATTAAAAAGAGTAAGTTCTTATTGATATCTAGGATGTGAATTATGTAAATTTTTTTTCTCCAAGGTTATTTTTTTAAGAATTCGTTCTGGAAAACAAAGTTTTGGAAGCTGGAAAATAAATGAGAGGCGATGGACTTAGAAAATCTGAGAAAATTAAAACCAAAAAATAGCAATTGAGAACATGCAGATGTAATTGGATTTATTCTTTAGATTCTTGAAAAGCATGAGAATTGGCAAGACCTAGCACTGCTGAGCCAGGGGTTAGAGGTAGGGCCACGGAAGGAGAATACGAGGACAGATTTTAAAAGCACTTAGAGGTTAGGGATGTGGCTCTGTCAGGGGAGTGCATGCCCTCTTGACACAAAGTCCCAGTCTGATCCTCCCTCGACATGAAATAACCCAAGTGTTGGAGCGCACATCTGTAATTCTATACTAGGGAGTCAAACTCAGGAGGATCAGAAGTTCAAGGTCATCCTTGGCTACATAAGACATTTAGTACCAGATATACCAACTGTTTCAAACAACAACAAAGTACTCAATGCCTGCACACTCTCCTTCTGACCCTATGCTGTTCACTCACACCCCTCCAGGGAGTTGGTGAGCCTTAGAGAGAAATGGTGAGCAGAGTACTGTTTAACCAGACAAGGAAGCACAAAGGATGATTGTATAGTTCACTGAAATTAGAATGAATTAAGGCCAAAAGGCTCATGAAAAAAGCATTAGACGTTATTGTGCACTGTGTTTTGGACATTAGACAATATTTTCCAAGCTGGACATTGTTTCGGACCGTGCTGCCCCACACTTGGGGCTAAGTGCTCTGGTCAAGAGAGAGAGTAGAGATGGAGGGGCAAGAGACAAGA
The DNA here is from genome assembly GCA_030674055.1 of Rhabdomys pumilio. NCBI lineage: Eukaryota > Metazoa > Chordata > Mammalia > Rodentia > Muridae > Rhabdomys > Rhabdomys pumilio. Next base: position 35,122,177 of record JANHMN010000015.1, read on the forward strand.
AGAATGTAGACAAACCAGAGTGTGTGTAGTCAAGTCTGGTTACTCCTTTATTCCCCTCTTTGACTCCTCTTGACTCTCTACTAACGAATATTCACTCTTGTTCACTCCTCTTAACCCTATTACAAGGAAATCCTGGGTATTTATAAGCACACGCAGGAGAACACAGGTGAAAACAATTTTCCACGTGCACTATGCAGCTGGGGTCACTAAACAGCAAAACAAGCTATGTGGGATAAACAAGATATTTGTTAGAGTGCGCTCAGCTGTTGTAGGCTGTTGAAAACCAAGTCTCTATCAGGGTAAATGGTTCCAGATGGCTGCAAAGATGATAGCTACTTTCTAGCCACTTTCTCCTAAAAGTCGGCTCCCAACAGGTCCCCCTTTTTAAAATGTTTTTTTCAAAAGGGAAGGCTGGGAAAACTTATAGCAACCGTGCTTGTCCTAGGTTGGAACAAAGGACCCCAGCCTCCCTTAAGATGGTGAGGCCTCCCTTTTTAGGGGCAAGGGTCTCTATATGTTCTCTTACCCGTCATTGACTATCCTGCTTAATGCATAAGTTAGGGGTTAATCCTCATCAGTCTTGATGACAGAGGTTTCAAAGTTCCCTACACTTCCAGCCTGTAATAATGGACCTGTATGGGTTTCATTTGAATAGTATCTATCTGTTGTCGTACAAAAGCCATCAGTCTGTTGAACAGCATGAACCCAAGAGACAAGAGACTTAATAATATCTAAATAGTTGGTATAAAAGCAACACTCTTTAAGGCAACACACAACTTCCCCTGTTGGAGAAGTTAAAGGTCTAAGCCTTGTACCCACAAGTTTTCAATAGAAGAAATTATACCAATGAAATCCTTGAATTTGTATCAACTTAAGTAACAATTATACAGATTTCTACCAATGAATTATGGCTGTGTAATCAATTTTAGCTCTTTCTTCCTGTTCCAATGAAACTATTACTTTTCCCTAGAAAGACAGCCTAATATTAGCCACCTCAGTCCCCAAGTCTAGGGAATTGGGGCGCCGACTCTTCATTAACTTCTTCAAGCTGAATATGGGCATTGAGATGTTAGAAGAGGGATGAGGGGAAGGGTAAGTTGATAAGCCTCTGATGTCTATGTTAACTGCATCCAGCTGGAAGTCCAGGGTATCCGTGAACAAGCAGGTGACAAGAGGATTCATTCACCAAGGCTGTGTATTCTGTAATATACGAATCTCAAAACAAATTTTAGTATCAAGAAAATTATTTTGATTCTCTAGAATCTAGTGTTCTGGAGGCCTACTTCTGTCTTATCTGATCCATATAATTCTGGAAGATATAACTACTACCTTAATGACCTCGTCAGAAAACTCATAGAAAAACCTTTTTCCCAAAATCAGCCTTTCCTTAAGCCAGTAACCAGAAAAACCTTTACATTGAGTTTCTATCCAGAGGAAAAATATAACTACACAACTCAGAATCACACCCATTTTGAAAGTTAAATCAATCAACATTATCATTCTGCTCAGCTCTCTGCCTAGAGCAACCTTCTATTTATCTATTTATCTGTTTGGCTCTCTTGATTCAGAGCAGCCTGTAATTTACTCCTTTTGTCTTTAAAGCCTTTTTCATCTGTTTTTACTCACTTATTTCTTGCCCCATTTTCGTTACTATAACCTTTATTTATCTGTTTGGCTCTCTTAACTCAGAGTAGTCTGCAATTTACTCCTTGTATCTTTAAACCCTTTTTTCATCTATTTATCTATTTCTATTCACTTATTTCTTGCCCCATTTTCATTACTATGACCTACTGGTTTCCCTGTAATCACCTTTATTTCACTTCTGAATTCAGCCAGCTCCGTCAGTTGACTAGTTCTCCAGCACAAGAGCGAGGATGTCCACTTCCAATTCCCGCGGTGTCCTTCACTGCATCCCGCTTACTGGAGCTCTAACATTCTTCAGCTCTTCCAATTTCCGAGGTGTCCTTCACTGTATCCCGCTTAGTGGAGCTCCACGTCAGGTGCCAAAATGTTGCGACCTGAGCTGCCCCACCTTAGGGGCCAAACTGTAAAGGACCACTCTGGCCCACGTTTGGAGGCCAAACTGTAGTGGCCCGCTTTGTTCCGCAGGTCCGGGTTGAGCAAGAGAGAAAGTGGGGGGAAGAAGGGGAACAGACGGGAAGAATAGAGACAAGCCAGAGGGTCCGTAGTCAAGTCTGGTTACTCCTTTATTCCCCTCTTTTACTCCTCTTGACTCTCTACTAATGCATATTCACTCTTGTTCACTCCTCTTAACTGTATTGACTCATATTCCTCTTATTGACTCCTCTTAACTGTATTGACTCATATATATTCTTACAAGGAAATCCTGGGTATTTATAAGCACACGCAGGAGAACACAGGTGAAAACATTTTACCACGTGCACCATGCAGCTGGGGTCACTAAACAGCAAAACAAGCTATGTGGGATAAACAAGATATTTGTTAGAGTGCGCTCAGCTGTTGTAGGCTGCTGAAAACTGAGTCTCTTTTCAGGGTATATGGCTCCAGATGGCTGCAAAGATGATAGCTACTTTCTAGCCGATTTCTCCTAAAAGTCGGCTCCCAACAGGACATGAGGACATATGCCTGTAATTCCAGCATGTGAGTCTGAAGCATTATCTTCAAATTGAAGCTACCCAGCATGTAAGTCTGAAACAGAAAGATGGGGCTAGCCTGGGCTACTCAATGAGCCTCATTTAATTAGTAGGTCAATGAGCAAAGAAATGATGGTGGGTACCTTTAAATCATATTTCACATATTTTAAATACATTAGAGTACATAATGAGTTGCTCACACTCACGCTTAATAAGAGACTTATTATTATAGTAAAATATAACAGAATCTGTAAAATCTGAAACTTCAGAGAGATATGGCTGCAATAAGATAATTAGCTTATATGGTTAAGGTTTGTGAGACATGCCCTAAAGGTGCACATTCAGTATTTAAAATCAATACTATTCTTCAAATAATCCAAAGCCTTTCATATTTAAGAAAATCAACTAGAATTAAGAAAGAGAAGTGAATGTCATATGAAAATTATTTTTAAATACGTAAGGTAAGACATAAAAATATTATATGATACAAATGAAAGGAATTTTTAAAGGCATTTTCTTGAATACTTTATTAGTTTTATGTGTGTGGGTAATTTGCCTGCATGAATGTCTGTGTGCCATGAATATAAAGTAGTCATGGAGGCCAGAAAAGGGTTGTGTTTCCTGGAACTAGAGATGCCGATGATGAATCACCGTGTGACTCCTGGGGAATCAACCTGAGTCTTCTAGAAGAGCAGCCAATACTCTTAAACACTGAATATCTCTCCGGCCCCAAAGAATGTGTTAAAGCAAACAAATGAGAAAGAAATATTCTCATTACACAATATTTTATCCTTTCGTACAAAATCCACACCAGAAATTCTATGTAGAAGAAACTCATGAACAAAATAAACAAACAAAGAAGGACAATCGATTTTGACTTAGCTCCCTTAGGGGAAAAAAGAAGGAAAGGCTTGGACATTGTTTAGATTTACAAGCTGTAGAAAGCCAAAATACTAAACCAAACTATCCATGTTACCATAAACTTTTGTAGCTGTTAAGCAGAGGAACATAAAGCATATTAGTGTCTCCCATTAAAAGCTTACTCATTGCTACATAAGATAAAGTTTCTCGGTTGCCCAACATAAGATCACCCAAGGTAGGCAGGATGCAGCTTTGGGTCTGTTTATTAACACCTCTAGTTAACAATTAGGGCTAGAGATATATGACTACATGGTTAGAACATGCATTTCTCTTACAGAGGACCCAAGTTCATTTCCCAGCGCCCACATCTGGCAGCTCACAATTGGTTATAACTTCAGCTCCAGGGAATGCCTCTAACCACAGACACATGCATACATCATGCATGTATAAATAAATAAAAATAACATTTTTTAAAAATCAAATATTTGGCAAGTTGCCCTTTAAGTGAATCTAATTTTATCCGTAAGAGAAACTGCTGCCTGTAACCATTTGGTCATCACGGCCAAAGGTTCTTTTATTTATGCTGCACCTTAATAAGAAAAGAACTTTGAGGAGAGACTAAGGAGATGAAAAGAATTCAAGTAAACAACTGTTACCTGTCACCTGCCCTACTGTCTCAGGCAGATCTCTGATGGCTTCAGGGACTGTTGACATATTCGTTTAGCTTTTTTATTGGCTTCTATTACCTTAACCCTTATTCCTCCCAAATCCCTTCCAAGCCCCTAACTCTAGATAGGAGAGAGTAAGAGAGGAAGGGGCATAGACCTCTTTAGGCTATGGTTCCTTGGGGCAAGTCCAGTCTTCACCATCAGGATATCTTCAACTTCTCATCAAACCACAACAGCATCAGCCATGAGCAGCAGGATAATCAGCAGCCTCCACAGGCCCTCTTGCCCCTCCCCCCAATACCCGCTCCAGAGGCCCCAGAATTAAACTATCTGCAGTTGGCAAAAAATCACACCCCTGCTAGTGCATGAGGCAAATCATAATCACCTGACATGAAGTCGCTTTACTATTCTCATCTGCTCCCAGAGCTCTTCAAAGCTCATGAGAGTGCTTCCTATGACTGATCTGTAAAACCAAGCATCTCCAAAGTGGGCTACATTATTGTAATTATTTTTAGATTGGGGGATTATTATCAATCATTTTCATTTGATTACTTGATGAACAACCAAACATAAAATCAAAGGCCACTGAGATGGCTCAGTGAGTCAAGGTGCTTGATGCCAAGCCCAATGACCTGAGTTCAAATCCCTGAACCCCACACAGAGGAAGAGAACTCCTGAAACTTGTCTTCTGACCTTCACACTCTCAGTATGTCATGTGCATGCTCATGTATACAAGCATGGCACATGCATGCCCATGTATACAAGCGTGCTATGTACATATCCATGTATACACACACACAATAAGTAAATAAATGTTCAAATAAATAAATAAATCAGATATTTGCATTAACTTTAAAACAACTTAGAATAATGGCTAAGAATGCAGAGGGTGTCTAAAAATGTTTCCCTTTCTCTAAGAGTAAGGCATGACAGGCACTTTAAGTTACAAAAAACACAAATCATGATTCCATACCCAACATTCAAAGTGTAATGCCTTACCTAGCCTCTTAAGACTGTATGAAATATGTGCTTGGCATGGTAGTGCACACACCTTTGATCCCAGCACTCTAGAGGCAGAGACAGGTGGATATCTGTGAGTTTGAGACCAGTCTGGTCTACATAAATAGTTCTAGGCCAGCCAGGACTACAGACTAAGATGCTGTTCCCCCTAAAAAGGTTATGTGAAATTAAAATCAGCAGGATGGTTCAGTGGGTAAAAACTTTGCCATACAAGCCTGGAGACTTGAGGTCAATCCCCAGGGTCTGTGTAAAGGCAAAGAGAACACTGAGTCTGCAAAGCGGCCTCTGACTTCCACACATCATGCACACACACACACACACACACACACACACACACACACACACAAATAATACTAATAATATATAAAATATAAATTATTTTAAAATAAAAATTACTTCATTCTTTTTTGGGTGTTTTGTTGTTTTGGTTTATTTTGGTTTTTGAAACAGGTTTCTCTTTTGTATCCTTGGCTGTCCTAGAACTTGCTCTGTAGACCAGGGTGGACTCAAACTCATAAAGATTTACCTGCCTCTGCCTCTGGAGTGCTGGGATTAAAGGTGTGTGCCACCACTGTGTGGCCTCTTTATCTATTTATTTTTCCATCTCTCAATAGACAGGATCAGGTTGAAATTAACTCTGCAGGTGACCTACTGGGGACTCGCTGTGGAGATGTTTTCATTGGATCAAGCCTCAGCTGTAGAAGTTACTTCAGTAACCCACCAAAGACTTCCTAAGTCAATGTCATGAGGTTCTCTTCTCCGTCAAAGCACAAGCCTTAGGGGCTGGGGGGGACCTGTTATATTGGTATGTCCTCAGAGCGAGCTGGCAAGTATCACACTACTGTAGATATCCACACTTAGTGATAGCCCTTTAAGCCCAGGTTTTAACAATCAGTCTCATGAAGCTGAAAACACCCCAGACATCTTGTAGTCTGAGAAGATGCTAAGACCCGGTGAGCTTGTTTTGTGCGATGCTCTTGAGTTTGATCCAAATTCTGAACCTGCAGCTGCCGGTTAACAGGTAGAAGTAGATTTTTCTAAAAGGAAAATTGGTTTTGAAGTAAAAAGATTTTGAGGTGTTAGGACTCTTGGCTTTAAATGAAATAATAATGTAGATTTTAATTCTATTCCATAGGAATGGACTTTATAATTAAAAAGTTGGGCTTTCACAAAACAGTTGTGAGGATGGTCAAAAATACTGGGCCAGAGAAGTCATATCCTGACAAAATACACTTTGCTGTCTATGTGATGTGAGAATGAATTAGAAAAATGGTCGCCGACCATATCAGGAGAATTTGAGCAGCAGTACCAGTAACATCAGCAACAGAATAAAGCCCACTGTTAACTAGTAAATAACATAAGAAACCGTGATCCATACAGATAATTATAGGTAAATTAGAAAACCAAAAGTGTGTGAAGAATGGAATGATTGTGTAAGTCAGAATATTTTATACAAACTATTTCTTAATCAAAAAAAGAACAAAGGTTAAGCATCTACGGTAGAGATTAGTAAGTCATCAAATGAACACCACACTGCTGGTGCAGACCACAGTGCTGTACCACCTGATAGACTACAGTGAAGACCAACAGCCTCTGACAAAGACTGCATGACCCGATCTACCCACTAGAAAACATCCACAAAAGACACAAAAACAGTGTACAGAATAATTGGTCTAGAATGTTCTAAAATGTCAAGGCCATAGGAGTTCAAGCTAAATCAAACTGATCAGACTAAAATACATTAAGTAAACAGATCATTAAAATTAGATGTAATCGGCCCTCAGTCTGGGACCTGTGGCTACCCAAGGCATTACTGCAAGAACGGCAATGCTGCCTGGAAGCTATAGGGTGACTATGCATCAGTGCTAATCTTGAATATTAACAGCTGTCTTGTGCTCAGTATCCTTATAAATAGACACCCAGCCGTTTAGAAGAGATGGGATGAAGTCAGCAATTTACTCTCAATAGTTCAAGAGAACAGGTAGGGGAAATAGCTCAGTTAGTGAATGGCTTACCACACAAGCGTGAGGACCTGAGTTTGACGATCGATGTAAAAAGCCAGGTGCAACAGCACATGCCTGTCACTCAGAACATCAAAGATTCCTTGGGCTCACTGACCAGCCAGTATAGACTGTCTGTGAGCTCCAGGCTCAGCAAAAATGTTTCTACCTCAAAAACATTAGGTAGACATCAATAAATAAATATATACAGCAAAAGTCTCTGACTTCCATACTATAGACACATACACACACACTCATACATACCTGCATGTACACACAAACACATACATACACGACACACAGGAGACAAATAAATAAACCTTTAAAACTTAAACCTTCTCTACTAAAGGTCATTTTTCTGAAAGATTAATTGATTGAGAAGTTATCTAAAAATAAAAGTAGGTTTCTGTGGAGGCTAGTGCATGTTGACACTGCAAAGCACCTATCATTTTTGTTTTACGTTCTATGCCACCCATTGTGACTTAGTCATCTCATGAAAATCTCCAGGTAATTTCTACATAACAGCCAATACTCACTTACCGTCACCATGCACAAATTAGAGTTGTCACATAATATTTCATTGTTACATTAATATATAGCATTTGAGGAACTATCTAATTTTCTTTAGAATGGCAGTTTAACAGACATATTAGACTGAAATTTTAAAATATTAAAGCTCTCCCAATGCCACAAAAAAAGACTGTCAAGTCTTGTAGAAACCATTGCTCTAGAAAATAATAAAGTATAGCTAATGAACATTAAACGATCATGCCTCTTCCCTGAAAGTAAGCCATGTGTAATTTATTAAGTAATAATTTATTATATCATTGTGACTGTCAATTCCTACTCACTGCGATTTAAAATTCAATTCTCAATGACTGTATATTCTATCTGAAATAACTGATTTGCAAAATCAGTCATATGTATTTATTGAAAACATTTACTTAAAGTTCGTGCTTTCTGACCAGTCAGATCAGCAAGCTCTGCTTCTCGGAGAAACCTCTGCCTTTTACAAGCCCGTTACCAAGTGCACAGGAAAATCAGTGTACTTTGATAAATGGAGACCAAATCACCTCCCCTGCATCAGCTCCCGGAAAAGGGTGGGGGTTGGGCAAGGCTTCCTGACCTCCGTTACTAAGCAACGGGATGCTGCGGCTAGAAGAGGCAGAGCTGAATGTTTGGGGCAAGGCAGTTGGTAGAGAGATCTTAAGCGACAGAAATGAGCCCCGGTAAGAACGACCCAGGGGGCTGTCCTCTAGGGGTTGGGGTGGGGGGAAGCTCTGGGAAATGGAGGATAGTGGAGCCACACCCGGGTCCCTTTATCCCAAAGCCTCCGGAGTTTTCCGGATGGGTCTGGTATGCGGATCTTCCTGACCTCAAATCCCCTGCTCTGTGAAAAAGCACTCGCCTGCCCCCTGGCGGGCTGCCACCTCCAGCCCTATTTGCAGAGTCGACATCTCTACCTGGCCCCAGCGCGCCCTCCGGTGGCCGCCGAGGGCGAGGGCGACCCGAATCTCCGTGCCTCGCTTCCTCACCTTCCCAGGCTACCTTCCAGCTCTTCGCCAAAAGCTGTGCTCGGGTCTGTTCCAGAAAAGCACCTCACGGAAGAAGATGACGTTGACTCCATTCTCCTCTCAGCATCCAAGATCCTGAATTCCTCTGAGGGAGTAAAGGAAAGCGGGGGCAGTGAACCAGGTAAAATGCTGGGTAGAAAAAAAAAAGTTGAGGGTTTGCTGTTTCGATTTACTTTGGTTTGGTTTGGTTCAGTTCGGTTTGGATTGGATTAAATTTCAGTTTTGGACAGACATCTAAACAATGCATAAATTTTCTAATAAAAAAATCTATGTTTTTACAGTAAATATTTGTTGGTAATGAGCTATATAGCATGGGGAGGATATGTGAAAGAATCCATACAGCCACAAGTCCCAATAAACCAAGATTTAGATTTAGGGGAACTTGAGGACCACAGAACACTGACATTGAGATCTCACTTTCTGGAGAGGAGCCCAAAGTGGTAGCATGCCTCCCTCTCACATGGGTGCACAGTGGGACATCAAGAGAAGGAGCCAGGACTCATAAGCAAAGGTGGTTTTAGATTGATGGGTAGGACCCCCATTGTGGGTTCCCCAGGTGAGGCAGAGAGAAATGGTGGGGCAGAGGCCTGAGCTTGGCACACCTTGGCCAATCCAAGACCACACCTCACCTGATAAAAAAAAAAAATCAACTTGATTCAAGATGGAGAACATGGAGAAAGACTGGACCAGCACATTCTGCTTTCCTCAGTCACCAGGCATGAAGACCTGTAGCCTTTCCTGAGCAGCCAGCAAAGTGGGTCAGGGTAATGACACTAAAGACCATCGTAGGTGGTTGAAGACATTAAATTAGCCTGGTATTTACCTCTGAGCTCAACAAAGGTCAGAAGAGATGGAGTCGCCTCAATACGGCAAGTGCATGTGTTTTGCACTTAGAGGCTGAGGAGATAGTTTCATGAGTGAAGCTCTTACTGGACAAACATCAAATCCTCTGTAAAGGTCAGGCTCAGTAGAGACAGAGAATCTGGGAAGCCATGAGTCATTTAGTCTCATGAATGCAGCAGCAAATAAGAGAGTTTACCTCAAACACAGTGGATGATTGACACCCAGAATCCCATGGCACTCAGTAGCATGACATATGCAGATAAGAGCAGTTAGTTAACATAACTAACCTTAACTTGTCACAGTGAATATCTGAGGGGTACTTTTGGACTTCAGCATGAACAATATGTTGGGTCTGCCACCCCCCCCCCCCCCCCCCGTTCTGCTTCTGAACCTCCATCCATTCACTCAACTGCCAAGCATTTTGAAGGACCTGCTGTATCTGGCCCTGTTCTAGGGGTCAGACATCTGTGATTATCAAGGCCGGTTGTCAACTTGTTAGAATCTAGAATCTCCTCTGTAATGAACCTCTGGGCCTGCCTGTAGGGGAATCACATGGCTTTCAATGGCTGAGGAGGAAAGAGCTGCCCACTGTGGGTGGTACCATTCCTTGGCTGTGTTCTAGACAGCTTAAATGGAGACAGGAAGCCGAGCACTGACATGAATTCATCCTTTGCTCTCTGGTTATTTACTGTGGATGCAACTCAGGAATCCGTCCCATTGTAACTCACCCTGAAATATTAGCCTGTGCCCTTGAGTTATAATGCTGAAATAAATCCTTTCTCTCTTAGGTTTCTTTTGTCAAAGTGTTCTATAGTCGAACAGAAAAGAAACTAAGACAGGATCTAAGACAATATATACAAGCTCTCATTTCGCTTATCTGTCAGTGGGAGAGCAGACATTGTTTCCCAGGTAGCAGTCATTCCTATGGGGAAAGAGAAGGCTGAAGTAGCTGGAGTGTTATAGGTGGGTGAGGAGTCTTCTGTTTTGAAGGGAGAAGGTGACAGGAGAGGGTTCCATTTAGCAGGTCCCATATGAGCAAAGACCAGAGGAGATAAAGAAGAAATGGCAAAAAGTTCTAAAAAGGAACACTTCAGGCATCAAGACCAGCAACAGTCCCGGGTCTGAGGTGGGAGAGGGACTGGCTTGCTTGAGAAGTTAATTCCTATGCAGGAGGCAGAATGAATGAGGGGGTGGGGGTAGCAGGAAACAGTTGGAGTGGAACCAGAGAGAAGAAACTTTGTAACTCAAAGAAACTTTGTAACTCAGCCAAGGATTTGGGGTTCTATTCGGAACCAAATGAGAAGCACTGGGAAGCTCTGAGCAGCCCCCTTTCGTTCAAACTAGAACCTTTATCATGCATGCATGCTCTTTGAGTATTTACTTCATGCTGTGTGCCATGCTAAGGGTGACACATGCTTATAAATCCAGAAGTCTATGTCCAGGCAGCCTGATTCCATAGCTGATACCCTAGCTTCCCTGGCAGAGTGCACTCTAACCCCCAGGCCACCTACACTGCAGATGCCACTAGGCCTGTCAACAAAGTTAGTGTTTGCACTTGAGAACCAGTTTGACTATTCACTTTTTAAATTTCCATGTTCCCCTTTAGCCTCAGTCACAGGCATACATTTAACACTTTCTGCATATATTGAATATGACATAATTTTCTGCAGGCTTGGAAATAAACTTTTTTTCTTCGTGATAAAAAGGTCAGTTCACTGATAATTGACTCTTTTTTATTTCAGCGCTTAAATATGAAATAGAAAACATAAGTGTTAGCATTCCTTTTAGGCTCCGCCCCACAGTTGCCTAGCAATACCCAGATAATGCCTGGCTACAAAAGGGGCTGCTTGTCCCTTACTCTCTTACTCTCTGCCACCATTCTCCCCATCCCCCTCCCCTCTCTCCACAAGTTCCTTTCCTTCTCTCTCTCTCTCTCTCTCTCTCTCTCTCTCTCTCTCTCTCTCTCTGCTTTTCTCTGTCTCTACTCTCTCCTCAACTCCCCTCCTCATGCCCTAAATAAACTCTATACTGTATCCATCACATGGCTGGTCCCTCATGGAGAAGGGATGCCTCTGCAGGCCCATGGTAGAAGCATCCCCTTCCACCTCACCATACCTGGCTCTACCAAACATATCCTGGCTTCTTTTCTCTTTTACAAAAACACAATAAGCTAGATATGAGTAATATTTCTTACATTCTCAACATATAATAAGTTTCTTTGGGGGTGGAGTCGTAGGGTGGGAGATGGCTCTGCCAATCTTCCACGCTGGGCATTGCCCAGACCATCCCGCCAACCATGCAGGCCCGGTAGAAAAATGAGACTCTAATGCTTAGATTATCCAAAGGTTTTATATATTTGGTAATGATCAATAACAAGATGCCCATATAATCAGAAGTGTAACCCAATACCCAGCCTAGATATACCAACTACCTTTGACTGGCGGAGACACGTGAACATCTGCCTCCATGTTCGCCTCTTTCTCTCTCTCTCTCCCTCTCTCTCTCTCTCTCTCTCCTCTTCCTCCCTTACTCCTCCCACCTTAGCCCTTTCTACAGTGTGACTCTCTAAGAATTATTGAATTTTAAAAGTGTTTTTCTTTAGGAACGAGTAACACCCAAAGACTAATAGGAAAAATCGAAATTTCCTTTATCACCTTTAAAACTATGTGAGCCCAATTTCCTGCCTGCTCACTGCCTGTACTCAATCACCAGGACTCTGATGGAGAAAAACTATTCATTTCTGAATCATTCCACAAAGCTAAAAGGAGCAGTTCAATGCTATTTGGAGTGCTTACTTTATTGCCAAAATAAATCTCTTTTCAAATGTTCCCTCCCTCAAATAACTGTGTTATTTCTCTCACGGCATGATCTCATGGAAACGGTAGAAACAACCTGGGCAAAACTCCACCATCCTTACAGTTGTAAGCTCCTTTCTTCCTGTTTCAATGGAAGAATTGCCCTATTCAATCAATACCCAACTGATCCAGACTTCCTTCTCATCCAGAATTCTTCTGCCATTGCATCCCTCATTCTGAAGACAAACCCCACCCCACCCCTCTGCAATAGGTTTTCAGCAGGCAAGCAGGTTAGAATCTCTAATAGCTAAAATATTAAGTTAATAATAAATTCTCTTAGGCTGCTGAGATGACCTGGCAGCTAAGGGGTTTGCTCCCAAACTTACTAGCCTGAATTTGATCCCTGAGTGGAAGGAGAGAACCAACTCTCATGATTTGTTCTCTGAACTTTCTCTCTCTCTCTCTCTCTCTCTCTGTCTCTCTCACACACACACAAGCATACACACTCTGTCTATCTCTATCTCTGTCTCTCTGTCTCTCTCTCTCTCTCACACACACACACACACATTTACAAAAGTAAATGTAATTTTAAAAGTTAAAAAATTCTTATTAAGTGTCTTCTAGTATGAACATTATTCTACTATTACTCCTCTTCCATTGCACAGTAAAAATCAAAAAAAGTTGTGCATACCTGGGGGCTCCAAATCTCTATATCATATTCTCCCCGGAAGCCATTTTACCTGCGCTTCATCAGGCTCTCCCCAGAAAATGCCTTTATCTAAGTAGCAACACCCACGTTGTCCATCAGCACTCATTGCCATCCTGTAAATGACATGTTTAATGGAGTATTTGATATTTCTGATAGACAACTTAAGCTTAAAATATTTAATAGTGTTCTTTTTCTCTTTCTCTTAAAATAGAAACAATACGGTCACCTCCACTACCTCCCGCACAAAGGCTTTCAGCATAGTTTCAAAAGATTTTCCCACTTGCATCAACTTCTACCCTGGTCACGAATCTGTAAGTCAGAGGGAATAGATCTCTGTGATTCAAGAAAGGATAGCACAAGACATAATCTGCAGGGGCAGGAGAGGCGCCTCAGCAGTTAAAAGCACTGGCCACTCTTTCAGAGGACCCATGGGTTCTATTCCTAACAACCTCATGGTGGCTCGCAACCACCTGTAACTTGGGGAATCTAACCGCTCTTCTTACCTGGAGTATCAACCTTCATGTGCTGCACAGACATCTGTAACTAATTTTTTCAAATTCTATTTTTAGTGATGCTTTGTAAATGCTTTTAGCCTCCCTTTTAGCCTACCACCCACTGGAGGAAGTGGGAAAAAAACTGGGCACCCACCAGAGGAAGTGGGAAAGAAAAAACTTTGGGGAGGTGGACCTGTTTCGAAAGATTCTTTGGAGCAACTCCCATCTGTGTTGTCTGGAAATCAGCAGTGCAGTTCAGTTCACAGATTAGCAGGTAGTGGAAGCTCAGTCCACTCACACTTCATGGATACACCACAGTCCAGTTCAGTCAAGTCGGGTTAGCAACAGCGGTGACATGACCTAGCAGAGACAGCCAGGCCTCAGCCTCAGCTGTGCCTATCTCAGGAAAGTGAAGATCAGTGAAGACTTGAGACCCACAAGCATTGTACAGCTAGCAGTACCAGCAAGCCAAGCTCTGTCTCTGTCACCCCCTAGAGTCCTCTGTCACCACCTAGAGTAGCTTATACTGTCACCACCTAGAGTAGCTTATACTCGCTCCAAACATCACGTGTCCTCCATGTTCTTACCTCAGCATGTGCATCCAATCAGCCCAAGTCTGCAAAGTCCTGACAAATGCAGTTCAACTACGCAATTTAAGGCGGGACTAATACATTCGTGTTGTTAGCAAGGAATCCTTCATCTCTTGTCCTTTCCTGTGTTTGCTTTAGCACAACATCCTCTCTCCTATGTCTCCTTCAGTGAAATGTTCCTTCAGGAGTCTGCCTTAGTCTTTTACCTATGTCCACTTCAGGAAAACACTCCTTCATGTGTTTGCCCCAGGAAACCACCTTCTAACACAACTGACTCTCCAAAGAACTCTTAAGTTTCCACTTCAGACATCTATGCAGGCAAAGCACCCATACACATTGAGAAGATTTTTAAAAACAAATCATCCATATAATGTCAAAGAAAATAGCAATTCTAAACAGAGTGATCACATTTAAATAGATATTTGTGTAACAAGAAACTATGGAATTATGCTATGATCAAAACTGAAGAGGTGGACAAGAAATGTGTAGAATACAATGATATATCTATATTTATATCTATATCTATATAAATATAGATATCTATAGATATATATACAATGATATATTTATATCTATAGATATATACAATGATATATCTATATCTATATGTTTATATCTATATCTAGATATAGATAGATAGATGTAGATCTCAAGAACCTATTGCTTACTATTCTACTTTAGTATATGCAACTTACTATACACTATATATAACATAAACCTGACACTAGTGGGTTTAACACAGAGCTTTGTGGGAACTATGGCTACAGAACAGAATGTGAGACTCATAGACTCCAGCATGGAAGTCATCTTAGCAGCAAATACAGACAGATGGTATGTATGAAAGAAAATTTGCTAGCTTTCTCATCCTTTTTGGTGAGGTGTAAATCAACTCAGAATACAGTGAAATATAAATTTTCAAGCTCTTAATCCCTTCCATGGTGATTTCTTAATACATTGTTATTTTGACTGACATATATTAATTATATGTCATTCATATATATTTATTATAACATTCATATATAAATACTTGCATTCATATATACATAATATATATCACATACACATATATGTATAAAATGTATATACATCGAAATCTTTAAGTACATGTATATAATGTAATGATTATGTCAAGATAATTGATTTGTCTAACCCATCAGCTGTTTCTCATTTCTTTTTGTCCTGAACTTTCCAATTCTTCACCAGCTAGTTTGAAATTTTTGATATCCAATTCTTCCCAAGCTATTTTGATACAGTTGTTATCAATTATAACCACCCCCTACTAATCACCTATTAACCACCCTCTCTGTCCCTCACACCCATTCCCAGGGTTCAGTAACCAACAATCCATTCTCTTCTTCAGTGAGATTCCCTTTTACTTTGCACAGACATGTGAAAACACGTGCACAGACATGTGAGAACATGTGCACAGACATACATGCAGGCAAAACACCCATGACATAATTTTTAAAGGATAAAATTGAATTTTCTCTCTTGGCTCATTGTGTATGCGCCTCACATTTTTTCAGTTATCAGGTGATGGGCTAAGGTTGATTAGTCCTGGCTGCTGTAAATGATGCCTCAATAAACCTGCAGGTGAGATATCTCTTGAACATCCTGACTCCATCTCCCTTGGGTATATACCTGCAGTGGGATTACCAAATGTTTGTGGTAGTTACTTTTAATGGATTAAATGAAATGGTTTAACATACCCCATACTATTTATATGTTCTCAAGCTCTTAATCTCTTCCATGATGTGTTTCTTAATACAGTGTCATTTTGACTGACATATACATATATATATACACACATATATACATATATTATATATGTATATATACAATTATATATAATATAATTATATATATGCATATGTATGTATATATGTGTGTGTATATATAATATATAATATATATGTATAATATGTATATATAATATAATTATATATGTATATTGTATATATACACAATTATATAATATAGTTATGTATGTATATACAATTTATAATATTTATAATATAATATAATATTTATAATAATAAATAATAATGTTTATAATATAATATTTATAATTTATAATATTTCTGTAACAGGCATGCTAAATTACATTTCCTCCAACATCATGTACGAGGTCCCCTCTCTTTATATCCTCCCTGTTTCGACATTATTCATGCTTTATGTATGTGTGTGTAGAGAGAGGGGGAAGAGAAAAGGGGAGGGGGGAGGGGGAGGGAGAGGGAATGAGAGAGAGCTAAAGGGTTATCTAAAATTAACAGTTCTTCTTGGTAAGATTCTAGGTGACTTTTTTTTTTTTTTGCATGACCTGTATGAGTACATTATAATAGGTTTGTTTAGAGTCTAAAAATCTTTGAACTCTGTCCTACCTTGGCCTCAGCTTTCCAATGAGAGTCAGGAAAAAAGCAATATCCAGGTAAGCTCTCTGTCTTTCTGTGCTCCAACTAAAAGTAGGATTCCGCAGTTGGCTACAGATCTCCACATTCTGAACTAATGTTGCCTCATCAGAGATGAGGATCAAAATGGCAAAGGAGATGTCTGCACTTGACAAGCACTGTCTGCATCGTCCGATAAGTCACTAATGCAGGATTGAGGATCTGGAGACCTAGCTGAAGTCCGACTCTGGGGACAGATGTTGTCAGCCTAAAAGAACATTCTATCATAATTCGCATTTCAACCAGAAAGCTAGGAAGTTTTTACTTCTTAATTTAAAATTTTTTTAAAGCAAGGAAGCTACCTAACATGTGGATAAACACTACATAACCTATCCTCCACTGCAGGTCTATAAACAACCTCTGGGAAGGTGCCGAGCCTGTGACACCCACTGTCTCCCATCCTGAGGACCTGTGTTCACTGTGTGTGGATTTTAGAGTAGCTGAGGAAATACAACCATCAACCACTGAGCAGGGGTAGAGGCTTTAGTGGCTACGTGAACAAAATCAGCTACAGCACTGACTCTCAGCCCCCTCTGCCCTGGCAGCAGGTCTCTCTCCCCAAACCAGTGTAGATCAGTGGACTGCATGTGTTTCTCTGTGCTGGAGCAGCAAGACCCCGTGCTCTGTGTCGAGGGACAGAGATGGGTATGAGTGTGTCAAGGTTGGTTAGGTGTCATAGGACATGCTCATTGAACAGCACAAAGGAACAAAAGACATTGACTCTCCAATGGGAAAGATCTCTCCACAAGAGGAGATAAGTTGAATGCAGGTGGCAAAGACTCTACCTTTGATAAGGAAGTGTACTAGTTCAACATCCTATTTTTACATAGCTAAGAAGAGCCGAGGGCCGTGGGCACAGACCTTTCCCAAGACAGCACGTGAATTGTTCTTTATAGACTTTGCTTGAGAGCACAACAGACAGATGTGATGCACTGTGAGTCAGGGAGAACACCTCACGCCAATTTCCCCCAAAACTGAGACCTATATAGTCCATTAACCAAAAGCCTTTCATAGTACAGGAATTATTGTGTTCTGTTTTATTTATTTATTTTTTTACAAAAGAGTGAAGTCTATAACTCAGAAACAGAATGGTTCCTTACAAAAAAAAGCATTGCTATAACCCCATGTAAATATTTTTTATATTTTTTCATTTTGCAAAACATCAAACATACACATACACATACACATACACATACACATACACATACACATACACATACACATACACACACACACATACACACACACACACACAGACATACACATACACATATACATATACATATATATTTACGTACACATAGAAATATAATTGCATAATACACACACACACACATATTTATATTCGAGGTATGGTCACCCTTGCCTTTAATCCCAGCATAGAGAAGGCAGAAGTAGGTGGATCTCTGTGAGTTCAATACCAGCCTGGTCTTCATAGTGAATTCCAAGGCCAGTCAAGGTTACAGAGCTGGAGACCCTTTCTCAAAAATAAAATGATTAAATGATAAAATGACACACACAAAATGGTATATGTGCACCAATGCCCCCAAACACACACATTTAAATTTCTTTTACATAACACACTATGGAAGGCAGTGCATACCTGTGTCGTGGTGCACACTCGTGCCATGGTACACACTCATGCTGTGGGGCACCTGTGAAAATCAGAGGTCAAATGGAGTCAGTTCTCTCCTTGCATTTTTACACAGATTCCAGGAATCAAACTCAGACTGTCGGGGTCCCAGTAGCTAGCACTTTTACTGACTGGGTCATCCCCTCTGTCCCCACAGGTAGGTACCTCTTAAAGTGAGAGCTGTCCTTAAATTTAATGTGTGACTAGGATAACATAACAGCCCTTCTCATTATCGCTCTGTCTCACTGTCTGGGTAAAGAATGTGCTCTCTGTAGCAGCTTCTGCAAAATAAAACTGAGGAGTTATGCTAAGCAGTGGTGTCCTACATCATTAATCCCAGAAGGAGACAGAGGCAGGGGGATCTCTGAGTTTGAGGTCAGCCTGGTCCACAGCGTGAGTTTTATCCCAGGGCAGCCAGGAATGCAGAGAGATCTCAGGAAGCAAAAATACAAACAAAGATAAATTTAGGAATTAAATGATGCATCTTCTTTATTTTGCTCCTTAGACTATGGCTGTGCATCAGAACCAGAAAACCAAATCCAACCACAATCAGCACTGAAAGTGAGTGTGTTTCATTTAATTATGTGCCAAACCCGTTCTGAATGAATAGTGGGTCTTCTACACTACTCTCACAAAAATAAATAAATAAGTAAATAAATAAATAAATAAATAAATCATGGGCATGTATAGAGATTCCACATAATCCTTGCCCCCAAAAATGTCTATGAATGTACATAGAGAGTCAGCAGCAGAGCTAAGGATGACTTAGCTGGCTCATGTGATCCTTTTCGGAAACAAGCCACACTGGGGTTTGTGTGTGTGTTTGTTTGTTTGTTTGTTTGTTTGTTTGTTTTAACCCTAGCCTTTGAAGACTATCCCTGGCCACCTGAAAGTGCTCCATTTGACACAGTGTTAAATCTCCTTACAGGTCCTGCAGCATCAGCTGGAGTCGTTTCAGGCTCTGCGGATGCAGACTCTACAGAACGTCAGCATGGTATGATCGACGTAGTCCATACATAGGGAACCTTCTAGTTTCAAGTACCAACCCATCTTCTAAACCCATCAGCAGCCAGCTGTTAAGTGGATGCAGAGTTTAATACGCCAGAGGCGACCTCGTGTTTTGGGTTGAAATTTTATTTGGAGTAGACGACATTTTCCTTTCCTTTCGGCTTTAAGGCCAAAAGAAAAGGCTCCCTGGGGCAGATGTGGCTCAGTGATTGAGCCTTTGCCTCACACGTGCAGAGATTTGGGTTTGATCCTCCCACTGCAAATAAGTAAATAGTCCTTCCTACATATAGTCTACAAAGAGAGACTCGCTCTGTAAGATTTAAGCTATAACTCAAAAGTGGCCCTGGGGAAAGTGGGGGCAGGGGGATGGACTCTATTACCTTGAGTCACTGAAGTTCCTAGAACAGCTAAAGACAGAACTGGTATCATCAAAGGCCCACACACTACATCTGGAGAAACGAGAGGTAGCATAATAGAGCGTGCATAGCAGGTGTACCAAACACAGTCACTAACGGCCCGGCATCGACTCTGACCCAGTGTCCGTGTATTGAATACAACTTCAGGGAAGTAGAAGATGAACTTTTCGGCAGGATGTGTTCTGTTTCAATGATGGATGTCAAAGATTTCTTACTTACTCCACAATGTAAAAAAATAACATCTCTAAAATTACTAATGTAGTTCATAAATTTTTACTATTTTACTAGAGGCTTCTGAGTTTTTCACAAACTCATTCTTTTCCTCAGAGTCCTTTAATGACAGAGATTACAATAAATAAACAACCTATTCTCTTAATGGCAAAGAACTTCTTACAATCAGAAAATGTGAAGGTATCTTCCAACTATGCTCTGCACACACACAAACTCCCAAATCCTAATTCAAATTCTAACATTCAATGTATCTCTTAAAGGTACAGTCGGAAATCAGTGAAATATTGAACAAAAGTATTGTTGAAGTTGAAAACCCACAATTTAACTCAGAAAAAAATCTAGTATTCAGCATGCATCCTGAAAAGGATTTGGTATGTTTTCAATAATTTATTCCCCTTTCTGGTATTTAAGAACTATCCCTACCACTGGTTCTCAAATCTATCTATCTATCTATCTATCTATCTATCTATCTATCTATCTATC
>JANHMN010000015.1:35142573-35176283 GCA_030674055.1 Rhabdomys pumilio
ATCTATCTATCTATCTATCTATCTATCTATCTATCTATCTATCTATCTCTCCCAAAAAGAAGGAACAATGGAGCATCAGAAACAAAAATAAGAGAATATCTGTCCTTAGAAACTTAAAAAAGTATGTTTATCTCTGGACTGTAGAATTTGACTATCCGTTTAAGAGGGTGGGAGAGGCATTTCACTTCATCTAGATGCTGAAAATACTGAAGCAAATTCAAAGTAGTTTGGTTAGCCCACCTGTCCAGGGGGTATTGACAAACCAAAGATGAAGTCTATAGAAAAGCTCCAAACCAGAGTGGCCAATACTGTCCATGCTAACTAGGAAATTACATTTCCAGGACACTTGAGGTTCTAAAATCACCCCTTTGAATCCAGGAATTTGAAAGCAAAGGCTAACAACTAGCCCAATAGCAGAAACATTCATTTTCCTTGAATTCCCATGTGGCCTGTCTACTTAGGAGACTCTCTTGGAGCATAATACAGTTACTACATTTCTGCCTCTGAAATTAAGAGGTTGGCCGACATAGCTCACCCTCTAAGAAAGGAAGGCAATCCTAAAGCACTCTGTTGTGGATCTCAAGACAGTCAGTGTTCGATTGTTCATGCCCAGAGAAATAGATAGGGACACACACACAGGCTTCTCTGATTAGTAGGAAAATACTCAATATGGTTGTACACATAAATCTTCCTCAAATTTTCTTAATCTCTTGGTCACATGGGAAATGACAATATATTTATACCATAATTTCTATTGCCGATAGCCTAAGGAGACACAAGAAGAAATACTTTCTATCAAGAAAAGTAATCATTTTGAGGACCCCAAGACTCTCCATTCGATGGAAGAGAACTTCAGAAGTAATAGTGGCACTGGTCTCTCTCAAAGCATAAATATTCCACCTCAGAAACAGGTCAAGGACATGTTAGCTCTGGAGAGCCTGAGAACAACAGCAGACAACTCACCTCCCAGCAAAGCTATGACCACTTTGGAGCAGCCCAACGCCATAAAGAGTTTCAGTCTCCACCAGTTTCTACCTCCAGCTCCTCAAACTGTGCCACCTCAAGCTGTTCCCGAGATTCTGGATAAATCCACCATCAGCATCCCGTTCCTGAAGCATGAGTTCTGTGAAAACTTAGACGACATTTGCCACTCTATTAAGCACATGAAAGAAGAGCTTCAGAAGTCGAATGACAAGGAGCTGGCACTTACCAATGAACTTCACACTTTCCAGACAGATGCAAGTACTCACAGTCACCATAAACAGGAGCTGTTTCCCATTTGTAGCTCAAAACTTAATTTTATTCGGCAAGAAAACACGGAAGGTAACTTAAGCGAAGACATCAAATCGAAGAGAATTTCTGAATTAGAGGCATTAGTGAGCAAACTACTCCCACTCAGGGACACAGTGTCAAGACTGCATGTGAACTTTTGTAGGAAATGTAAAAAATTATCTAAAAGTGAAATATACCGAGGGAAAAAGAATGAGAAAAATAAAGACATCCCTATCACCAGCAAGAATATTATGGATTTAAAATTCCACTCCCGAGCTCCAAGGCACACTCTGTCAGTCCTGGACCCAGGGAAACATAAAATAAAGGACAAAGAAGGCCAAGCATTCATAGTCAGCCAAGGACCTGTAACATTTGAGAACGAGAAGGCATCCAAAGGCAAGTGCATCCCTGAGCAGTGTGTCGCCAAAATTCATTACCTACAGAATTACTTAAAAGAATCCTTGCAGAATCAGAAAAAGATGACAGAACTGGAGAACAAAAACCTAGCCCTTAAGACCAAAATGAAGTCCCTCATGTTCACTGCACAATCCCTGATCCAGAAGGTGGAAGCCCACGAAAAGCAGCTGAAGTCTCTGGCTGAAGAGAAGAGCACTCTTCAGTCCAAGTTAACAGAGGCCGCAGAAGAGAACAAAGACTGTCTCCGAGAACTTAAGAAAATTGTCAGCACTTACAATGTCCTCCAAGGCCAACACAAAATGCTCGAGGAGAAAAACAATCAACTCTCTTTGGAAAAGCAACAGATGCTGGAAACAATAGACCACCTGAAGAGCAAGGAGCAGAAGACCCAAAACGACAGGACGGTTCTCCAGAACGAAAACAATAGAATGAATATAGAAATAGAAACAATGAAAACAAGCATGCTCTTGATACAAGATGAAAGGGAAATGCTAGAAAAAGACATGTACCAACTCCTGAAGGACAAGGGCACACTCGAGAGTGACCTGAATGAGAGCAAACTGGAGATCCTACAGCTACAAGAGAAGGAGAGACTAGCCAAAGCCGAGCAGGAGTCGCTTCTTCACATACTAGACGGAGCTAAATCGGAGAAGCTGAGTCTGGAGGCAACCTTGCAAGAATCGGCTTCCGCCAGACAGATGTTGGAAAGAGAGCTGGTGGATATTCGAACCTACCAGTCTGCCGCAGAAGAGAAGTTCCTGAAAGACATCAAAAGCGCGAAGTCAGAGACAAGCATTTACAAAAACAACTTGGCAGAAATCAGCAAGGAATGTGACATGTTGTCCAAAATGGTCATGGAGATTAAGGCGGATAACCAGATTCTGAAAGAAGAGCTGAAAAAACACAGTCAGGAAAACACCAAGTTTGAAAATAGCATCAGTCGGCTCACCGAAGACAAGGTGCTTTTGGAAAACTACGTGAGAAGCATAGAAAATGAGAGGGATACCCTGGAATTTGAGATGCGGCATCTTCAGCGAAACTACTTGAATTTAAGTGATAAAGTCTCCTGTCAGAACAACAGTGCACCGAAATCGACTTATATTTCAAGAAGAGAAAAATTCTACTTTGACAACTACGATGCCTATGAAGATGCTTCCAGTCTTAGGAATAGGCCTGTGGCTTCCAACTTGAAAGGTGTGTACATTCTGATAGATAAGTCGAGGCATCTTTAAGATTCTAATTAGCTTATTAGCACTAGCCAAAGTTTAGAAATAAGAAGAGGGGCCCAGAGAGGTGGTGGCTTAGTGGTTAGGAGTATGTACTGCTCTGGCAGAGGACCCACGTTTGGTTCCCGGCACCCATCCATTTGTAAGTGGGTCCAGCACCCAGCTTCATCATCCAGCTTCAGGGGATCCAACACCCTCTTTCAGGGACACTTGAATCCACAGGAGTGCAAATCCACATGGAAACACACGTATTTACACATAACAAAAAAAAAATAAGACTTTCAAAGAAGAGAACATAAAGATGAATACAATTTAGTTTTGTATCATATCAGATGTTGTATCTGATTTGTTATGTAATAGAATCATTTAAGAACTTTTTTCTATAGATAGACTGAGTGTGTACATAGCATCTTTGGGAGGGAGAAGTATTTTAAAATACTTATTGGAAATATATTCAGCACTCCCAGCTTTAAGACATTTCCTCTTTCTTTTTCAGGAGTACCACATAAAATGTATCAACGGCTTCCATCCAAGACATGTAAATAAATTTCAAAAGAAATCAGTGTTTTCAAAAACATCTTTCCCAAGTAATTTTCCTTCATAAAAATAATATTGTAGTGACTTTTACCTCTGGTTCCAAAGGCCCCATACATGATTAAACTTGTTTTAAAATAGATGTTAGAATCATGTTAGAGAGTCAAGAACTGTAGAAAAGGTGGTATCAAACTCTGAGCTCACGTGTCCATTTTTCATGGTTTCACGAAAGCTAATGGGAGAAATGAAACTGTGGGCCAGAGAGTAATGAGAGCTCAATATTCAAAGCACGTCTGTATTTGTCCTTCACATATATTCATATTCCCCCACACAACAGTGTCACATAGAAAGTCACATTGTAAGGAGAATCCTGTCCTGTCTCAAAAGAGCCAGTGTTTCACAATCGGGCTTACCCTTCGCTGTACAGGAACAAACTAATCTATTTTGGTTCTGTAATTCCTTGTTGAGTTTTGTCAGATGCTTTTCATCTGTTACTTGAGACAAGTATTTTTTTTTTCTCCTTAATACATTGTTCTATCAATTTTGATATACCTCCCATTCCTGGAATAAACCCTACCGGGCGGTGTTATTATTCTTTTAATGTATATTCCTGGGCTTAACTTTACATCTGCCTTAGAATTTCTTCTACAAAAGGACATTGGTTTATAGATCTTTCTGGCAACGACTTTATCTGGTTTTAGTGTTAGGAACCCCTTGGCCTGTACAATGCCAGGTGTACCCTTCCACACTTACTGCTATAGCTCAGTGCCAGAATTATGCCGGCAATGTGGGAGCCACTGGGTGTTTGTAAGTGAATGCTGAGTGAATACATGGCCAGTCATCATACCAGTGTCTCACGCTGGACATTCACTTGGTAAGATAGAGATACAGACATCGAACATCGAAAACTTTAGACAATGTGGACTTGTGTGTCTCTCCCTAACCAGGAAGGATGGCAAATTTCCTTTGAAGATTTTTAAATGAAAAGATTATTGTTTTCTGCCCATGTCCTAAAGATGTCTAATCAACATCCTTGATAACGTATGTCACAGGGAAAACTGGAAGCAGGCTTTCTCGGGTTTTTTTCCTGTCAACTAGTTTGCATCTTATATTTGATTGTCTGCAAGTAAATACGTTATGTTATCCTGATCACTGATCTTGACACAGGTTGTACAGGGGCTACTGTAACTGGAGAACATTTAGTAATCCTCTTAACTGTTGAAAAACTGAAGAATTTGCCTGGGAACACAATGTAATAACTTGCTAGCTCTAGGTAGCCAGAAGGCCTGACTTCCTACCTCTGGCTGTACACCTTGAACTTGAGATTCAACCTTTCTCTGCCTCCATCTCTTCATTGGTTACATGAACACCAAATGGGTAACAACCACAAACACATTTAAACAGAACGGTACATGGAATGGCTCCCAGTGCACAATAAGCATTAACTAATAGTTCATTTTTTAATATTTTAAACAAAATACGATAATTGAACATTTACTGATAAATAACAAAAAGTTCGATTAATAAATTAACTTACAACAAATTATTTGGTGTATAATGATGAAACAGGCGGTTCAAGCATACATTACAGCTTAGGAAATGCTCTTAATTCAGTCTTCATGAGAATTCTTTCTGGTAAATAGTGCAGATAAGAAAAGTCTCAAAAATTTGTTTCAATATATATAGCTAGCGCAGGCCGTTTATATACATATATAGCTGGTATCAGCTGCAACACATATATAAAAGGATCAAGCAGTAGCTATAGAAATGGCGATCTTGGTACTATTTTCAAAAAACGATACTGTACTAGGGCTGAACTTTCCAGCTGCTTTGAAAATGTCTTGCTCCTCGTGTGTCTCTTTTTAAAATTTCTTCTTTGAGAATTTCATACAACATATTTTTATCATATTTTTCTACCCGCCCCCTAAGTCCTCCCAGACCCTACACACTTAATTTTGTGTTCTCTCTCATAAAGAAACAAACAAAACAAACAAACACACAAAAACCAAAAGGCCACTGAAAACATGGAGTCCAATTTGTGTTGGACAACTGCTCTTGAGCTTCTGGCCTACCCAGGGATGTGGGTGATGTGACCAGCATCCTACCATTGAAGAAAACCAAGGATCCTCATCCAGCAGCTGTCACTGGGGAATTGTTTTTGTGCCTTGAATTTGTGCGAGTCTTGTGAGTTCATGCGTGCACCTGCCCTGCCGTGCCTGGAAGACACTGTTGTTCCCTTGGAATCATCCACCACCTCTGGACCTTACAGTCTCTCTGCCTTCTCTTCACCTAGATCCCTGAATCCTTAGAGGAGCAGCATGATAGAGACACCCCAGTCAGGGCTGAGCACTCTGAAGTCTCTGCCTCTGCACACTGTCCAGTTGTGGGTCTCTGTGTTAATATTCACCTACTACAGGGAGCTTCTCTGGTGAGGTGGGCCGAACCTCTGTCAGGTGTGTAATTAGTAAAGAGTTTTCCTCTCTCCTCTCCTTCCTGCCTTTTTATAGTAGATTTTTGTCTCACAAACCTGAAATTTGCCCTGCTGAAGGCAAGGTGATGCCTGGACATGCTAAAAATGGGCATCCTCCCCAAAATCCCAAGCTATAGTTGTTACGCCAGATGGTGAATTCAAGGATATGAGACTAATACAAAAGAAAATATACTAAGTTCCTCTTTTACTCCCCCAACTTTCCTTCTGCTTGCCCCACGGAGGTCAATGCTTTCAGCCATAGGGTAGATTAACTTAAGAAACATGCTGGCAAGTGATCAGTGTTTTATTCGTGCTTAGGCACAAAATATGGTGTGGTTCAAGATACGCCTTCCTTACAGGGTTGGGAAGTCAGTCGTTTTACTGATGAGAATGGCCTATGTTGTGGGCAACCGTTTGATGTCTCAGTAACAGGGTGTCAGTCCATTGTTCCCTTGTAATGTCTACTAAACCTAACTGAGGGAAATAAAGGGTGTTTAGTCTTGTCCCATTTTGTGGGATACCTCTCTGTTCAAATGATGCTGTCCTTTGCTGGATAGAAGTTTTTGTTTGATAAGGTCCCATTTATGAATTGTTGGTCTTAAAACATGTGTTTTCATGTTATAACATCTATAAACCTTGTTACAAGTATTGAGCTGTGGCTAAAAGTGGCTGGAGACCGCAGAGAGTTCCTCATGCCAGTCTGTGGGTAGTTGGCTGGGAACACTCTGGGTTCCTCCAGCTGGAAGTTAGGCCCGACTGCTCACTAAAGGCCTCTCCACGGTTCCTCACAGTGTGGCCCCAACACACAAGAAAGTCCATGGGTTTCCAAAACAGGTTTATTGGCATGATGGATGGTGGATGGATCTGGATGCACCCCCCAAAAACCCAAGGCAGTCCTGAGTTAAATAGGAAGGAAAAGAGGGGGGAGAGGCTGGGGAGGAATGCTTAATTGGCTCCACCTTCTGGCCTTCAGGTACCTCATTAGTATGTAAATCTCTCTAGGGCCTGAGACCTGTTTATCACACCCTCCACCTGTGTCCTATGACTGAAGGGTGCAGGTTGAATGGAGATTAGACCTCAGGAGCCTGGGTTCTGGGGGCATGGCCAAACCCACAACTCAAGAACCAGGATACCCTTAGATGCTTTCTAGCACAGATTAATGGCTGGTTAAAAAGTTTATCTCAGTTCTCACTCACTGATGGTGGATAAGAAAACTACCCAAGTCATACGTACATCCTAATTGAATGGAATGTACAGTCTTAAGTTGTCCAGAAATAAGACATCAGTCAGCAATCCATTGCCTCTAACTCTATCATATTTGAGTGACATGTGTCCAAGAACGCATAATGAAGCTGTTTTGCAGGAAACTACATAATGCTGTGTGTCTTCTTTCTTTAGAAAACCTTATTCCTCATGAATTACGCTTCAAGATTTGACTTTTTTTTGAAGATTACATTCTACCTAGAAATGTAGATCTAAAAATATAAGTCAGTGACCCCAGATTAAGTCATTATAAGTCATTAGCCAACATTATTTATTAAACAGCATTAAAATCAGGAAGGACATCAGAGTTGAGTCTCACGTTTAAATTTCCTTTAACTGCCATGAAGCCATTTGCTCAGAACATTGTGTATTCTCTGCACTAGAAAACTAACTGCTTTCCCAGCGTGGCTGAGGAGGCATTCTTGTAGTTCTTCACATTCAGCGCCCTAAAATCGGAAAATAAATGCTCATTTAATCTTACTAGTCTAGATGCTATATCTTCACATTCTTTAAATATTCACATTAAAAAGCCAAACTAACATTTTTATGACATAAAATCCTACAGCAGTTGTCTGTGGTGCTGGTAACCTTGGGCCCTGACACACTCCAGATGTTACTGATGTTACTCCCTAACACACAATCTGTTACTGAGCTCTTTGGAAGCCCAGCCGACAAGCAAAATTGTCTCATCGACTTAAAACAAACAAACAAACAAAAACAAACCAAAAAAAAAAAACCTTTGAATTAAAAACAGGTATACTTAGAAAACCTAAGAAGCAGAAAAAAATTATGAAATACATTTCACTACTAGTATCCATGAGTTTATTAGCTTTCAAATTAGTATAGAGGGATTTGAAACTGGACTTAGGGTGATTATGATCAAGTAAAAAGAGACTTCAATACGCTTAAAGCTACTAACACACAATAACTTCTGGGTTTTCTGAAAAAACAATCAATTGCTGCTTCTCTGCTCTAAACATATTCCGAGTGCACCAGAGAACTCTCTCAGCCTTGCTGTTGGATAGAAGAGACCGCAGAAAACTTAACAGCCCACAAAACATCCCATCTAATTGAAGGTAGGTGTGAGGGAGAAATTTTCAGTTTCATCATCTGTTCTATGAGATGAAGGTGCAGAGAAGTGGCAGGTGGCTTACCAGAGGATAAAGCTAACAGATATAGAATAAGGATGCCACGCCTCCTATCCAGATCCAATGCTCTGCCAACTGGCCCACACAGGACATCGTTTCTAAACACAGTACCCTAAATAACAAATGTGCCCTAATATGCAGAGTAACTGAACTAACCTGGCTGTGGATGGAAAAGCTGCTTAGAGAAATGGCTCAGTTTTCATTTGTTCTTTCAGAATATTTTAGTTTTGTTAATGCAAAATCTATTTCACTTTACAAGACTGTAAAGTACTTTGAAGAATAGACATATTATATATATGTGTGTGTGTGTGTGTGTGTATAAATATCATGATTATATATATACCGAAGTCTTGGCATTGGCTCCATACTGCATCTAATGAAGACCTTTCATCGTGGCATTGCCTTGTAAGCCATAGACTTTGCCTAAGCTGCACAGTTTCACTTCTATTTACCAAAATCAAGCATTTGTTAAAATGATTACTTAACGTAAAATCTGCATGTATTACATTCTAGGTGATTGCAATGTTGTTACATTTTAAAAGATGAGTTCATGGAAAAAGACATTAGTTGCAATATTTCTAATGACATTTAAAAGAAATGTACATGTACTAATCACAGGGTTAAAAGCAATAGGAAAACACGGCCTTCTGTAGTCAACACTATTGATGTTTACAAACAATCGAGAAATTACCACGAGCTTAACATCTTACCTAACAATGTAAGAATCATTCAGCTACATGAACAAAAGTACCTGCAATGAAAGGTCTAACACACAATAACAATCCGCAACAGACCAGCTATACAGAGTGCTTCAGTAGAAGCTTTGCCTGGGGAGATAAGCCAAGACTGTAGAAAAGCCAGTAGAAAGCAGGAGGGAAGCAGATGAACCATCTTATTAGCAATGTAGCAGGCAGGCAAATAACAGTTGATATAATATGAGTCTCATGTGGCTGAAGTAAAGAATGCATTGAAATAACGAAGAAGGAGCACAAGACAAGTTATGGCCACACAGGCTTCAGTTCTTCTTACCAAATACTGTAAACTAGACAGCATTAGATAATATACACATATCTCTACTCAAAGCACATTTATATTTTTAATTGTCTAGAATATATCTTAATTTTACAGGTGGATATTTCAAAGTTTGGGACAGAAGTCTCAAGGGTCATTAGGATTCCACATAATTGCTGAACAATAGTTAACATTACTGTGTACATAATATCCAAGGAGTCTCAAGTGACTCATAATGAATGCCATATGCAATATGCAATATGTCGACATTCCCTTGTTTTTAAGGTTTTATTTTATGGGTGTGAGTGTTTTGCCTGCCTGTATGTCTATGAACCATGTGGTACCTGCAGAGGCCAGAAGAGGGCTTCAGATCTCCTGGATCTGGAGTTACAGATGGTTGTGAACCACCATGAGGGTTCTGGGAATCCAATCCAGTTCTCTAGGAGCACAGCCAGTGCTTTTAAGCACTGAGCTGTCTCTCCAGTCACTGTGCTCAGATCTTCCATTTTAAAATGATGTACAACGGGACTGCAGAAGACCAAAGCCTAAGAGAACTGGCTGGTTCTGCAAAGGACCCAGGAGAGCCCTCAGACAGGCAGTTCACAACCACCTGAATTGGTTACAGCATCAAAAGGTAGAAATAATCAACTCTCTCCGTTTACGGACTGAACACAAGCCAAGCCTACCTTTTGACATTCAGTGCCATTATACTTTCAATGGGTCTGCTTTTTGGTCCATTGGGTGGGTGGAAAATCCTTTCACCTTTCAAAGGAATCGTCTTTCCTACTTTAACCACATAAGGGTCAGCTGAGTGTGCTGGGTAAGGTTCAAACGTTCCTGCTTTCATTCCACCAGCCTATAGGCAAAAGCAAGAGAGTTCCATATCAGTTTGTAAAATCCCTCTATAAAATTACATTGTCAAGAAGTTCATACATACTTTTCTAGCCAATGGAGTTGGTTTCACATTTAAAGAAAGTTATCCATTCTGTTTCAAACCCCAGCAAAGGGTCTCTCTGCTGCCAATTATGTAGGAGCCAAACACTTTAATTCTAGTAGTTTTCTATAAAAATGACAAAGATGTGTGTGGAAGACAATGTTCTAAATGTTCTATGCTGTTACCACGCATTGATGTCTTATTGCAATTTTAATCAAGCTAGCAACTAGTGATTTGGTAAGCCTGTTGATGAAGGAATGAGACAAACATAAGCTATATTTCTCTATGGAAGGGGATAGGGAGCTCAGCATTAACAATCCCCCCCACACACCCAAAGGAATAGCACGGTCATAGATGGTGCGAGGAAAATGTGGTCCCCTCTAGAATATACCTGGTGTCTACTAAGAGAAGTTCATGCAAATATTTCCTTCCTATGTGATACAGACCTGAAATTACTTGGACATGTTGAACTGACTTGACAGGATGTTTATCTTTATGTTATATAGTCATTAAGATAACTTTCTGTGGTGATATATGGCTGTAATTTCAGCCGGAGCTGAGGATTAAAGATCTTTCTTTCGAAGTCTGCCTGGGCTTCTATTAACTAGATCTTGTGTGTGTCGATGCATAGTAGTTAGCGGAGGAGGAAAAAGATAGGGTTAAAGCTCAATGGCAGAGCATTTGCCTATGGAGGGTGAAGCCCTGGGTTTGATCCATAGTAATGTAATGAAAAGAAGGAAAGAAGAAAGCAAGCTAAACAATTCATTCTGTGAAATTATAATCCATTTAATTAAGAATCCTTTTGCTTGCAATATCTAAAGACAAATATATGTAGATTAAAACTAGACAGTAGTTATGTGCATAAACTTTTTCTCAAAGTATTATATGTATATTTTTAATTATCAGAATAGTTTTCTGTTTTCAAAGTCCTATGAAACATAGTTATCACAGAATGTTCAAACACCCTTAGGAAGCATCCTATGAAAGAACTAATACTACTATGTACTATTAGCTGAAACACCAATATCCAAGAAATCTTGAATAGGTCATGATAAAATGCATTCTACTGTGCTGACTAGCTTTTATGTCAATTTGGCACAAGGTAGAAGTAATCTTAGTCAAGAAAATGCCTCATAAGATTGGCCCATAGGGAAGCCTCTTGTACACTCTCTTGATCAATGACTGATACAGGAGGGTGCAGCCTTTTGTAAGAGGTACCATCCCTGGTGGTCTGAGTGTGTGTAAGAAAGTGGACTGAGCAGAACAGTGAGCAACTCTCCTCCAAGACTTCTGATCCAGTTCCTGCCTCCAGGCCCTCTAGTCTCCTGACCTGACTTCCCTCAGCAATGGATTTGTAAGCTGATATAAACCTTTTCCTTCCCAAGTTGCTTGGATCATGGTGTGTTATCATTCATAGCAACAATAATCCTAAATAAGATAGAAATTGGTACCAGGATTGTGAGGTATCGCTGTGACAGACCTGATCGTGTGTGAGGGGAAGAAATTTGGAACTTTGAGTTAGAAAGGCTATTGAGTGGTCAGAAATCAGTAGATTATTTTGTGGGAGCTTGGAAGATAAGAATTTTGAGAGCAATACAAAGGATGTAGGCCTTGATTGTGAGATTCAAGAAGGATGCTCTTTGAGAATCCTTTAAAGACTATGGCAGAGCCATTGGCCATTTTGAACTAAGAACCACTAAAGTGATATGTTGGGGTTGAACTTGTGCACTGTGTATTCTGTGCCCCCAAATCAGGTTGTGGTCTGGACATGGGCATTGTATTAACCAATGTGATGCAAAGAATGTCCCCCCAATAATCTCTGAATGAATAATAAAAGGCTGGAGCCTATCACTAAGCAGGAGAGAGAGGAAGAAGAGACTTGAGATTAAGTAAGGGGGCCTCAGTTAGTGACTATGAACAGGAGAGAGGAGAGGGAGAAGAACAAAGTCAACCATGTGGCAGGATGGACCATGAGCATGTGACCAAGAGATGCTTGCCCTGAGGACACACATGGAATAAAGCAAACTCAAACAGTGAGTTACAAGGGGCCTGTGTCTGGGATGTAGGGTTATATCGTTCAGATCCTTCCCAGTCTAGGCCTACAGCTTGTTAATAAAATTACCAGGTTTCTGTGTCTTTTATTCCAGAACTATATAGACTGGAGCACGGCAGAACCCCCCCTCCATAAAATTATTTCAACATATGGCACCTAATATAGGGCTCAAATCGACAACCTTAAGATTAAGAGTCTCATACTCTACCGACTGAGGGTTAAAAATACAGATTTTACTTATTGATGCTACCTTAGAGTGATGTCATACAATAGATTATGTGTTTTGTCTTATAGAGTTTGGAGAACTGAAATATGATCGCACCATGCTATTGATGCATGCTCAGAATTCCAACAGGCACTTGCCCTAAATTCTAAAAAGGATGATTTTAAGATTAAACATTTATTAGAGATGATGCTATCGTGGAAATGCCTTTGCAAATCAAAGCTGATGATGCTCAGGTAATGTATCCATTAGAATACAATTTTTTTTTTGACATTATGGCATAAAACCTGATTCCGAGACAGCTTCAAAGAAAGTTGGTAACCTTACTTAGTCCACCATCACAGACTCTTCCAGTTGGGACTTCAGTTAAGCCCTCAACTTTCTCAACATGCAGAGACTAGACAACAAATGCTATAGCTAATTTTCTTAAGACTGACTTGACTATTATCCCAATCTGGGGGTAGGGGAGCCAAAAGAAAAGTGACACTCCAAATCAACAGGAAACAATTTTAAGAGAACTATGCCCCATTCTCAAAAGGTGGAGTAGATGTGTTAAGGTTGTTCAGAGGGTGATGAATGTTTATTGTTGTTTAGGAGAGTTAGTTACATATTGTTAATGGTCTTGGTCAGGGAGGAAACAGTAAGGGAGGTTAGATTCAGGGATTTCTTTTTCTCTCTTTTTCCCCCTCTATCCTCTTTTCTCTCTTATCTAATGTTAGGAAAAGAAATGGAGAGAAGGAATGAGAAGAAGGGGTAATATAGGAATAATATAAGAACAATAGGAAAAAGGTAGATTACTGAATCTACTTTTAGACCAAAGAGTATTAACAAGCCAAAAATCTTACATTGGCATAGATCCCAGTATTTTGATGTAAATTTGAGGCTATATTTTGCTACAACATAATATGTATATATATTTTCAACTCCTATTTAAGACATTGTACCTAAGTGATTCTTTAAAATGCAATAGTAAGTTCCAATCCTTTTAAGGGCTGCTATTATAAACTGTTTAGCATAATTAAGAAACGCAAGTTAGCAATTAAACAATCAAACTCGTGGTCACGTTAGATACTAGTCTAGTTAACAGAAATATGCTTCCTAGGTTGAACAGATAATAAATAACTAGTAACAAGCAATATTTGCCAATGCAGATATACTAGATAGATGGTCTTCAAAAACCTCAGAGACCTACAGAATATGGTATTTTAAGATGTTTTACTATTTTATGTTTCTTTTAACTTGAGATGTATCAGCTCCTGACAGCACCCCTTTCTGCTTCAAAGAATATGATAAGCATCAAAGAATCTTTTTATGGGGTTTTCTTCAAACATGGCTAGTTGCCACTGCGCAGGAAACTGCCCTTGCTTCAACTGATGACAGTATGCTAACCAAACTGGACAAATATGGATGCAGGAAAGTGAACTGCCAAGCTTTGCAAGAACAAGATAGGCAAGTCTTTTATAATTCCTGTTTCACAGAAAAGTCTACCAGATATACTGGAGCATACGGTTGATGCTCCTATGACTCAGAGAAATTGTTGGGTTACTATCCAGACAGCCAACTTTCTCTGATATTTCTATAATTTTGGAAGCTGCTTGCCTGCACTTCGTACTTAGATAATATTTATTCCTTCTAAGGTCTCCCATGGGGTTGAAGACCAGATATAGTCTCACAATTAAGGCTTAAATTGTTTAAGATTTAAATTGTTTCCTGTTGACTTGGAGTATCAGTTTTCTTTTGGCTCCCCTACCCCCAGATTGGGATAATAGTCAAGTCAGTCTTAAGAAAATTAGCTATAGCATTTGTTGTCTAGTCTCTGCATGTTGAGAAAGTTGAGGGCTTAACTGAAGTCCCGACTGGAAGAGTCTGTGATGGTGGACTAAGTAAGGTTACCAGCTTTCTTTGAAGCTGTCTCGGAATCAGGTTTTATGCCAGAATGTCAAAAAAATTGTATCCTAATGGATACATTACCTGAGCATCATCAGCTTTGATTTGCAAAGGCATTTCCAAGATAGCATCATCTCTAATAAATGTTTAATCTTAAAATCATCCTTTCTGACACACTTGTGGAATAGTCGACTGATTATATCTGCCAAGACAGAGTAATCAGTCTTAATAATTCTGCATCACTAGGTCTGTTAGATGATCCTGGGTCAGGAGGCTGAAGATCAGATGCTTCAACGTTTTGTAGTATAGGGACTGTACAGGTGTTCAGCGGTCTCTATAAATTGGCTATGTTTTAGAAGCTATGCTTTGTGCTTCCCATAATTTCAGTTAACTCAGTCATCCTGGATTTCTGACAGGGTTGAAGATTTATAGTCTCATAGCCAATCTTGGCTATTTACTTTGAGAGAAAAGATTTGAGAGGATGGTTTTCAGCTGACATTCATTCTAAAACAAAGAATAAAAGCCAGGTTCAGAACTAAGTGTATTAGTTAGGAGAGATGACAGAGGTTCTGCTTAGTCAACAAAATGATGGACTGGGTATTAGGTCTATCTTGTACATTACTGACACAAATTAATATAGTTATGCTCTAGTTGTATTTTAAGAGAAAAGTTATATTTTAAAAGGAAGGGTGATATGTAGGAGGAGCTAAGGTGGGAGGAGTAAGGAGAGGAAAAGGAGTAAAGAGAGGAAGAGGAGGAGAAGGAGAGGAGGAGCTAGGAGACAAGGGGTGTGGGGACATGGAGGTGGATGTTCGAGTGTCTCCATCAGTCAAAGGTAGTTGGTATATCTAAGTTGGGTATTGGGTTACACTTCTGATTGTATGGGCATCTTGTTATTGAGCATTACCAAACTTATAAAGCCTTTGATTAACATTTTTAAAATTGTATAAAGCAAAAACGAGAAGGAGAGATGGGATAGGAGTTTTCTAGGGAGGAGAAATGGGAAAAGGGGATGGCATCTGAAATGTAAATAAAATATCCAATAAATTTTTTTTTTTAAAAATCATCCTTTTTAGAATTTAAGGCAAGTGCCTGTTGGAATTCTGAGCATGCATCAATAGCATGGTGCGATCATATCTCAGTTCTCCAAACTCAATAAGACAAAACGCATAATCTATTGTATGACATCATTCTAAGGGTAGCATCAATAAGTAAATAACCCTCAGTTGGTAGAGCATGAGACTCTTAATCTCAAGGTTGTCGAGAAGCAAGAAAAGATTAGACTACCTAACATTAACTATAAAAGCAACTAAAATGATACAGAAAAAAACCAAACCAGTCAGCTAGAATATAAATTAAGAAATAGGTTTTCAAAAGCGAGAATTTGATTTTATAAAGATAATCCTAGCCCGGCAGTGGTGGCGCACGCCTTTAATCCTAGCACTCGGGAGGCAGAGGCAGGCGGATTTCTGAGTTCGAGGCCAGCCTGGTCTAAGAGTGAGTTCCAGGACAGCCAGAACTACACAGAGAAACCCTGTCTCGAAGAACAAAAACAACAACAACAAAAAGATGACCCTTTGGGGCTAGAGAGATGACTCAGTGGTTAAGAAAACTGACTGCTTTCAAAGAGGACCTAGGTTCTGTTCCCAGCACCTACACTGAGTGACTCACAACTCTCTGGAACTCTATTTCCAGGAATCCCATACCCTCTAGTGCCCTCCACCTGAATGTACATGATACTCATGCATATTCATAGGTGCAACAGACTAGAGAAAGTATTTCAATACAAAGACAAAAATACATAAATTTTTAGCATATAAAAACATCTTTCCAATGTAAACAGCATATGCACCCTAGTAGAGTCTATAGCAAGATGAGAAGGATCTGCCAGGAGCAGAAATGCCAAGGTTCAACTAATGTTCAAAAATAGTCAAAGCACTTTTGTTTTTATGCACACCACTTAGAAGCTTCTGAAAGAAAGCAGAAGGAGACAACTATTTTCATTGTTTACATGATGGCTTTCAAAACTTCATTGGAAATTCAAACATATCCAAAGCAAAAAGCAATTGTTCTGGTGTGACACTTTTCTTATTCCAGTCATGCTTTGTGGCTGTGTGTGTGTGTGTGTGTGTGTGTGTGTGTGTGTGTGTGTACACGCACGCACATATACACGGGGTATGCATGCATGCATGCATTCTGTGTACAGCTATGCGTGTCGGTGGGCATGAGGAGGTCAGACATTGGTACTAGGTGCCTTCCTCTTCCAAATGTCACCTTACTTCTTCAAGACAGGGCTCTCTAAATCTGGAGCTCATCCTTGGCTACACTGGCTGGCCAGCCCTCTCTGATCAGCCTGTCTCCTCCCTCTACCCTATACCTATCACCAAAGTTATTTGAGCATGCTGCCAGGCTCAGCTTTGCCTGGGTGCTGGGGATCCAGCTTATGAGGTCATCATAGCCATTTCCCCTGACTGCTTTGTGACTTTATATGATCTCATAAATCTTCATACAAAGAAAGGCTTACATGTGCACTTCAATGATTTGATAGCAAAACACGGGTTCTCCCAACCCCCAGCATCCTCTATTTCTCTCCCTCATTCCCTCTGGCCTTGCTACATAGCCTAGTCTAGACTTGAACCCAAAAATTATCCTTCTTCAGCTACAGAAGGATAGGGATTGCAGACATGCCCCCATCCTCTGCTTGAGACTGTATTTCTTTATGATGCTCACTTACTTCTCATACCACACATTTTACCTTTTTACCAGGAGAGGAGGGCTTAAAGGGCTTTAAAGAAGCCTCCTTCTTTTCTTCTCTCCTAATTGGAGGTAAAGGATGCTCTAAAAAATAAGGGTTATTGTCAAAATAGTCCCTCGGGTGAAGATTCAACTTGAAAGGCGACCCTTTGATTAGTCGATGGTGTTCTTCGCTTTCTTTCTGTAAATTAAAGAGTTTGAAAGTTAGACACAATTCAAGACCAAAATCACCTTTTAAATTAATTGCACATGTGCAGATTCTAAAACACATGCCACTGGGTGTGCTGTTGAAAACATTCCCTTATGTTCAACTTTTATGGTTAAAAAAGGAGGAGGAGGATAAAGGAAGGAGGGAATGAGGGAGGGAGAGAAGGAGGGAATGAGGGAGGGAGAGAAGAAGGAAATGAGGGAGGAAGAGAAGGAGGGAGAGAAGAAGGGAGGTAGAGAAGGAGGGAATGAGGGAGGTAGAGAAGGAGGGAGGGAGAGGGAGAGGGAGAGAATGAGGGAGGGAGGGAGAGAGGGAGGGAGGGAGAGAGGGAGGGAAGAAGGAGACATGCCTGCTAATGAATAAGTACAACTCTCATTTTGGACAGAATTTACTTGAGATTTAACAATCTGTCACCTGAACGAGTCCTTACTACACTCCTGGATATCAGGAAGGAAAGGCTTGGTCTCTAAGTGAAATCCCAACTGCTTCTTACTTTTTAGCATTTCTCAAGTATTAAGGGAAACTGATGACCTTTGGTGTCACATCTCTGAATGTAAATAAGACTACTATTTCCCTTTGATGTTGTTAAAGATTAAATAAGATTCTGTAGAGAAAGCACTTGGCACATGGTTGGACCTTGGTAAATATCAGTTTTTAATTCTAAGCACAAAAAAAAATACTTAGTGCTTACGTTATAACATTTTCATATTATACTATTTCTAGCTACCTAATACTCAAGCAAAACAAAAGCTATTTTTTCAGTCTTATATTACAATCCTTTCTATGTGAAAGAACTAAGTTTAAAATTTCTAGCTCTTGATAAAATAGCAAAAATGTGAAATACAAATTTAGAATGATAAAATATTGATTTTTTTATTTTTACACACATGAAATTTGATGTTTCATCATTTAACAAACTGAACGGGAACAATTTAAATGAGATTAAAGTGCTCAAGAGAAGACATTAGTAGGTTGTGTTGGCTAGATTCATCTCAACTTGACACAAGCTAGGATCATTTGGAAAGAGGTACTCTCAGCTGAGAAATGCCTCCATAAGAATGTATAGTAGCATAACGACAGACACATCCATCAATGGAATCAAACTGAAGATCCAGACATAAGTTCATATACTATAAACGTTTGATTTTTGACAAAGAAGCCAAAAGTACACAATGAAGAAAAGACACCTTCTTCAGCAAGTTTTGGGTAAATGGGACGGCTGTATGCAGAATACAAACAGATCATATTATCACCCCAAACAAAACTCAAACTCCAAGTGGATCAAAGACCTCAGTATAAAACTAGATACACTGAATCTGATAAAAGAGAAAGACAGGATAGACTTAAATTCCTTGGTACAGAAAAGGACATTCTGAACAGAACACTGACAGCACAGCTACCAAGGACAACAATTAATAAATAAGACCTCATGAAGCTGAATCTTTCTGTACAGCAATGAACATAGGGCAAAGCAGCAGTCTACAGAATAGGAAAAAAGCGTTGCCAATTATAAGTCTATTAAAGAATTAGTATCTAGAAGATATGTATATCTTTGTGTGTGTGTATATATATATATGTGTGTGTGTGTGTGTGTGTGTGTGTATACACATATACATACACACACAAAAACTGAACATCAAGAAAACAAATAAGAAGCAACTGGGAATAGAACTAAGCAGAGAGTTCTCAAAAGACAAAAAGCTAGAGAACTTAAATGTTTAACCAGGGAAACACAAATTAAAATTACTTGGAGATTTCATCTTACCAGTCAAATGGCCAAGATCAACAAAACAAATGGCAGCTTGTGCTGGTAAGGGCGTGGAGTGAGAGCACTACTCATCCATTATGAGAGGAGTGCAAGCTATGGGAATCAGTGT
Organism: Rhabdomys pumilio; assembly: GCA_030674055.1. NCBI lineage: Eukaryota > Metazoa > Chordata > Mammalia > Rodentia > Muridae > Rhabdomys > Rhabdomys pumilio. The sequence goes on from JANHMN010000015.1 coordinate 35,161,851, forward strand.
GGCCATTCCCCAGGGAGCTGGGACTCCATTTACCTCAAGACCCAGCTCTTGGACATGTACCCAAAGGATGCTTCATCCTACACCAAGGACACGTCTCAGTCATGTTCATGGCTGCTCTATTCATAATAGCCAGAAATTGGAAACACCCATGATGTCTAGCAACTAATGAATGAACGAGAATATGGTTCATTTATACAATGGAATATTATTCACCTGTTAGGCAATGTGAAATTCTCAGGTAAATAGACAGAACCAGGAAAAAAAAAAACAAATTGCCCCAAGGGAGATAACCCAAAAAGACAAATATATGTTTTTTTCTTCTATGTGAATGATAGCTTTTAAGCCTTTTATACATGTGCTACAATCTGAATAATCACAGAGGTTAAGTGCCTAATAAGGAACGAGCAGAAAGGAGAGGGGCTCTCAAGAAAGAGGAAATAGAAAATATTATGGAAAGATGAGGGGGGAATTAGAATATGAGGATTAAATAGGGGGGCATAGAAGTGAGGGGTAAAGGAGGATAAGGGGAGAGACAACTAACACCACAGGTCATTTGAAAAGCCTTATAGAAACCTACTAGTATAGATGCTTCCTAAAATTCATACATATATGAAAGGAATCGAAATGGAGTCGATAAATAACAGGGGAGACAAAGTCCCAACTAGACAGCTTATGTTACCGAAATCTCCAGTACCAGAAATGAAGATTTTGTTGAGATGTTGGCCAAAGGAGTCCCATAAAAAAATCCCAAACAATACAGGCTACTGATAAAACTATATATGTTACTCTCCACAACATGATGGTGAGGCCCTATTGCTGAAAACAGTACTTACAGATGTCATCAAAATCTGAGAAGTCAAGCTGGTGTCTAACTACAAGCTTTACCCTGCTAATGTCCACGGTACTGGAAGGTATCCTGCAAGCTAAGCGAGCCAATAAGCAGCGTCCTGTTTTGCTTCAGTTCCCACCTCCAGGTTCTTGTCCCACTTGAATTCCTGCCCTGATGTCTCTTATTGCTGGTGTGGGACCTAAGAGTTGTAGTTTAACTAAGGCCTTCGCTCCCCAAGCTGCTATCAAGGTTTTATCACAGCAAGGGAAACCCCAACCACAGGCACATGCTGTAGCTCTCTGGGTTCTCACTCCCTTTGGAGTCTTCTCCTGCTTCGTATCCTGTTTCCCTGTAGAACTTTGTGAGTTCTTCGCCATCTGCCTTTTTCTTTCCACACGGGAGCAGTGGCCTTTTAACTATTATGTGTATGCGTTGAACATTGTTTCTTAAAAATTAATTTTCATGGGAATCAATTCAGGTTATAAGCTACCAAGATCTTCCCTCAAAGACTTCTGACTACATTGACCTGCTGTGTGGCTTTCGCATCAGAAATGCTAACACTCATGTGATTTTAAAGCTTGCTATTAAGATGAAATTTAAAAACATATGCGCATGGGTGTTTTGCCTTACATGTATGTCTGTTAACCACTTGCATGCCTGTTGCCAACAAAGGCCAGAAGAGGACACTGGATCCTCTGGAACCAGAGTCACAGGTGGCTGTGAACTGCTATGTGGGAGGTGGGCCTCAAAGCTGGGTCCTCTGGAAGAGCAGCCAGTGCTCTTAACCATGGAGCCATCTCTCCAGCCCCACATACAAATATTTTAAGACTCCTGTGTTTACCAGACTGTGGCCATCTTTTATCAGACACTATTGGTTTTACTAACTGCTGGCCTAGAATATTGCTAATCAAGACACAGATACCCCAACAAACAAAAGAGACAGAACAAAATAAAATTTTATTGTGAGTTAATTTTTCAAAGTTGAACCAATAAAGGTTGAAACGTTCAGAACACATGATTTTACCTTATAATTCTGTTTTGCTGCATCGTATAAGTCAGAGGAGTGTGAAAGCTGCCTGCCTATGGTAACATTGGCATAGCTAAAAAGAGGAATAGGTGATGGTGAGTGAGAGCTCAGATGATTTTGTAAATTCAAAACAAATTATATAAAGGTACTAGGAATATCTTACCCATATCCAGTTCCCTTTTTTCCTGGGTTGGTATATAAATTCTTCCCTGGTGGCTGATACTTGTCCCTGGGTTTTATCTGAGCACTAAAGAATGGGACAGGGCCACCGATTGTTCCATAATAGCTTCCCAATCCACTTCTTCAGTGCCATTTGGAGTTTTTTAAAGGAAGATATGAAAATGTCAAATTCCATATTATATATTTCATCACAAGTTTATTTTAAAGGATTGAAAAAAGCAGAAATCTTGGAAGATTTATTGTACCAAATATGTGTTTCCTCCTATGGTATGAGAGAGCCTTGAATCAACCAGAAATCAGTTGGTTTCCCCTATGATTCATATATCTATATATCCCCTATGTAGGGTTACTACAACTAAACTCATACACACACACACACACACATACACACACACATATATGTATGTGTGTGTGTTATATAACATTATATGATATATTATAGTATACAATTTATTGTATAATACATTATATCTTTTATATATAATATATGGAATATATATGATATATAATATTTCTCTAAGAAGCTATAGGTTGTCACATAAAAAGCCTAATATCAGATACCTCCCCTCAATTTTTAAGTCAAACAATGCAAGCTATTGACATTACTCTTGGATATCCACTAGAACTTGATAGTTTAGACCCTACTGGTGAATATATATGAATCACAGAAGATGGAGAAAGTAACTTGCTACTGACCAGGAATCTTCCTTCCTGATGATTAGCTCTCATAGTACCAAAAGTGCTACGTAGCCTGCAGTGGTCAAAAGTCATCAACAGACTCATCCATCTATGAACTGAAATAATGAGCAGTGTGGCAAACTATGCCCATAGGTACAACAGTGACGTGAACCCACAGGAGTAACCAACTGATTTCTGGTTGATTCAAGGCCCTCTCAGTGCACAGGAGGAAACATGCCTGACAGAATAAATCTAGCCAAGAACCCACGATTGATAGGAATCTCACAGTTCCTGGAGGTGAACCTGCCACAAGTATTCTGCTAAATGTATGTAGACTCAAACTGCTCTCTACATTTCTACTTCTACACCCATAGTTTAATGCAGCTCTCAGACATCAACAGGGACATTTCTTTCTGCCGAGGACAGTGGTTAACTCAGAAACTCACAACTGGTCAAAGTGCAGAAAATAAGTATCAGTGGAATTAAGTGCTCACCTACACATGGGACATCTGTAGCACCTCCTCACCACAGGGCTCAGGGACCACTTCAGAATAGAGGGTGAAAGTGCTGTGAGAGTCAGAGGTTGGGGATGACCAGAGCAAAAAGCATTTCTGGACATGACGGGACCACTGTACTCCTGAACTCAAAGCATTGTGACTTCCTGTACAAGACCTTCACAAGATCAAGCCAATAACACAGTAACAGAGAAGGGGATGGAGCAGATGAGCTCCCTTTAACTTAGAAGCTACCGGCAGGCAATGCCTTCCAGGAAAAGAGAATTGGTTTTCTTTAAGGGTGTGGCCCCTAGTGGGTTCACCATGCTCCAGTGGATGACCCCCCCCCACCCAGGAGTATATGAACAGCCCAAATTGAACTCCTCAGGTGGAGTGAGGGGTGAAGAAATGGAAAAGGAGAGGGAAAAGAACAAATGTGATTAAAATATATTGTATGAAGTTCTCAAAGAATTAATGAAATATTACATTTATGAAAGAATACTTGTTAGATGGATGTCTGAACTATAGAAATAAAGTTTCACAAAATTCAAGAAAATAAGCAGAAAGTTAGACTTAGATCAGTCCTCACCTACCACAATTCTAAACTGAGAAAATCAAACTTATCAAGTGTGAATGAAAATCGTATTTTAAGTCTTTGCTATATCAGAGACTAGAGTCTTGTGGCTTAATGAAAATTAAAAAAAAAAAAAAAAAAAAAAAAGAATGTTCACACTGACATCTGCCACAATCTAACTACTGGTAAAGCCCATAATTGCTATCATCATAGTTATTTAAAAATAATATAACACTGATAAATTATTTTCTTTGTCTAAAAAGGGTTTCTCTTCATCTCACATTCTTATTTATAATTTTTATAAGCAGAAAAAATAGACAAAAGCATAAACATGGTGACCCTAGGAATTTTCCCCATTATTACTTTTGCAAACTTTTGAAAAAAAAATGTAACTTCTTTATTTAGTTGGTTTTCATTATATAAAACAATAAAGATCAGTGACCCAGATAGCAAAAGAAAAATGATAAAAATCTATTTTAAATTACCGGTCAGTTTGCATCACCCAAAATAACTGTCTCCATCTAAGACAATCATAGTTAAAACACTTAATCCTACAGGAAAACATCTGCTTTGAGTTTGAGAAAGTCAAAGCAGACTGATAAGACATTACCCCAAAGTACTTACGGCTTTTTCTCTCCACTACTAGGGATGAAGGCTTTGCCCAGGTTCTTTTTGGATTCTGCCAGCATATACTGTCTCCTCACTTGATTCAAATTCACATAGCCTTCCCCCTCAAAAATCCTTGTAAACTGGGAATCAAAGTATCCTGCCTGGAGATTGGACATTTCTTTGGTTCCCCCTGGTAACATCTGTCTATTTTTGCTTGCAGCCTCATTAAAGGGTCCTTCAAAGATAAAGAACATTATAATCTTGACTTCAATCCTAATTGAAGGCAATTAAAACAAAAACGATGAGCCAATTAAGCGTTGCACTGGTGAAGCACTAAAAACTGCAGGACGGCCAACTGTGATATAAAATCTAAGGGGTTTTCTTGAAAACGTTTGAACATTTGGGCTGAAGAGGGTGTTTTGCCTGTTTTTGTTGTTGTTTTTAAATTTGGTTGTTTTGTTGTTGTTTGGTTTTTTGTTTTGTTTTAGAGATGGCATTTCTCTGTGTAGTCCCAGCGCTCCTGGAACTCATGCTGTAGACTGGACTGTCCTTGAACTCAGAGACCTGTCTGCCTCTGATTCTGGAAGAAACCAGGATTATAGGCATGCACCATCATGCAGAGCTGGGGTGAAGTATTAAACACTTTGAACCTCAGAGCTGAAAAAGACCTTAAAAGATCATCTAGCTCAGTGGGCCCCCGTGGTCAGTAGGGGACAGCGCTTTTGTGTGATAAAGGGGGTTCCACATGCTCACATAGAAGCAATCCTCTCCTCTATGGACTGTGGCAAACACCTCTACTTCCAGCACTCAGAAGCTAGAGACATGGGGATCTCTGAGTTTGAGACCTTCTTGGTCAGCAGTGAGTTCCAGAACAGTCAGGGCTACACAGAGGGACCCCATCTCTGCTAAGGGGCCCGTATTCACTAAGAACCTGTGTGTGTGGGCTTGAATATGGTTGGCCTAGGGAGTGGCACCATTAGGAGATGTGGCCTTGTTGGAGGAAATGTGTCATCATGGGTGTGGGCTTTTAAGACCCTCATCCTAGTTACCTAAAAGTCAATCTTCTCCTGTTTCCCTTTGAAACAAGATGTAGAACTCTCACCTCCTCCAGCCTCACATCTGTCTGGATGCTACCTTTATGCTAATGGACTGAACCCGTAAGCCAGCCCCAATTAAATGCTGCCCTTATAAGAGTTGTCTTGTTTATGGTGTCTGTTCACAGTAATAAAACCCTAACTAAGACAATATGTATATAATTAAAATTTTTATATTGGAAATACATGCTATTCAAATATTTAAATATACCAAAGATACTCACGATTAAATGGAGACACATATTTGTCGCCCACAGTGATGTATTCCATCTCACTGAAGAGGCCAACCCTCTCCATATCTGTTTTCCCGCCTTCTGTCGGCATGATTGCTTCTTGGGGTGGTAACTTCCCAAAGGTTCTTAGATCTTCTTTTGCAGCAAAATCCTACTTTACACTGAAAACTACAGGAAATTATTATTAATGAAAAGAATGATTACTAAATGTCAAACTATTTATTTGACATTATTTTAAGTCTCTGGATTGGTTGGTTGGTTCACTTCTTTTATATACCCCTCACAACCCCCATCAGATCAGCTTGTGCATAGCCTTTGTGAGACCAAACTAGAAACAATATACTTTGCAGGTTAAAGTTTCTGTTTCCAGTTAAGGCAGTCAGGAATAAGTTCCTATTTGTCCTGTGCAGGTTAAGGTTTCTATCTGTAGTTAAAGACTAAGTTCCTATTTGTCCTGTGTTAAGTCCTTCCATGTTGAGGTTTCTATTTGTAATTAAGGATAGATCTGTTACTTTGATATGATGTAAACTGCAAAATGTTTTTCAACCTACACTAAACTTGCTACCCAATTCACATGATGTAACCTTGTTCCTTCCCTTTCATTGTTTTTGTGGGGGGGGGGTGGCAGGGTAGGTGTTTTGTTTGTTTGTTTGTTTGTTTGTTTTACAATGTATAACATCCAACTCTCTCAGTCCTTTCATCTCTCCTATAAAAACGACATCAAGAGGCCTAGGGAGTGGCACCATTAGGAGATGTGGCCTTGTTGGAGGAAATGTGTCATCATGGGTATGGGCTTTAAGACCCTCATCCTAGTTACCTAAATTAAGTCAGTCTTCTCCTGTTTGCCTTTGTAACAAGAGGTAGACCTCTCAGCTCCTCCAGCCTCACATCTGCCTGCCAATGAACTGTTGGCTCCACAGCTGGGAACCATAGTCTGAGTTTGAATCCTCCTCACCACGTTCTTGAGGCAAAGCTGCCCAGACTGGAATGGAACTCCTGGAATCAAGGGAACCTCTGGCCTAGCCTCCATACTGGCTAGAACGACAAAGCCCTTTAGTTATTTACCAGTGTAGCCCCAGCGCTTGCACGACCAGTGCCTTCAACTTTGTCCCGACCTTAGACTCTTAAGTAAAACTTACAAAGCAATTCATTCACACATTTAAGAAATGCTTTGCAATCCTCTCCTTCTGGACAGGTAGAAGTAGGAAAACAGACTTTAAAAGGCGCATATCTTGGTTTATAATCAAGTAGACACAAAAATCGTGGGATTCTACCCAAGTAGAATATGGTAAGTTCCCTTCAAAAAGTTTGGATAAGAAGGTTCTTCTGTTACAGCCCTGCCGACTGCACCCTTGCAATTTACTCAATAAATCCTTTTCTACGCTAAGGGGAAAAAAAAAAAAAGTTTGGCTAAAAGGAAGAGAGAGCTGCAGAAAATAAATGAACCGATGTCTAAGTTATTCCCTCAGGGAAAGGTGGCTTGAAGTTGGCAGGTAGCTAAACAAAACCCATGTCCTCGAGGCCGAGTCACCTCTCCAAAAGGCACCTAGTCCCACAACCAGGGTCAGATGGACTCTGCTCCAGCCAGGGATCACTCCACTGCAGAACTTGAAGAGCTCGGGGCCACGCGCCTGTGCCCGGGCTTGAGCCTGTGGCTCAGCTGCAGAGGCGCGCGCCGCACAGTTCCGCAAGCTGCAGCTGGCGCTTGTTGGGCCGCGTTGCCTTGGGAACGGGAGAACCCATTCCCAACACGCTACCGGAGGCCCTCGGAACAGTCGAGTCAGCACAGCACGTCTGCGAAGAAGAAAGAAAGTCCATGGAATACAAAAGTCTCAGCCAATCAAAATCTCTCGAAACTAAGCCTTCTGTTTCCCCGCCATCTGAGGATAGTTTTCATATGGTACGCTCCGTGATGGTTGGTGAGAGGCATTCTGGGAGTTGTAGTTTGTTTGCCGGAGCCCCACCTTCGGTTGGCGGTGACGTCACTTCCGGGACGACCCTAGAAGTAGGTGTACTTACCTTTGCCAGTGGTGCTTGGTAAGTGATTCTGATTGTCAGTGACCTTCCCGTCTTTACCCTTAGGACTTCGGCAAACGTTAGGAGAATGGCTCCAAGCCCCTAAAAGGAGCTGTTCCTAAGGGGCTTGTCGCGGTGCAAAATTGCCTCACTTGGATCTCTTGCGGCTCGCGCCTTCGCAGCACCCGGTCACGAGACACTCTGGGTCAGTCAGTGAGTGCATGCTGACAATAAGGCACTATTTATTGTATTTGGAAGCTATGAAAAACAACTTTTGATTTTGAAAAATAAGCCTAACTTCCTTAAAATAGTCTACTTCCTTCGCTTACGTGGCACAGCACTCTCCAGTTTTCTCTCGTCTCCTAGCTCAGCCAGGTCCTGCCATCTGTACCATATATGATTATTTTCGTCAGCTTTACATCCTGAGCTTTTTCTTTGAACCCAATTCATAAATCTATTTAACTGCTTGCACTTAAATAGATCATTCAAACTCAGCAGTTACAGAGCTGGGTCATCGTTTTCTGTTCTCCCGCACTCTTCCTTCAGCATACCCGGCTCTGCCGATAACCCAGCTCACCCCCAGCTCACTCCTTGTACCCTCCAAACCCTTGACAAATTTTCCTCAATAATCAAATCTGTTGGGTCCTACCTCTGAATGTCTGTATTTTCACCCTCTTTACCATCTTTGACCTTTGCCCTTGCTGTCATCCGTGGGTCATTGTCTAAGTGGTCTTTTGCTTTGGTGTTAGGACAGAGACTCACAAACCCCAGGCTGTCCTTGAACTAGCTTATACAGTCAGGAATGACGTTGAAATCCAGGTCTTCCTGCCTCCACCTCCCAAGTATGGAGATTGCAGTCATATACCAAGTACCACATCAGACTTCCTACATGTTTTCAATTACTCAGGTCTTCAAAATCTGTCACTATGCTTAGAATGGACATACACACATGAGAATACCCCTTTCTTTTGGAAATTTTAAAACTTTTATGGGCTACTGGTCCTTCAGACTTCAGCTTAAATATTACATCTTCACAGAAGAGCTTGATTTAAACACCTGACGAGACCCTGGCTCTTTTACATATGATTGCCTAAGGAATTGTCATAATAATCCTGGGAAGTACTGTATGTTCTTTCCAAATTTACAGAAGAAAATAGACATGAATGATTATGTTAAGCAAAAATCATACAATAAGTACCTGAGTTAAAACTTGTCTTTTCAATCTTCAGATCATGTAAGTATTTTTCTTACTAAAATAGTAGTATTGTTCTAAATTTATCAAACTTCTTACTGGTAGTGCTCACGGTATTTTCCAGTTTTGAGCGGTTTAGGTTTTTTTATGATAAACAACAGTAGAATAAATGAATAGCATTATGTATTAAACTTTTTTATTGTTCTCTTAGAATGAATTTAATGGAGTGAAATTGGGACATGTGGTGTGATCTTTGAATAGGTTACAACATAAAAAATAAATAAAAGTTGTCACTCCTACAGAAATGTGACAAGAATTTGTAAAATAAAAAGCTACAACGGTACCTACTTCATAATGTTGTAACAATCAATGGTAATATATAACCAATGTTCAGTCATTTAGTGCAGTAGGTATCAGTACTTGCTCATTTGTTTCAGAATAGGGTTTGTCTTAGTGAAGGTTTCATTGCTGTGAACAGACACCATGACCAAGGCAGCTCTTATAAGGACATCATTTAATTGGGACTGACTTACAGGTTCAAGAGGTTCAGTCCATTATCATCAAGGCAGGAACATGGCAGCATCCTGGCAGGCATGGTGCAGGAGGAACTGAGAGTTCTACATCTTCATCTGTAGGCTACTAGGAGAAGACTGGTTCCCAGGCAGCTAAGACAAGGGTCTTAAAGCCCACGCCCACAGTGACAAACCTACTCCAACAAGGCTATACCTCCTAATGGTGCCACGCCCTGGGCCAAGCATATGCAAACTATCACAGGGTTCTTCTGTGTTAGTGTCTTTTGGATTGCTATAATAAGACACCATGCACATGACCAAGAGTTTAGTTGGGCTTACTGTTTCAGAGATATTGCCTATGGTGGTGAAGTAGAGGCATGTCGTGGTGAAGCCTTGGAGCAGCAAATGAGAGCTCGTGTCTTGATCCACTAGCAGGAGGCAGAGAGCATAGTGGGAATGGAGGGAGGCTTCTGAAGCCCCAAAGCCAGCCTCTATGACACACCTCTTAATCCTTCCCAAACAGTTCCACCAGCTCAGGACCAAGGATTCCAACATGAGCCTCTGGGTGCCATTGTCATTCAAAACACCACAGGTTCTGTATAGTGTAGTTCTTCAGTGTTCAAGACATATCTTAAGAACTTGATAAAATCTTTGAAAACTCCTCCAGAAACCCCCTCACCACACACACACTCACACACACACACACACACACACACACATCATGATACAGATCTTTTGTTATATATTCATTTGCTACAATGAAACTCAACATACGAATCTAAGCTAAGACCTGCTAGTCTCTTCCATTCTGCAGATGCTTCTTTTTCTCTCTGTTTAGACAATAGCAACCATTGTCTAAACCAAGTGAATTCTGTCTAGCACACTCTCTCTAGCCCTGTGCTATTCTCATTGCTGCAGTTAGGTTCACATCCATGTATCTAATGGTCTATTTTCTAAATTGATGAGTTCTTCCAGCTTGTCACCATCTATAGTTCCTTTCCTCCCACTGGCTTAGCCACAGTCTCTCCACATGCTAGGCTCAGTGTTCTTAACATGGTTTTTGTTGTTGTTGTTTTAAGAATTACTTATATCTTACGTATCTGAGTATACTATAACTATCTTCATACACACCAGAAGAAGGCATTGGATCCCATTACAGATGGTTGTGAGCCACCATGTGGTTGCTGGGAATTGAGCTCCAGACCTCTGGAAGAGCAGTCAGTGCCGCCTCTCCATCCCCCTCTTGTTATGTTCTTAAAGTAGTTTTTTTACCACTGATGATTTCATATAATTGCTAAATGCATCAAGATGCTAAGTGTAGTAATTCTGAACCTCATTTCATATTGTAATCACCGTGAAAGGAAGCAGGGAAGGCTTTTCCATAGTCTTGTGCCTGGACGGCCTTATGCTGTTCCAGAATTCAGAGGCATTGACCTAAGTGTCCCTAGATGATTTCAGTATGGGATTAAGGTTTGAAAACTTTAAAAAAAAAATAATTTACAGGGGTTGTTGTGTATTTGTACATAAGGAATTAACTCATGAAATAAGTAGAAAAATCTAGTTTAATTAATGCCATCTCCTAACTGAAATATATTCTAATTCATATGAAGATGAGTTTGTCTTGCATTTCAAGGAAATTATGGTTTCCTTTGTTCTAGGTGGTTTCCTAAAACTATGATCTATGGATATACTCTTCAGAATAAGAGGTGGCTTCGATCTGGCTTTTCAGCTAGCACCGCCTAAAGGTATGTCTTCCAAAATGTCTCTTATCATAGAATTTATAATGATATATATTAAGAATCTCTTCATTTGCCAAGAAAAAATGAGTTAATGAGATAAGAAAAATGAACTCAAATTAAAATGGGATTCAATAGAATTATATACTAACTCCCTTAGCAGCCCACAGGTCACTTCTGTATAAATTAGAAGATTTAACCTGCCTTTTGAACTTTTAGGACTGTCTTGAAGAAAATTGTCACACAATGTAAATACAGTTCTTGAAACTATATACTGTATGTAGAGTTTTAATAATGTGTTATCCATGTTCTGGTACGAAGCTCCTCTAAATACTATAGTTTATTGGAATGTTAGAAGGAATTCAGAGGAAAAGAAAAAATCAGCATGATTTGTATGAAGCAAATTCCAGGATGTCTTCTAGCTTGTGGCTGAGGCTGATGGCAAACCCTGAGATAAGGACTGTCCAGGGAGGAGTGCGGGAAGTCGGGACTGACATATGGCACTCTTGAGATGCCACACTGCAACGTCAGGTTCAGAGTTTCAACGAGCTCTTGGTTGACTCTGGAACTTTGGGGAGTCTAGTCAGAACAGGAATGGAGAACCCGAGGTCAGAGGGGCAGCAGCTAACTCCCTCCCTGAGGAGAAACTTTTGAAAATGACATCTGTGATGTTAGAGCCTCAGTTGATGGGAGGTGAGGAGTGAGAGGTGAAGGGGCAGGAAGACTGCAGAGAAGGGCAGGGTTTCTTTCTGAGGCAATGAAAGTTTTAGAATGACTATAAAAAATTTGTATTGATTTTAAGTTTTTATAGAAATTTACTAAAAGCCATTGCGTAGAACTTATGGTCTCAGAACCCAAAAGATAGAGAGGCTAAAATCCTGATAGTGGTTGAAAAATAGGGAGGGTGTTTGAGAGTCATGTCTTCTACTTTTGTCTCATGTAGTAAATAAAACCTTGGTGTTGAAAGTATATAATCTTTTTATGTTTGCAATCTTTCTAACTTTCGTCCTGTCCATTTAGAAACGTTTATCAAGAACGCACTAAGACAGGTGCTGAGTGACCTGACTACCAAGCTCTCTTCAGATGCTCTTGTGTTCAGAATTTGCAACAGCTCCGTGTACCTGTGGCCGAACAGTGACGTAAGCACGGGAGAGCTGACTGATGACTCTGCTTGTAAGAACGCAGCGCACTTCATTCAGTGAGTGTTTAAAGAGTTTCTGGGAATATCTTCAAAGCATTCTATCATTCTTGTAAATGTCTTTCTATATCAAAATTTTAGATTTGATCAAGAGGAGGATACCAAGCGAAGATTTATTAAAAAGAAAGACAAAAAGTTAACTGACATGGTAAGCAAATCTTGTTTTCACTACTGATTAAAAAAAAAAAAAAAAACATTAAGTCCTTGAGTTTGGAGCTAAGCGAGATGTGGCTGACACTTGGTCTTGCCCGCCTAGAATACTGAGGCCTAGAAATGTTACATGATTGTTTTACACATCTAAACATTTTTTTCTTGTTGCGGTGTCTAATTTGACAGTTTTATTTTACTTTGCTCCTGCAAAAACAAAACTGAGTCTTGTTCTCACCACTGCAATGTTTTTCTAGACGGGACAGAAGGCACTAACTAAACCACTAGGTATGAATATGAAAGTGGTAAGACCTGACCATTATCTTGGTTTGTTTTCCCAGGGATACAATAAAATACTCTGACCAAACTAACTGAAGAGAGTTTATTTTAGCTCATGGGGGGGTAAGTCAAGGCAGCAGGAATGTGCCGCAGCTGGTTAAAATGAGAGAGCAATAAATGCATGCCACTGCTCAGTTTCCTTTATGGATATGGTCCTGGGCCCCAGTCAGGAATGGTGCTGTCTCATCAGCCTCTCCAGACCTTCCCGACAAGCATCTTCCAGAGCGTCTCCCGGGTGATGTTAGATTCTAAGTTGGCAGTCAGCACTACCATAGACACCTTTGGGAAGCACAGTGGAAGGTATTGGACTTAGTTGGATATGCCATATCTAGTTCCTTCCTTGAGTAGACCTGAAAGGTGGGTGTTGCAGTTTGCTCTCTGTTTCTTTGATAAACCCCATGACCAAAAGCCAAAGCCAATAACCACTTGGGGTTGGAGATTATTTGGTTTATAGGTCTTCATCACAGACGTTCACTGAAGGAAGGCAGAGGCAGGAATGGAAGCAGGAAGTGGGGAAGACAACTGCTTACTGGCTTGCTCTCTTGTCTCATGCTCAGCCATTTTTCTCATGCTACCCAGAACCACCTGCCCAGGGATGTGTTACCCATAGTGGGCTGGGCCCTCCAACGTCAGTTAGCAATGAAGAAAATACCCTCAAGCCAGTCCGATGGAGGCAATTCTCCAGTTGAGTTTCCTCTTTCCAGATGTATCCAGTTGACAGCAAAGATTAGCCTACATGTTGAAGAAGTTGAGGTCAGCTTGGGCTACATTTAAGACACCACTGAGATACACTGATAAGCTGGGTTTTGTACATGGGGAATGTACAAAGGAAAGCATGGTTGAGAGATAATGATTTGAAAACTATTAAAAGGGGTTTACCCTTTACAGAGTACATGGTAGTACATGCAGTAGTATATTCTCCAGTGTGGGTTCATTTTGTGCTTGCTTCTGATTAGATCTGTCTATCACTAGCTGGCATATTATAGAAGTTATTGTGTTCTAGCATGGCATGTTAAACAAGCAGGTGCTTTCAGTGTGTTCTACATTGGTGGTGTTGAGATTTATATCAGTTACTTATGGTATTTGCCACTTTTATAAACTGTTAAAGTACTGTGTTTTCTGTCATATCTAATACCTCAGGGAAAGATAGTCTGAGACTGTAGGTACACCTCATGTTTTACCTACCTTCTCCTAACCCTAACCTGCTGCTGTTAGAACCGAGTTCCAGGTTCTTCCTACAGCTCAAGGAAGCCACCAAACATGGGGACTAGTATCCCACTGATAACAGTGTTAATCTAATGCTTGAGAAACAGAGGTTTGTCTGAGTCTGGCATGTCTGTGCACAAACAAGCTTTCCTCTTTTCTTTTTAGTGTCTCGGAAACTGGGGGATTGTATAACTACTTCCTTCCTTAGGTAGAGATGGAAGGTAGAGACTTACGGAGTGGATTTGAATCTGGTGCCATCATTAATTATTTTGGGTTTTTTAAAGACTTCGTTTTAATTTTTTAAAGTGTGTGTGTGTGTGTGTGTGTGTCTATGTGTGTATGTGAGTGTATATGAGTGTGTGTGTGTGT
>JANHMN010000015.1:35176293-35220092 GCA_030674055.1 Rhabdomys pumilio
GTGTGTGTGTGTGTGTGTGTGTGTGTATGTGTGAGTCCAGGTGCCCTTGGAGACATGAGGCATCTGATCCCTCCGGAGATGGAATTACAGGTGATAGTGAGCCATCCAAAGTTGGTTCTGGAACTGAACTCCAGTCCTCTGCAACAGCAGTTGACCTTAATCTTAAGAGGACTGAGTGGTCTCTACAGCCCCCATTAGCTATTTTGACATCCATGTTTCCCAAGCTTTGGTTAATACTAGCTTCTTCAAGATGACTCCGGTATGCTTTTGAAAATTTTCTTTTTGGTGCTCCCTACTTTCATCCATAAAATATCCCAGATGTGTCTTTCCCTGTTCCAGTTTGGTCAGCCATTCTCCTTGGAGAATATAAACATATTGTGTTCTAGCATGGCATATTAAACGATGTTTATATATACATATATACATATGTTTTTATATATATATATACATATGTTTATATATACATACAGGCACACATATATGCATATACATGTTTACCTGCATAAATTGTATTTCTGTGTCCAGTTCTACTTCAGCTTTACAAAGTTCGTAACTAATCTGAGTGAGAAGCCTGGCTGCTAGCATTCTTTATTCTGCTAGTTGGTTCAACACACAGAACGTAATTTCAGAATTTTTCTATACCAAGAGTGCATAGTATTTTGGTTTGGTGCGTTTTGCTTGATGGGTTTGTTGTTTTGAGACAGGGACTCACCATGCAACTCTGGTTGGCTTGGAACTTGATAAGGTGACCAGGTTGGCCTCAAACTCAAAAACTCACCTGCTGAGCAATTTTATTTGTGTTTTTTGTTTGTTTTCTTTTGTTTTTCTTTAGGTTTGGGCAAAGATGGAAAGAGTAGCATGTTAACCCAGTGAGCTATACACACAGTTCTGCGCTAATAAACACGCGGAGAGTCTAACTCCGCCTTTACTTAACAGTTACTCGAGATTCATGCAGATCACTCTGAAACAAAGAGGTTTCCTACAGTTACTAGCTTTCTATATCCTTTAAAACTCCACCCTTTATATCCAGTGTTTACTGTTCCACAAGCTGACTCTTACTGTCTGTCTGTGTAGCAACAGATAGTAAACATAGATCTCATGCTGGAAATATCGACCCCTCTGGGAGCCGTAACCCCCATCATTGAAAGGGAAAATGAAGAACACCACTACATTAACATGAGCTTGCCAATTGATGCCGTTGTCTCTGTTGCTCCAGAAGAAACATGGGGAAAGTAGGTATTTTTTATAGTATTACTGCCACATTTAAATGAGGACCTTTCTATAAAGTAATCAGAACTTAGATTCTAAAGAACGTACAAGGTGATGGGCTGTTTTTTCTGTGATATACTTCTTGTTATCAACCTAAGAACCATTGAGTAATTAAATATTTATTTAGAAGAAGTGGAATGGCATGCTGAAACCGAGAAGGCTTCCCTTTACCTACCCAGAGCAAATACAGTTATTTTGACCTTGCATAATTTAGACTTTGCTTGACAAGTCTCACAGTAAATGTTTACTCCTCTCAGGGCGTATCAGCTAAACATCATGTTAGCTGCTGTACCTTCTGTTAATTCACTTAAATGTCTTCTCCTATAGAGTGCGCAAACTTCTAGTGGATGCAATTCTGAGTCAACTAGTTGATGTGGAAAAATGCATCTTGAGATATATGAAAGGAACGTCTATTGTGGTCCCTGAGCCATTGCACTTTCTATTGCCAGGGAAAAAGAATCTTGTAACAGTTTTATATCCGTCAGGAATCCCAGATGATCAGCTCCAAGCCTACCGAAAGGTAAGAGCAGATTGTTATTATTAGAAAAAAAGAGTCTCTTATTCATTTTGTGCTTAATTATAATTTGCAATAATTGTAAATTATTTTGTGGTTTAATTTAAAAGTACAGAAATGGGCTAATTTCTTCCATGAAATTTTTTTGTAATGAAAACATGCTAGCTTAGTATAGCAGGTAACACCTTAATTCCAGGTGCTCAGTGTGGCTCGTGTAAAAATATGAAACTTTGTCATTTTCTGCAGGGAAAAATCGAAATGAAAAGATGCTTACATGCTTAGAGTAGCCAGTGGATGTTAAGAAATTCCTTTCCCTTTCCCTCTGCTCCTCCCAGTTTGTGAGAAAGACTACAGTACAGCACAGGGAAGGTGGAGTCCATGCTAGTTCTGAGTATATATGGTAATGTCACAGCCACAAAGAAGCTTATTTAAGTTTCAGTAGAGGAGCCTTAGAGAGACGTGTCCAGCATTTAAAGAAGTGAGATTTAGCAACAGAAGGACTGGTTTTTAGAATCTAACTTTTGGACCTGTGGCCTTGCCTGGCACTCATTAAATTATGTTCTAAACTCTGCTCCTGAGAATAACACCAACCCTCTCTACTGTTCCAAAAGTTGGAGACAAATTGATTTTCAGATACTACACAAGCTAACCTGTTGAAACCACAAGAGTTTGCTGGAGATCGACCAGACGTTATAGCATAAGGAGTGTATGTTTCTACGCTGTTGAGAAGATAATGCGTTGTAGATACTGGCCAGTGCTTCCACTCATGACATCTTGAGTGTGTTTAGTCACTGACTTCACCGAATTTAATAACTGCACTTCGATGCCTGAAGTATCATAAACATGGTTTTCCAAAATACTTTGATATGTCATTTTGAATTATAATTTCTGATTTACAAAACTCCCAATTCTAGCAAGTAATTTCACATTTCTATCTTTCCTTCTGGTTCCTACTAGAGGATTATAAATTGGTCTCAGTTTATTTATCCATTGACTTTAATGAATTAAGTCATGTTTTTTGAAACTTAGGCCCAACGTATTTTCTGTTTTATAATCCTTGAGTTTGACTGTATTAACTAAAATTCTAAAATTTTTTCTTTTGTCTGTTGGTTCTGATTTAGGAGTTGCATGATCTCTTCAGTCTGCCTCATGACAGACCTTATTTCAAAAGGATCAATGCTTATCACTTTCCAGATGAACCATATAAAGATGGCTATATCAGAAACCCACATACTCATCTGAGTCCACCTAACATAGAGGGTAGTATGGTGAGTCTAACTAGTTTTTATGACTTGATTGATCATTGTCATTCATTGTTTTGGATTGGTCCCCAAGAGACATTTTTGAGAATTGATTCATATTGTGTGTCATCTCCCTAAAAGTTAATTTATCACTTGTCTTTTCTAAGCCTCTGTTTAAGACCTCATTTAAGGAGCCAGGCGTGGTGGTGCATACCTTTAAATCCAGCACTCAGGAGGCAGAGGAAGGTGGATTTCTGAGTTTGAGGTCAGCCTGGTCTACAGAGTGGGTTCCTGAAAAAATCCTGTGAAAAAATAGCAAAAAAGAAAGGAAAAAGACCTCATTTAAGATAACTAATTAGTGGGTTAGAGATGGCTTAGTGGTTAAAAGTGTTTGCTGCTCTTCCACAGGACATGAGTTCAGCTTGTAGCACCCGCATCCACACGTCACATAACTCAGATGCCGCTGCTGCAGCTCTGGGAGATCTTAAGATACACACACACACACACACACACACACACACACACACACGCACACACATGCACATATACACAGAGTAACACACACACATACACACAGAGTAACACACACACAGAGTAACGCAGACACACACACACAGTAACACACACACACAGAGTAACACACACACAGAGTAACATACATGCACACACACAGAATAACACACACACACATACATACACACAGAGTAACACAGACACAGAGTAACACACACACACACACAGTAACACACACACACACAGAGTAAGTCTTCTTTTAAAAAGATTTTAAAAAGGTAATTAGTTGAGTGGTAGTGCACATGGCTTTAATCTTAGCAAGTTCCTGCTAGCCAGGGAGCCCCTGCCTCAAAAAAGATAGCAGTACTTAATGATATACAAGGTTTATGAATAGAGATTGCTTACCACACATCTCTTACTAACATGACATTCTCTGATTCCTCTAAAGGTTTGTTCCTTTCTTCTCATTCTGCAGCTGACAGATCATGTAATTAAGGTCTTTCCAAGCCACAGTATGGACAAGGCTAAGATGCCTTACCTCCTATACTATACAGCATGTATCTGGTTGCAAAGATAGACTCTATATAAGTAGCTTAGGTAACTGGATTGGCACAGAGTGAAGACAGGCATTAAATTAAGGGTACATGAAGGCCACTAAGGGAATCTCGTTGTCATCCAAGAGAGGGATCACAGAAGCAGCAAGGCCACATAGAAACAGACCAGTGCAGTGACTGGGGCTGGCTCAGGCTCCCCAAAGGCCTGATAGGCTCCCTGCTGGCATGCTGTTGCTTTCTCTGTGTTGGCTTCTGGTTGCCTTTCTCTCCTTGCCAGCTTCTGCCTTCTGTATCTACATTGTTTCACTTGTGCTGAACCTTTTTCTATTCATCTTTGAGCTGTTCTGCTTGCATTCTTAGCAACTTGATCCTCTGCTCTGACTGCTGAGTTTACTGTGCAGGTCTCAAGTTACATTCCAAAGAAATTGTGATTTCCATTCTTTCAGTGCCTCTGTGTGTCTGGGAGCTTCTAGGAAATCTTAAGAATCAAAATGAATAAACCTATGGTAACTTCAAGAGAACTGAGGAGCCCAGTTTTGGTCTTAGCCATCACACATGTAGCAACAGCCCCATCTGCAAGGTCTGTAGACAGATCCCTACCATTGGAAATAGCATTAGCTGGATGCTCGCCATTATGTGTGTATTCCTGAGTCAGCACTTAGAGGTATTAAATGACTTCACTTACTTTGAGAAGACAGGGAGAAGTCCCAGGAAACTATTGTTAAAATGTTGCTCTATCACAGTCATAGATTAGGAAATGGAGTTTATAATGTCACAGCAAAACTCTTAGTGGCCCTCTACAAGTTTCTGACTTAAATACTTTTCTCTCAGATTAGTTTTAGAACTCCTCCATGGTATGTATGACATCCTAATATTTATTTTAAATTCTTAATAGTCCCTTTAAAAATGCCTGGAGATTGTAAAGTACTAAGTGCATGCTGATTGATTTTGACAATAAAACAAGACTCCTTATCCATGTTACAAAATGCAAAAGACGTCTCTTCATCTTAGTATTTATAATATTTGACCTTTATATATTGCACACACGTGTGTATACACACATTGATGGATAAACACAGAGTGTTTCACGGCATAGCAAATGGGTAACTAGGAGCTTCTATTTAGTTAAGAAACAGAACATTACTGATCTCTATGCCCCTGTGTCTACTCACTGCCTCCTCAAGATAATCCCAGGTAAATACCTCTTACACAGCCTCCATATATGGTTGTTACACATCTGTGCATTTGGCCAATCCTAGTTCAAAAATGTTTGCAGAAAGAAAAAATCTGTACTGATATATACAATCTTGCCTTGTTTTAATATTTCCTAGAAAATATAGTGGCCATTTATAGAGTATTTTCATTGTTTTTATCTATGATATCTGTGATAATCTAGAGATTGTTTAAAGTACAAGGCAAGATATGCATGGGTTATTAAAAAACAGTATGCCATTTTTTATTATGCCATTTATGCCATAAAGAGCCTAAGTATCCAAGACTTTATCTCTACATTGAGTTCTGGGACAGATTTCTATGTCTACTAAAGGACCATTGCACAGAGACACATTCTTCCTTTTCTCTCCCACTTTTAAGAGCTTCGTGTGTATGTGTCCATATTAGGTAAACATTACTTTAGCATTTTTTTTTTCATTTCAGGTTTTATAAAACCAGCCATTGTATATGTAGCCTTCTACAACTTGCTTTTTCATTCAACACTCTGTATCTAAAATTTATCTTATTCTGTCTCGCTCTTGTAGAAAATATCGAATCTATTTCTGGGTTCTATTCCACCTTTGATCATTTAGTTCCTGGATAAAAGACACACAAGGCCTTTATATATTTATAATAAGCGTTTATTAGCACTAATGCTGAGCAGATATCTACCCTGTATGCTATTAAAATCTGTTTCCTATTGATAACCCCTAGTTACATACTATGTTGAATCTGGGCTGCTCTTAACGCCAGTCGGCCAGCCCTCACAACCGTGCTTTCTTGACTCCTAACCCATGGCGTCTTTCTCCTCTCTCCACCTTCTCTCCCTCCCTCCCTACCTGCAACTCCCTCTCAAACCTCTAGTCCCACCTTTTCCCTCCACTGCCCGACCCCAGGCTCCAGCCTTTTATTGACCAGTTACACTGGGGAGAGGTTCATATGGCATCACTTGAGTACATGATGGTTTGCCACCTCTAAGGAACCAGAATTAGCATTAGAATACAAGCAGCATCAAGCCAACTACACACTAGTTTAGTTACCTTGATTCCTGTGATAAACATTTGTATGATTTTTTCCAGGTTTTTTGTGATGTTAGGCAGTGTTTTATGAACATTCCCATTCATGTGTTGGGTGCATATGTATGTGAACAGAGAAAGCTATAAACTTCATGTTATTTGCCCCTAAACACTTAATCTGATCTCCCAGTAACAATGGAGTTGCGTTCATCATATAATCCCATTTACCATGGTCATTGTCATGTCTCATTCACTGCTGGATTCAGTTTGATAATATTTTGTGAACACTTTTTCATCTCTATTTATAACTGATATTTCCTTATAATTTTCTCTTAGTTAAAAAAAAATGTGTCAGTGATCTACAACCTATTAAATGAGTTAGGGAATGCTCCATCTTTTAAGTTTCTATAGTTTATATATGATTGGTTTGTTTTTTTCTTGATCATTTGAAAAACAACCTGGACTTAGCATTTTCTTTGTGAAATAATTCTTTAAGAGATTTTATTTTAATTGTGTGTGTATGTGTGTGTGTGTGTGTGTGTGTGCACGCACATGTGTGAAGATGGCTGTGGAAGCCAGAGGTGCTGGATCCCCCTGGAATTGGGAGCTGCCTGATGTAGGTGCTGGGAACTGAGCTCAGGCCCCTGCAGGAGTAGAATGCACTCTTAACTGCTGGGAAAAATTCGTAATAGCGTTCAGCTCTGTGAGTGTTCATGAGATGTCTTCGCTTTTGTGAGTCATATTTACCTCGGTTTTGATTCCTCGTATAATTTTATTTTCTTAATTGTTCCTTATCACTTTATGAGGTTTTCCCTTCTTTAACAATTTGTCTTCATTGACCCTTCTTTGTAACTTTGGATTCTGTCTCACTAATTTTAGAGTTTATTTTGTTTCTTTGATTTAATGTGTTTATTCTAACCCTTTAAATCAGAATTAGCCTGTTGTTAATCTTTCCTATTTTCTATTGTCGCATTTTAAATTTTAGCTAAAACGGTACTTTTGTTATACTCTGTAACTTTAATTTGAAAGATTTTTGTTTTATTCGCTTTTAAGTATTTTAGTATTTATAAATGATAATACTTCAATCTTTTAGAAAGTTATTTAATGTCTAACATTTACCTGAATTTTCCCTTTTTTTACTGGTTTATGACCATTGTTAGAGTTTCTAAAGCAGTTTTCTGAAGCATCTGAAAGATGTGTTTGTTATGAAAGCTGTGACAGAAAGGTGACACACAGTGGGTAGCTGCAGACTGTCGGAGTGTGTCTGTCACAGTCCTGGAAGTGGAAGTCCAAAACTAACAACACTTGATTGAAGTAAAAGCATCCAGGGCCGTCCTCCCTGCACAGTTCCTGAGGGAGGAATCTTTCTTTCCTCACTTCCTCAGCTTCAGGCAGTTGCTAGCATCTTGGGCTGTGCTCACAGCACTTGGAGCTGGCTGCTCTTGTTCCTCTGTGGTACAAACGCACATGGTGGAGATTAGGATGCAGATCCTGTGGGGAGCAGCTAGCTTTCTTCCTACCAAAGTGGTCCAATTAGACATTGTCAGTTTATCCTTTGTCAGCCTATTGCCTAATTGTCTTGTGAGTGTCCTTTCTTTCCGCACAACTCTGGCCTTTAAAAAATCATACGCTTGAACATTTCCCAGAAAGTGTGTTACATACTACAGCTTCCACAGATCTTTTTTCCTTTGGGGCGGGGAGGATCTTTACAGTGATGCAGGGCAGATACGCGTGGGATTGGGGTACATGATGTAAAATTCACAAAGAACCAATAAAACAATTTTAGACTATGTTTTGTCCATAGAAGTGTTTATTTTTAGCATTATACTACAAGGAAGTCTATTTTAAGCATTGCTAACACGCACTCTAGTGGCAGATTTATAAAACTGCAGAAATGTCATTCTGTGTCCCATCATGCAGGACCTGCTCTTGTTTGCTTATGTATCCCTGTTTCTTCCTTCCCTCAGGAAGCACTTACTCAGCAGCAGTATGTTTGTCAGCTGTGTGTCCTGCCTTTCATGCATGCTAGCATGGGCTCAGAAATATTTGAATGACATAGGCTTACTAGCCCACATGCTGGTGTGGTGTCTTTGAAAAATATAACTAGTTACATTTGAATAACTATAATGACTTTGAAACTTAAATATGTATATGCATACATACACGGAGGAAGGAGAGAGTTGGTAGCCATGACAAAGGGGAGGTGGAGAGAAGTGAGCCTGCCATTTTTAAATAGACTGCCATGCAAGGCTTCTGGTGTTTGAAGAGAGACTGAAAAAGAAAACAAGGTTCATCCTATAAAATTAGTTGGGAAAAGGATATTTCCAGTCAAGAAAATTATAAGGCTTCATGATTAGATAACCATTGGCATATTTGAAACTAAATTAAATTAGTAAAGGGGAAAGTGTGGGAGCTGCCATTGTTAATGCAGACACACATCATTCTAGGTTGGTTTCTGTGTAGGTCCGTGGATAAGAACTCTGGCCTTACAGGAAAAAGCCGAAAGAACACAATGCTAAGGCCTCTTCTGTGAGGGTAGCTCTGTAAGGTCTGGAGCGGTGGCCCTCAGCCTTCCTAATACTGTGACACTTCAGTGGAGTTCCTCAGCTTTGAGGGACTCCCAACCATGAGATTATTTTGTTGTTACTTCTTAACTGTGATTTTTGCTACTGTTATGAATTGCAATGTAAATATTTGTGTTTTCCAATGGTCTTAGGCAACCTTTAAGGGGCTGCAACTCACAGGTTAAAAACCACTGACCAGTAACAAGCAAAAGTCCAGTTCTCAAAGCAGTAAACATGACTCAGGTGTTTCTTCAGAGCGTGTACGTCTGTCTTTACTACTTTACTACATTTCTTCTCTTTTATAGGTGTGTGTGGTCCAGGGCACCTATGCGTATCATCACTATATGCAAGATCGGATAGATGACAACGGCTGGGGCTGTGCTTACAGGTCCCTCCAGACTATCTGCTCATGGTTCAGACATCAGGGTTACACAGAAAGGTCCATCCCAACACACAAGGAAATTCAGCAGGTACAGAACTTGCCGTTTTAAATTATAACCAATTGTGTATTCCATTGGGTTTTAATATGTCATCAATATAGCATAGATTTATTTTTATTTTGAGAAAAAGTGTTATTATACTGATCAAAATGCCCTAAACATAATTTCAGTAGCTGTCTTGTATAAGGATTCTTTTCTTCTTGGTACATGAAGGCTCTAGTTGATGCCGGCGACAAGCCAGCAGCATTTGTTGGATCACGGCAATGGATTGGGTCTATTGAAGTACAGCTAGTACTAAACCAACTGATTGGTGTAACTTCGAAAATACTGTTTGTCAGGTAAGGATACTTCGGAAACCAGACACATCATTTACACACAACAGTTTATAGTTTTTATTAAAATAATAGAAAAATGACATTTTCTCCTTATTTCCAGTCATTGCTTGTCTTCGTTACTCCTCGCTTTATAAATCTCATTGCTTTAAAGCAAGCTGTGTTGTATAAATGTATTCTCGAGAACTAATTTTAGTCTACATGTAGAAAGTTAGAAATATATTATCTTTGGGTAAAGTTTTAGATACAAAATGTAGTTTACTAATGTTTAAATCTTCTAAAAGTTTAATAAGGAGAAAACCAAATATTTATCACTGACCATTATAGAAACCAGTGTTTTTATAGTATAAAATACTTCTTTTTATAGTATAAAATACTCAGTTTGCTAAATGAATTATCTGTAACATTATTGCAGTCAGCACCAAAATCCCTCAGGAGACAACCTCCTTGGCTCAGGAAGCAGGTCCTCCTGAGTTTGAGAGTCCCCAAGCTGAGATTCCCCAAACTGTAACAGACACACCCTCAAGGCTGAGGCAGACAGAGGCCTGGGGAATCGCACTTGTGCTTTGGATCCTACAAAGAGAGATTTCGAGCCAGTAAGGATTGCTGCATGGGGATGGAAAAGAAAGGGCACTGTCCTCACGGGTCCAGTCCCATAGGGAACAGTGGGGGGACTCAGGGAGTCAAGGGAAAAAACAATTTAGTATGCCATGGAAACCTGATGCCCCTCTACTTCCCTCAGTGTCCAGCCTTGATTATGGGCATCGTGGTTGTTAATTAGGGTGAGTACACTTTAGAAAGTACTGGGCAAGGCAGTTTTGGGGGCCTAATCTATCACCCCAGAAGAGGATTCTGGCTATACCTAATGTAATAACCAATTACTCTGGGCAAACCACTTCCTGGGGATCCCATCTAATCCAACTCCTGAACACAACATAAAAAAACTGGGAATGAATTTTCCTCTATTTTGTTAAATAAATAAGTTAAATATTTAACGACTATGTTTCCATGGGCTTACTTTAAACTGCTTATTGTCACAAGACTTTAAACTGTCTTGTATTAATAACTACAGTAGCAGTATCTATTGTCCAAGTATTTAAAATACATTTGATCTCACAATAGGAATTATGAGAATTAGTAAGAAATAATGGCAAATAAACTAGTAAAGAATTATTTTTAGAAATTTAAGTTTGAGGCAGATGGGGCAAAAGTTTTTTTTTACGAAGCCTGACAACCCAGGTCAATCCTAGACCCTCCATATGTGTGCCATAGCACAAGTGTCCATATGCACACTCACAGAATACATACCTAAGAAGTTAAAGGATGGTTTGGTACATTAAGACATTTGTATGTTAGCTACTCAGCCAAGAGCTTACCAGGTTTAAAAGTACCTGGTACCTCTACAAAAGTAATAGTTAAACTGATAATTCAGCTTACAATTTTTTTGTTTATTTTATAATGATATGAAATTACTTTTGATCTTTCAAATAGCAATCCAAGACTCAGATATGATGGCAGTAGCATCAAGTCTGAGCTCCCAGTTAACCTTTCACGGAGGGAGGAAGGTGGGGTGTGCTGCTTGCTCTATTGTTAGAGATGGCAAATTCATTTCACTCCCAATATGTTCATTTCAGAGGAATATATGTACTTTTCCTTCTGCCTTTCTCTTCTCAAAAGTGAAAAGTACTTAGAACACCCAAATGCTCCATGAAATACGGTGCACTTGAAAACACTGAAGTTTTCACAGGAAAGATATATTAACCCTAAAAGCTCCTATAGCCCACAACATATGGGACAGGTGTTACTGATTCTAATTTAAAGATAGAAAAAACATAGACTTTAAAAGTGACAAAGTGACCAGTTTCAAGCTCATGTTAAAAATCCAGGTTTCCCCAGTTAGAAATCTTAACCATTTTAGAGTTTATGTTGCTTTAAGTTACAATGAATCAGGTCTCTACCGCTTGTTTTTCAAGATCCACAAAGAAAAAGAGTGACAGTGTTGATCCTATGCCCAAACTCATTACTTGACTGAGTGTTGAAAAGAGCCATCTGATAGACGATGATTTCTTTTTATTTAGCCAAGGATCAGAAATGGCTTCTCAAGGACGGGAACTAGCCAGCCATTTCCAGAATGTGGGCACGCCAGTAATGATTGGTAAGGTGTTTTGGACATGTAGGGTTCTTTGGCAGAGTGGAGAACAAGTAAAATGTATTTGTATGTTCTAATGTTACATAAAAGCAAGTCATTTAAACATCTTAAAATTGGGTCTGGAGAGATGACTCAATAGTTAAGAACACTGGTGGCTGTTCCAGAAGACCTGGGTTCAGCAGCACCTACATGGTGGCTCACAATCCTCTAGTTTCAGTTACAGGGAATCCAGTGCCTCTTCTGGTCTCTACAGGAAGTGCATCACATGGTGCAGACAAAGATGCAGGCAAAACACCCATTAATTAATAGGTATAGATATAGATATAGATATAATGTAAACATTTTAAAGTAAACTTATACACACTGTTCTTTGGACTTTAGTTTCCAAAGAATAGAGAAGATGCAAAAAAGAATTAGTAACCAAAAATAAATGCTAAAAAGAAAATAACAACTGTGTTTGAACAATTAAAGAGTCAAGAATAGTATTTTTTTTTTTAAAGGTGATAGCCACTTGACTGAGCATGGTAAATCACCACCCTGTACTGCTAACTTGCTTGGTTTTTATGACACAACAGACTACTTACATTTTGGGGGTTTTCTTTGTAAATAAGATTTGACTACCTAAGCTAAAGATATATGACTCTCTGAAAAACAGCATAAGATCAACTACTCTAATGTTTAAGAAGTGGAGGTAAGCAGATGTCAGCAGAGTCACAGAGATGCAGACATGCTCTGCACAGGCAAGAGGACCTGCTGGAAGGGGTACCGCACTGAGCTTACCGCACTGGGGGAAGGCTGGCAAGAGGACCTGCTGGAAGGAGTACTGCACTGAGTTTACTGCACTGGGGGGAGGCTGGCCTCTTGCTCTCTCAGTTGATTTTAAGAAACTTTATGGTTATAGCAACAGAATGTAAACTTTTTATGATCATATAGTCATAGCATTTTTTACATATTTCCATATGTAACAGTCATTAAATATCTAATCTTATCCTTTAAGTATATTTGCTATCATGGTCTTTTACAATATCTGAGTCTGTTATAATGCCGTCAATTAACAGGAAAACAATCTGTTTATTTGAGCTGAATAAGCAGTCAAAATTAATTTACGCCCTATTGCATATTTCTTTTTTCTAGGGGGAGGAGTCTTGGCTCATACAATACTAGGAGTCGCATGGAATGAAACTACAGGGCAGATCAAATTCCTGATTCTAGACCCACACTATACAGGTGCTGAAGACCTGCAAGTTATGTTGGAGAAGGTAACTGTCCCTGTCACATAAATGCAAGGCACAAGGCAAAGAGCAGAGACAGCTGTTAGCAAAGAAACCAGGCAAGGGCAGTGACCTGACGCAGTAGTTCTAAGTCTGCTGAGTAATCGTGTTTCTATGTAGGGAAGATAGGAATACAACAGACACCACAAGACTAAATGTTTATAAAGGCTTTGCTATTTACTAAGCTTCATAACAGAACATGACACATTGCCTTTACAGAATTTATAGCACATGCAGTTGTTTTGTCTTATCAATGTCTTAAGGCGAGAGCAGAATAAACTTTCTTACTTTTAAAATTGGAACTGTGGATTAGGTGGCTAATAGCTCTTGCCTTATTTGCAGAGGAACAAAGTTCAGTTCCCAGTATACATTTCATGAGGCTCACAACCACCTGTAAATCCAGTTCCAGGATGGATCAGCATCTCATGTACAAATGCACATATACCCTTAATAATTCTAGGATCAGTTCATCAATAAACAAAACACCAGTTATTATGAAGATGTGGCTGCTTCTCACTCACACATATGTAACATAAATCTAAAGACTGGAAGTTGAGGCAAGTTTGGAAGCATTTGTTGACATAGTATCAACTACATGGGGTGTAAATATAAATTGATTTATAGCCAGCTAATTCTCATATGACAGGCTGGTGAGATGGCTCAGCAGATAAAAACACTTTTCTGCCAAACCGGATGACCTAAGCTTGACCCCAGAGCCTACATGGTTGCAAGTTGTCCTTAGACCTCCACAATCACAAAAATAAATAAATGTAACTTCTTTAGATAATAGCAACATTTTCCCATTCAGGAGCAACCTATTGATTGTCTAGCATAGGATAGAAAAGTTATTTTTCTTTGCTTAGAAAACCCTTGAATTACATCACTATCTGAGTCTTATGCCAAGGTCCTGCTGACAGAGCTTGATGTTAGAGTTTCTATCGTGGAGTCTTATGTTGTAAAAGGTTTGTTCTCCTTTCTCCCAAATCTAGGGCTGGTGTGGATGGAAGAATCCAGACTTTTGGAACAAGGATGCATACTATAACTTATGTCTTCCTCAACGACCAAATACTCTTTAAATTATCTTGGAGTTAAGACTATAAGTATAAAAGAGCTGTTCTAGTGTTAATAAAGCATAATTTTAAATTAAATCTTAGCTGTGATTTAATTTAAAAAGTAGTAAAGAACATACTGAAATTTTAATTCCTTGAATATTCTCTTAATAAATTAAGTAATAAAACATGCACATCCAAAATATTGTAGTCATGTAAATACATGTATTCATGAATGTTCTCTTCACTTAGAAGAAAGTTTTCCTCCTCAGGAGTTTAGCCATGTGATAAGCCAAAGCAATGGCTTATAGATCTGTCTGAAGCCCATCAAGCCTCTTCTTTGCTCTTGCCCAACAAGACATCTGTTTTGGGAGAAGAAAAAAAAAATGTTTAGACTGAAAACATTTTTAAGGGGACCAGAGAAATGGCACAGTGGTGGGAGAGCTTGCTGTATGTACAACTGCAAGGGCTGGAGCACATATCCAAGCAACAAGCAAGACACACTACAAATGCCTGGCCTGCAGTCCCAGCTCCAAGGGGTCCCAGTCCCACGTCCTCTCCTGGCCTCCACCCACACAGGCGTATGAGTGTGTGCACACACAAGCACACAAACAACCTTAAAAAAACTTTTTAAAATAGGTCTCTCCCCACATTCCCATCATACAGGACAAATTTCTAGAAGCTGGTAAGCAGTAACTATAACCAATGATAAAATTTTAAAAAACAAAAAATATACTGAGCCTCAGATCAGAATGCCAATATTAAATGCAACAATAAAAGATGCCAGAAGAGATAGCCTGGAAGGAGGAAGCAGACAGCAGGTGTGAGCCACTTACCAGCACTTTCTCTTCAACACTCTGCTCTCCATAGTTCTGAAACTCCGCTTCTGTCTCAGCACAGGAGCATGGGGGTCACCCTTGGGTAGCTCACTTGATGATTTTGCTGTCTGCATACATTTAATCATTGTTAGGAACCTGGCACATTCTGGAAAGCCATATGACCAAGCAAGATCTTCAGGTGTTTGCCCATTCTTATTACATACGCTGAAATTAGACAAACAGGTTAAGTGAGAGCTACTGTTCATTGTTTTTCTAATAAAAGAAATTGGGATACATATCAACACTGGATAAAAGAGGTCTCAACTCTCATGAACACACACACATCACACAGAGGTGGGGCAAAGAAAGCTCGGGGAAATTAAAGTCTGTTCACTGCTGTACGCTCAGTGGCTAGCACACTGCATATCATTAAATTCTGTTCGCTGCTGCACGCTCAGTGGCTAGCATACTGCATATCATTGGACATTCTAGTGTTGTATTTTTATCCCATTGCATTTCACTACTGAAAGAATCTGAATGACTACAAGAGTATTTGGTGTTCAAATTCACTATATTTAACTATATAGTGAATCGATAGCCAATGAGAACTTCTATAGGAGAATCTTCCTAAGGTAAAACTGTAGGAGAATCTGCCATGAATGTCAAGGATCTGTTTCCTCTTACTCTATTTGACAATATTCAATTTCTGGAAGGATAACATATTACCAGTTGGGAAAGTATTATTTTTAAGATTGCGTATAATTAGGCTTTAGGAGTATGGTTAGTTTAATCCAAGCGAACACAAAGCCTTAAGCCACTGATTTGATACTCACTCAATCTGGACATCACTGGCCACAAGGAGGCTAAGGCATTCCAGGCTTCCAACTTTTGCTGCCTTGTGAAGTGGAGTTTCTCCCAAAACGTCCTGTAGGGCAAGACCACACATTAGTGTCCCCCCGACCCCACTGTCTGTAGAAGCCAGTGAGCAATGTAATACCAGCTATTTGAGGAAGCCAATGAAAACTACCTTATAACAACTGAATTGTTCCATTTAATTGTATTTTTCATAAAGCTCTCTTTCTGTGCTAATACAGAGTTTCCATTAATAAAAACATGCAGCCAGCCATATTCCCATACATTAAAAATTAAGGGAATGCCAGCAAACTAGAGTTCTATAGAAGCCAAAGGTTTACAATTAAAAACGTCATCACACTGTAATGAAGATGAAGACTACTTGAAGAATTGATGCTGGGCATGTCTCCCACATATTATTTCCTGGTTGACAAAGGCTTGGACAAATATTTTTAAAAGTACTGTAGATACATGCTATATAGTGATAGTCAGTAGCCACCTATTGCTAAAGAGTATTTTAAATGTAGTTAGACTTAATTGAGCTATGCCATAAAAGTAAAATACACACTGAATTACGAACTATGTATGAAAGCAAAATAAAATAGCACACCAATCATTTCTGATTTAGTTACATACTGAAACAGTATTTGGGGTTAAATTATTAAAAGTAATCTCATGGCTTGTTTTTGTTTTATTTACGTGGATACTAAAAAAGTTCCAAGTTACCATCCTGCAGTATATATTTTTTTTTTCCTGGAAATTCTTATATGCTTGTTTATACCAACTGAAACTGGCAGCTAGGAAATGTCTGTGCAGACACTGGGTGGAGGAGAGGGCTGTACATAGCAACAATCGGTTACCTAGTTACCTGTTGGTTGAGGTCAGCACCTGTTTGCTGCTGCCAAAGAAGAAAGCAAGCAAGGCCGCCACCTGCAGCTAGGTGAACAGGCGACTGCTCCTGGGGATCCGGGGGTGCGTTGACTGATGCTCCTGTCTCCAGCAAATTCTTAAGACCATCCTCCTGCAGGGAAAGAACAGATTGCCACTGTCCTGTCCTGTTTGAGCCCTCTGAGCTGAAAACTCACCCCGCCACGGAAAAAGAAAACAAGATCTGACAAGGTTTGACCTGGTAACCCAGCGGTCTGTCACTGTCACGCTTGCTAGAGTTCCCAAGGCTCTGGGAGATCTAGCCTGCAGGACTTAAAAAGGGGCGAGAGTCTCACCTCCAAGTTGCAACTCAGCAACAGCATCGCCCACCTAAAGCAGATGACAAGTGTCCCTGGGAGTTCAGAGAGGCGACACTGGTCGGTAAGAGTGCAAGGGACTGCCCCAGTTCGGGAGAATTTAAAGCTCTCGGGGACCTGCAGGGTGGTGGCTCCTCCCCGCCGCTCCCTAGCCTGGGAGCGTCCCCAGCGCCTAGTTCTACACAGCGCGGTTTTCCCAGCCCTGCAGCGACTTCACGTACCCAAACACTGACACGTGCAGCCGGGAACTCGGAGCAAACGGGAGGGGGCGGAGCCTGCAGCACGGCCTGCCAGATGATTGGCCATGCCGACCCCCTCTGGGTCCGCCCCGTTGGGAGCGAAGCCCAGGCGGCTGTAGCACGCGTGCGCAGTGAAGGCAGTGGGCGAGGAGGATGGAAGTGCTGGCCTTTGCGCTTTGGCGGCGGCCATGATGCTAGCAGAGTGAGGCACGTACCGCCGGGTGGAGTCAAGCCCTTTATCCCTCTGGAGAAGCGGAAGTCGCCTGTGCTGGGGTTTGTGTCTGAGAGCACGCACGTAGCCCGGAAAAGACAGAAGCAGAAGCAGCCCACACCCACCCACCCACTCCGCAGGCCCGGGTCCTCCGCCTCCACCTTGGCCCGAGGGAGTCACGTCCTTTTGCCTCACGTCCTCCACTGCGGTGCGCGCCTCAGGATGCTTTGGGCGGGGGCGTTAGAGGTCGCGGCGATGAGACTCTTTAGGAGATGCTCTCCCCAACCTAAGTGACTTACCAGCCAGTGCTGCCAGGTCCTTTGTGAGCAGGGTGGCAATTCCTGTGAAATAAGCCACCCATTGTCACACGTCCCCTGAAGGCCCGAAACCGTCCTGGTTCCGGAAATAGCTAGTAAATACAAGGTGTTTGCCAAGGGGATGGTCCTCACTCTGGTTATTAGGAATACTGAAAGGAAAAAACAAAAGATCACAGTGAAGAAAGCAGCCAAATACTGTTCAGGCCAGGTGATTATTAACGTTAGGGATATGCTGGCAGCATGAACCCCTCAAATCCTGTGCTAGGACTAGAGAAGGGCTCCACCAAAACCAGAACTCACATTAGAGCATCAGATAAGCTGGATCAAAAGGAGTCTTCACAAGATACTTGGCCCATACTACTCAAAGCCTTCAAGGTCATGATAAATCCATAAAGTCTGAGAAACAGACCAGAGGAAACAATAATTTAGGGAGAGATTTTAAAACAAACATGGCATTACTGGTAAAATTCATGACAATGTAATAACTACAAAGTTTGAATTCCTGGTAATGAACCCTGTTGACTTCTGGCTGTGGTAAAGGTAATGTTAAAAGGGGAAACATAAAGGTAAGAGACTATTAACATCTGGTTATACTTCAAATAAAATGTGTAATTTATTTGAAACAGAAGACTGTAGATTAAAATAGTCTATGTTTCTTCCTGTAAATCCTAGCTACTAAGGAAGTTTTATTTAAATATTTGGTTTCCCATCGTAATAAGGATTCTTTCTCAGTAGTTGTAACAGAAGATATCTGAACCAGTATGGAGCTGGTTTTAAAGAGCAAGTTTATCATAGTCACAGTTCTCCCAACTAGTCAGAAAATCCTCAACCATTTAGTTTCACTAACCAATATATTCCCTCGATAAGACGCACTGCTCTTTGTGGTGATCCAAAATCTTAGAACCTCCGGAGCTTCTTAAAACTTTTTCACCCATGACTCCTCATTGCCTGAAAAAGAAAAATTGTATTTAACTCTAGTTGTATAGGTGTATAAAACAGATATAAATAAAATCTAATAATCTGATTTTAATACAATTCTTTCATATGTATATAATTTTATCATAAGATTATAATTAATTTGCATACTAACCTGAGATCAGTCTCCAGCTCCCACATTAATAAAACAAACAAGGACAGCTACCTCCACCTATAATTCCAAAGCTGTATAGGGAGGGAACATAGGAGAATCAATCTCTCTCTCTCTCTCTCTCTCTCTCTCTCTCTCTCTCACACACACACACACACACACACACACACACACACACACAGAGCTATTTGAAAACCTAGCCATCTAGAAAAATAACAATGGCAAATTCTACCTTAGGGCCAGGATTACAGTACCAAATATAATATTCTATCCTGAGGAGCCAGCTTCAAATCCAGTCAGAAAGCAGTTACCCCATAACAGTTGTGCCACTGTTGCAATAATGGACACACGTTGCATGCTTGGCCAGGTAGGTATTGTTGTATGTGGAGTCCAGCACTAGGTAAAAGCACTCATGTCTTTTCTCACCCAGCAGACTGCACTGCACCTGCAATGAAAGCTAGATAGCAAGGGGTAGTTTCTAGTAGCTTTGAAATAGTGTCTCTGCCCTGCAGCCATGGGGTATGGTGTCTTCAGCAATAAGGTTTTCCCATGTACTTTGGCAATGGCAATACTTACGTTGTTGTGGAGACTTCTGAGGTCTCCTAGAAGTACTCCATGCCTTTAATTGCAGTTTTCATGTAATAACCCAAATCTTCTTGGAGTTTACAGAGTGTGTTCACCCATAAAAAGACTTCTTTTTAAATAAAATGTTCATATAGTTGAAATATAATTTGCTTAACTTAACTTGAAACATCTGCTTATTAAAAACTCAAAATGTTGAAATATTAGCATCCCATTCAAATTAAGCTTTGTGTCTAAGAGGAGAAAAATAAATGTTGATCTTATTAGTCAAATAATAGTTAAACCCAATGAAAAACAGTGCAATGGGTAACATAAAGATAAGTCTGTGTATGTATGTGTATATGTATATATATGTATATGTATATATATATACATATACACATATATACATATGTATATACTGAGTATATTTTCTGGGAACTTTAAATAATATACAGTTTTAAACAGTTGAATTTTCAACCTTTAACATGACTTCCCAAATCATCTAATAAATCTGATTTTGAGGTTTTTGTTCTTGTTTTTGCTTTTCTGTGACAACTTTTCTATATTTAGATCCCTTGAGATCAACTGCCCTTGCTTTCTGAATGCTGGGATTAGAAACATGAGTCTATAGACCTAGCAATAAGCCATTTTAGTCATTAAATTATCCTATGCAGGTATAATTGACAGTGTTCATTTCTGAGAAAATTAGACTTTTATAAAAAAAAAAATCATTGCCGTTCTGCACAGAAATTTTTTATATCTAGCCATTTTTAGACCTTGCTGAAATTCTGCTTCTTACTCAAAGGAATTGGAAAGTAGAGTATTCTTTGAAAAGAAAGTCACCCAAGTATTTAGAACTTTTAAAGTTATTTTTTACTATAGAAGTAATTACATCATAGTCATAGTATTACACACTGGCGACTGTCATTTGTTTAGAGGCACATAGATTCGAATCTTCGCTCCATTACTGACAAACATTCCTGAAAATCCACTATACAAAATCCAGAGGATCAAATGATACAGAGCTTGACAGGGAGAAGGCGGCAAACAAAGAATTGCTATTGTAATGGGGTGCATTTTTTTAATATCTGTGGGTTATTGTCTTTGATCAATCTTATGCATACATTTTTCGAATTTTCCTTGGGGTGGGGATTATAAGATTCAAATTTTTACGGGAAAAGTAGGCTAGGTAGGGATGGGAGGGGGTGGAGGAAGGATGGCCAGCAACAAAATACACTTAAGATGAGACCCAAAGTGATGTAGTGATTCCACCTTTGAAACCTTCTCAAACCGTCCACCAGCTGGTGAGTGTGACTCAGGAGAGGACATTTCAAATTGAAAGCGAGACAGTGAGAGCAGGAGCGTCCCCCACCCCAGCCTCGGGTTTCAAACAGAAGACCACCTTTTCCTCCTAGAAAACATCTCCTCTCTGTCTTGCTCTAGAATGGAAATCTATGACTTCTCTGAGAAAGACACACCTTTCCCAGAAGACTAAAGACAACTGGAACTTCCTGTTACCCGTGAATGATCTAAGGACCAGGGCAGGAGAAGCAACCTCATAGTCAGCTGTTCATAGTCAGTATGCTCAGCTGTTGCCATGCTGAGAGGATGAGGAATAATTTTCCAAATTAAAGAGCTTTATTCATGTACTTTTACTACCTGATCTCTAAAAGTAAATCATCTTTCTACCATATATGTATGAGCTTTTCTGTGCAAACATTCCATATACTCTATATATATAATCACTAAATTATATGCATTTCTACTTACCGTTGGGTATTGAATGAAATCCACCAAGAGAGGAGCTGATAAAAGCTCAGTGGTAGAGTAGTCACCTAATATGTGAGGCTCTGGGATTAATCCCTGATGTAAAAGGGCAAAAATAAGGGGGCTAAAAATAGAAAGCTAAAACTCCCCAGTGGAGCAGAGAGACTCAGACTGCTTGAAGCCTGACTCAGTGGTTTGTGCTGTCTCATACGAACAATTAGAGCCCAACTGAAAATAGTCACTGGTGCCTCCCCTCACATGGCCAGTCTGGGAGGAACTGTAGTGTTATAAAGCGTACTACCTCCAAATAGTGAACTGTTCCCTTGAACTCTATTCAAATATGATCCTGGAGGCAAAACCTGGTAACCTCTTTATTGTCATAAAAAGACCCCCATCCCCTGGAGGACACAATGCTCTCTCCGAGATATCACCTACTTCTTTCTATCTACAGTGCCTATCAAGTGTCTGTTAATTTGGGTCTGGGAAATGCTGTGGCACACACTCCTTGGGCTCACTGTGCCTGCTCCAACACCCAATACTGACCTTAAAAGGACCTGGCAGCCATAACTGGCCAACACAGGTTTCCAAACAGGAACTGCTTTGGTGAAAGACGGGATGGATGAAGCATGCAAATCCTATTTTTTTGCAATTACCATTAAGATTTTGAATATATAATCTGTCTTCATCAGTTTCATTGTTCACAGAATACAAGGTAAATTGGAAAAAATTAAAGGAAAACCATATCTGGCTCTCAGTGAATGCTTACTATAGCCTAGCGGGTTGTAATAGACATCTTTGCCCCTACCTTTTCCTCCTTATTTCAGAGAATGATGATGTAAACTTGCCACAGCCCAAAGGAAGGGCGTGGGAGCAAGTACTCTAAACAAATGGGCTTTTCTAGAAAGGAAAGAAAATGGTACTCACTCCTGCTTCAATATTGTCCTGAGCTTCCAGTGAGAATGATTTTCTCTAACTTTCTCTCACTTGTGGATAGATTATATTTTCAGTTGATACATGACTGTTACTGGCTTGTCTCATGGAAACTGCTAGGAGACCAGACTCCTGGGTCAGAGACAGATGACTTTATTGCTCACTGGAAACCACACACCCAGGTTGGTCAGCATGATATCTGAGCCAGTTCCACAGCCCACCCTGTTCCCCAGTTTTCACAGAGGTGACTCAAAAAGCCCCTAGGACAGTGATACATCCAGGAGAGAGCATTATGAGAGGCATTCTAAGCTTAGGCAAATCAATGGCTGTTAAGAAAGCAACCCTGCTCTCTATCTATGTAGATACAAGACCTTATCCTATATGGTTACTAACTGAAAGCACATGCCTGAGAAAGGCTTAAGGAAGAATACAACAGAATCTTGCATTCTTCTTACATTCAGCCATAATATGCAGGAATGTGCCCCACATGAATTGCCTCTTTTAGTAGGACAATGATTTGTGTGATTTATCTGCCAGACATATGATATGCTAAGAATAAATCGACAGAAAGAGGTGGTGTGGTCTGTTATCAGTTAGCATTCAGAGCAGCTGACTTCAGAGGCATAGAAAGGGGTGTAGAAGACCTGAGAAGGGAATGTTGTGTGTGTTTCACCCACTCTTCCTCACAAAGCCACAGGTCCTGGCTATGGAGATGCTCAGGGGTAAGGGCACTTAGTGCCAGGCCTTTAGCATCTGAGTGTGATCCCAGGACCAAACTCAGAAGGGGGGACTGACCTCCTGCAGCTTGTTCTCTGACCTCTGCACTCATGCATGAACACACACAGAGAGAGAGAGAGAGAGAGAGAGAGAGAGAGAGAGAGAGAGAGATAAATAAATAAATAAATAAATAAATAATAAATAAATATAAAAAATTCAAAATCATGGGTTCTTTTCTGATTATGTTATAAATGAATGCCCAGTTTCTATAACAGAATGTTCTAAGTTCACAACATAGTAGGCACACACCTGGTAAGCTTCCAGTGATTCTCTTTAAATCTGTATATGTAGCTTAATAGTAGAAGGGAAGACAGGATAAACTTGTATGAAAAACAAATGACATTTAGTGAAAAACTGAAAGCAGATAGGAAGCAGGCACGATGCTTGGTTCATGCTACAGAGAGTGAGCTTTTCTGTCTTGTTCTCTAGTAATAAAACCCCACATGGGAAGAATCATGGTACTCTCTCTCCTTCCTGGTGTGAAGAAGCCAAAAAAGAATGTATTGTTGCCATCTCTGTTTTCACAGACTTCGGCCTTAGGTACAGATAAGGGCACTCCAACAGTTTTTGTGTTTTGTTTTTGTTTTGTTTTGTTGTTTTTGTTGTTGCCTGCCTTGAAGAATCTCATAAGTCTTTTCTTAACTAATTTTATGTCACTGATATCTACTTTTCATTTTTGCAATTCTCAAATTATGATTCTGAAAAATATAATGTTCTTTATAATAGGTTGACTCCATTTTCTGAAATTGGCTATTTTAAAATAGGATCCCCATAGTTCTTCAAAAACAGAGGGGAAAAGGAGAAGAAAGATGACATAAATATAATTAAGGAGGAGAATTGATTACAGAAGAGATACTCTATCTTATTTCTTAGTCTTATTTCTTCACTGCACCCAAAGCCTAAACATATTTACGGATGATACAACTTAGATCAAATGACCTGAGCATTGACCACAAGGCTTCTGGTGATTTTTATGCTTATTTCAAAATTTGGCAGACTAAATACATACATAAATATAAATAAATACATTAGACTTCAAATCTTTTCTTAGTTCTGTCTCCTTGTCTTAAAAAGTACTGAATCTGACTTACCCTCTTCTAGCAGTCCTGCTTGCCAGAAATCAGAGCAGAAATGACCCCTCAGAAGTTAGCTGTTAGGGACAGCCTCGTGACTGTAGGGACCACAATCAGCCCTTGGGGAAGGAGAACATTCATAGCTGTTATGAGACAATTCAGAGACATAGATTAAAGTCAAAAAAAAAAAAAAAAAGAAAAAGAAAAGAAAAAAGAAAGAAAGAAAGCAGCTGCAATGAACAGTATGGGGCAGGGGACCAAGATTTCAGAGAAAATCCCCAAACCATGCACCAGGCTCACTTTCATAGTATCTTTGGGGAGCAAGGCTTGCATTTCTCCTCTAAGAGGCATGTGTTCACAGCATGGGTTGTCAGACCTGTATCCAGGGTACAGGATGTAGCATGGATTTCTACAGACTGCAGAGTCAGTTTGTCAGAATGACCAACTTAAAGTGGAAGGCACACATTTCTAACACATATTAAAAATTACATTTGCTTCGCTTTTAGTTTTAATAGATGAAACAAAATAATACATGGGTGGGTAGGGCCTTGTTAAGCAGCCCTTGGAGATTAGGTAAATCAGCTCCCTGCCCTGAGAGTTTCCTCATGGATTCAACAGTGCTCAAACTAATCTCTATTTCCTCAAGTTTTACAGAAATCAGCACTTATAAAGCACCTAGAAAAAAACAAAGCCTGACATTTAATAGATGCTGAATGCAATCTTTTTTCTTCTTTTTCAGACCCTGTGAAATATTTCTTTTTAAGCCACTAAAACAGCAGAAACCATGTGCAGTATTGTAGCCGGAAAAAAAAATGTGAGTTTAAATGAAGTTTCTGTTGTTCATGAGTTCAGATGCTATTTCTGCTTTGTTTTATTCCTAATGCCCTTCCTTGAATTTTCAGATGTTTCTCTAATCCAGTGGTTCTCTACCTGTGCACTGTGACCCCTTGGGGGTTGTGTATCAGATATTTACATTACAACTCATAGCACTATCAAAACTATAGTTATGAAGTAGCAACGAAATAATGTCATGGTTGGTGGTCACCACGACATGAGGAACTGTATTAAAGGATCACAGCGTTAGGAAGGTTGAAAAGCTACTGCTCTAAACTACTTTAGATAGTAGCACACTGTATTAATGTCTTCAGGGAAATAAAATCTTTTCATCTAGTTGGTGAGCAGTGGTTGACAGTAGGTTGTCACAGTTGGATTTGCTTTCTTCTATATATCTTACACGTGTGGCTTTATTGGGAATTTTATATTCTTTAGCAGAAACTTAGATTTTAAAATATACGTAATCCAATTACTTTACTTTTCAATGATTTTATGAGTATGTGTGTCTGCATGCAGAGATGTCACTTGTGTGGGGTGCCAGCAGGGCTCAGAAGAGGGTGGGCACTCCTTAGAGCTGGAGCTACAGAGAGGCTTCTGGGAACGAAGTTCAGATCCTCTGGAAACGCTTGGTTTTTGTTTTAATTAATTTTTTTTATTTCATGTGTATGAGTATGTGTATGAGTGTTTGCCTGCATGTGTGTATGTACCTGTGTCTAGTGCCTGAACAAGCCAGAAGAGGGCATCTAATCCCCTGGAACTGCGTTAGGAACAGAGGTGAGATGCCATGTGGTTGGGTGGGAACTGAACCCTGGTCCTCTTAACTGAACCATCTCTCCAGCCCAGTAACCAGTAACTTTGTTTGTTTTTTGTTTGGTGTGGGCAGGGTCTCACTGTGTCGACCAGGCTAGCCTTGTACTAACAGATATCTTGTTAACCTCAGCCTCCTGAGTGCTAGAATTAAAGATATTTTGCCCCCATGTTGGGCCCATTAACTTTGTATATCAAGGAAAGGACACTATAAGACCCTTTATTTCAAACTACAGATAAAGAAATTAACTCTTAATTAACTCCTCCCACATACAAACATTTCAGTATTTTTTTCTAATTTAGTAAAACCATTTCTCCTTTTTTGAGTCCCACTCTCATCCATAAAGCAGCGTATAGCCTAAAATAGTATCCTGTAAGTGTGTAAATACAGCTTTCCAATTACACAAAGCTTCTCTTAAGAGCTTCTATAGACCACCAATCAGAGAGACCTTGCCTGGGAGCTGGCTCCTGATTGGTGGAAGTAAGTTGAAACAGTAGAATGTCAAAGACCAAGAAAGAAAGAAAAAAAAAAGCATAGCAACAACAGAGTTTGCTATCTTCACTACTCTCAGCTTAGGCCAACCTGGACTCCTTCAACCCAAATGAGGTGGCCCCGACATTTTATATGAAGGCTCTGATTTACCATACAGCAGTGATCCATCTGGTAACATGCCAATCCAATACAGACTGGAAGAGAAAACTGAGCAACAGAGATAAAATACAGTGTACTCCCAGGTAAAACAGGCATGTGCTTTCATCTGAAATGGATTACTCTGGCCAGTTTCAGCTAGAGTAACAGGAAAGTCCCTGGTGACAGGAATGGCGACTGTGAGCAGTATGGTTTGTTGCCACTGAGTGGCAGCAGTTAAGAGTGATAGGACACCCTGCCAAGTGTGAATCCATAGCCAGACAGGATTTGTTGCTAGCTCAGGGTCTCTTGGCCAGGCAATGTGGGGCAGATGCTTCTGTGATGGGCTCCAACTGGGAGTGAAGTCTCCCTTTGTGCTTTCCTGGAAGAAGAAATTGTAATCACCGTATGTGTTCTTGTTTACAGGATCCACGTTGTAGAAACAGGATGAAACTGACCAGTGAGAAGTTGCCCAAAAACCCTTTCTCTCTATCTCAGTATGCTGCTAAACAACAAAAATTCTTCCAATGGAAGAAGGAAAAGCCTGGTATAAATCTGAATATTTAATTCTTGCTTGGAATATATTTTTACTGAAATTCCATGTATGCTAGGAATACACAAAACAAAAAAACAAAACACACAAACAAAAAACCATATACCTGGTGTCCAGAGGTGGTTAATGTTATAATCCTTTCTGGCTTTCCAGCAGATAAGTGACCTTATTCAGACAGCAAACTGACCCTGGAGGTGTCTCACAATTCAAACCTGATTATATTTTTACCCTCAGCACTTAAGGATTCATTCTAAAAAAGAGACGCCAGATGTTGCTTCCCTCAGAGAGTGCAACACTGTTTTGCTTCAAATGGATAGTTGAAGCTATTCTTATGTAAGCTTTAGAAACTAAACTGAGATGGCCAGCTAGCTCACTTGATTAATAGTCTTAATATGGCTCAGGCTAAGAATTTAACTCACTCACAGACAGCTTTGCCCAGTGCCTGCAGAGACTGCGTTGGAGTGCCTGTCTGACAGTGAACCCTAGTCCCAAACACAATAAGCATTTCTTGATTATGCCAGGTGTGTGTTGTACTGCGATCATGATTCTATTTAGGTTATATTCTTTCTCTGAGCTAAGCTTTAGGAACTAGAAGTTGGAAAGGAACTGAGATTGACAGCATCTAATGAATTCTACGTTACTTGTGGCTTCAAGAGAGAACCTCCCCATCATACAGCTAACACAGTCTTTAACTTTCTGAATCAGATTATTACCGCCACGCTAATTTGGTGGATACAGCATTGCAGTTCCTGAAAGAAAGAATAAGAAGAGGGGATGCTATGGCATATTTTCTAAGAGGCCAACTCTATTTTGAAGAGGTACCAGTAGTTTTTTTGGTCTTTTATCTTTTCTTTCTCCTCCCCCTTCTTCCTCTCTTCCTCTTCCTCTTCCTCTTCTTCTTCCTCCTCTTCCTCCTCTTCCTTCTCTTCCTCCTCCTCCTCTTCCTCTTCTCCTCCTTCTTCTTCCTCCTCTTCTTCCTCCTCCCCCTCCCCCTCCCTCTCCTCCTTCTCCTCCTCCTTCTTCTTTTGCTATAATTATATTGTTAGGATTAATTGTTGGGGTTGTTAGCATAGTAGTGGAGCAGTTGGACAGGGCTGACAAGACCCTGAGTTCCACCCCAGCATCACACACACACAAAGCAAGGGCAGAAGATGGTCCCCGCAAACTTTCAAGTTAGTCTCTTACACTGTTATGCCAGCAAAATCACATAGGCAGTGGTTGCGGTGCTAAGTGTGGCACACAGATATAAGATTAAGGAGATACCTGAACCTTCTTCACAAAAGTTATTCTAAAGGCATCATTTTGGAAAATCCATCTCCACACTTTAAGTTGAAAATGTAAGTTTTATGGTTTTATTTATAATATGTAGTATCATTTATAAGCTATTTGCATATGAACACTAATTGAAGTCCCTGATTATTTGGTATGAAAAGTAGCTTTTTATATATCCTATACAGCATGAGGAGACCATTTCCTTATTTATCCACATTATGGTGGGATAGCTCCATAGGTAGAGATAAAAAAAAAAAAACAAACTTCTGTGTGCTATCATGTCAGCTCCAGTAATAGAGCTTCAGTTATTCATTGGATTCCTAAGGATGGCCCCCAACCCCTCATGATCCTTTGAGTACTCAAGAAATTGTTAGTCACCAATTCTGTTTTCTCTAACCTTTGCTACTGGTACCTTCATTTACTCTATAATTCTGAAGGCTTGTTTACACAACCTCTCTGAGATGGCCTGGTGGCCTAAGACACCATCTTCTCAGTTTGGGTCTTCAGTTCCAATATGGCTGAATCATTTGTTAACTGTATCCTTAGGCAGAAATGACCATTGTATGCTTCTGTTTGGGTTTACTGTAAATACATAATAAAATGAAATAAATACTCTCTGTGGCTTTCAGGGATGGTATGAAGAAGCCTTAGCACAGTTTGAGGAAATCCAGGAGAAAGACCATCAAGCAATTTATCAGCTAGGAGTGATGTATTATGATGGGCTGGGGACCACCGCAAATGCTGTAAGTTATCATTTTGTCCATGATGTTTCATATCTCACTGCCAATGGGCTATTTGATGCAATCGAATTGTATTTTAAAAATCTCTATTTTAACATATTAATATTTCATTTTTAGCATTCTAATGGATACTGATATCACTGTACACATATATAAAAGATAAAGTTAATTTATTTTTATTCCTTTCACTTTGTCCCCATTCAGCTCCAAACCTAAACTAGCAGCTTTTTGACATAACTAGATTCAACTGTCAAACAATGAGCCTCTTTGTATTTGACCTGAATGTCCATCCCAGCTACTACAGACACGTTCTATCTTTCCAGTGATTTCTTCTTCCATATGAACAAGGCGTTATCCTAAAGAAAGGCTTCCATGTTGACGGTGCCTCTATATTTTTGTTCACATGGTGAGCAAGTCTGGTGCAATAACATCCACTGCCACTCAGACCATTCCATCTCTCCTAAAGAACATAGTTTACCACTGAGTTCACTTTACTGTGGTCCAGGAAGAGCAGGTGCTCAGATCCTTTCTCTGAGCATAGTTCTCACAGTTACCAACGTCCCTTTCTCTGTTTCCAGGAGAGATAATAGCTCTCCCATCAACTCTCACATTAGGAATTTTACATAAAACTTACATAAAAGAATTCTCATGTACTGTACAAATAGTACAAATGTCTGTAGTTTTAAATTTTGAGATGCCAAAGTTGAAGACAAGCATTGTGTGTGGGGAACAATTTTGATCATCTTGCCTGAAAAATTACATTGATTTTTGACATAGATTTTCGTAGTTTCATGATGTGAGTTTCTGAGGGTCATTTATAAACTTCTGTAATTCACAACAAAAAGGTTCCTTCCTATTATTAGCTCTTAACATACTGTTGAAAATATTTTCCCTTATTTAAAAAAAAAAGATTACAAAGCTGTATGGATATGGGTAAGATTTAGAAACTAGGAATTGAATTTCTTGTGAATCAATTCACATCAAATGTGAATACTTTCTATTGTTACACAATTATGATACAAGCATTAATATGGTGACAGAGGTTATGGTTTTTGACAAAGGACTCCCAAAATTCTTAGGTTAGTCAATAACATGGGTCAACAACATGGCAGAGAGGGTAAGGGTGCTTGTGAAGCAACCCAGCCAGCCTGGCCTCCACCTCTGCAGCTCATGGTAAAAGAATTAAGTCACCAAACTTGTCCTCTGGCCTCTGCACATGCACCACGGCAGGTGTGTGCCTACACTAAAATTTTATTTTAAGGCATAATAAAAATTAAAAACATGGAAATGGAATTAAGAGTTTTCTGTGTGTATTTTTAAAAGCAATTTATAATAACAAAATATATGACAGGATGTATCTTGGTTATATACATTATGCCACTTTGTATAGGGACCTGAGCATCCATCCATGGCTTTTGTACCCATGAAGGTCTTGGAACTAATCACCAAGGACAAAAGAAGAACGTGTGTGTATTGCATGTGTATGTGTGTCTATGCACATACATATAACACACATATATACATATTTATTTATATACATAAACACTTTCAAAAAAGATGATACAATATATACCAATTCCACATCCAAGTTATCTACAAATACAAAATTAGAAATCGGTATTCAAATTAATATTTGAAGCAGTAGAGTTTCTTTGTGCCTTAGTATCCTTTATAGGGTTTATAGTTATTCTTAACATTTCTCTTGAAGGAGGGCTGGAA
Source organism: Rhabdomys pumilio (assembly GCA_030674055.1). NCBI lineage: Eukaryota > Metazoa > Chordata > Mammalia > Rodentia > Muridae > Rhabdomys > Rhabdomys pumilio. The sequence goes on from JANHMN010000015.1 coordinate 35,206,850, forward strand.
TGATGGCTGAGTGATAATGACCATGTACTGCTCTTTATAAAGGATCCAGTTTCTGTTACCAGCACCCAGGTTGGAGAGCTCACAACTCCCTGTATCTCCAGCTCCAGGGAAACCAACATCCTCTTCTGAACTCCTTGGGCACCATATTCAAATGTGACCATATACCCCACAACACACTGTACACATATTCATGGATACATGATTTAAAATAATTTTAAAATGACAAACAAATTGAAGAGATTGCTCAGTGGCTAAGAGCACTGATTGAACCCAGAGGCCCTGGGTTCAATTCCCAACATCCACATGGCAGCTCACGCCATCTGTGACTCCAGTTGCAGGGGATCTGATGCCCTCTTCTGCCCTTGAATAATGTAAACAAAAGATCCCTCTCTACTTTCTGTATTAGGAGGACTTATTACATAGTCAGTGAGTTATATGCTTATCATTGTGAACAGCACAGACTAATTTCATTGGCTTAATGTATTATTTGCTCAGTCTCTAATGCCTAAACATTATGGATAATGTCAAAACAGTCAGAGGAGCTGCATAATCAGAGCCGAGTAGGAAAGGGATTGGCAATCTGAGGCAGTCTATTAGTAAAGCCAAGGGTTGTGGACTAAGGTGGACACAGGAGCCAGACACAAAGGTGTGGTCAGGGAGGTTTTCATCAAACAGGTGACACAAACTGAACCATTCTGGTTATACTTTTTAGCACAGTGGGAAAGAATAGTGTTTGGACAGAGGAAGCAACTTGATCGAAGTTAGGAGACATCTTTTAGTAGCTGAAATCCAGCTTCTCCCGGCAAGTCAACGTATCAACTAAAATAATCATAGAAAATATGGGTAGCCAACAATTGCCCACTAACAGTGCTGGAGATAAACAAGTCACTTAGTGGCTAGAAAATTATACATAGGAGACAGGACTCAAGTATGGCTCTCAGTCTAATAGAACATCCTAACTGTATCTCTGAAGCAGTTTCCAGTTCAATCACCCATTAAAGGATACAGTATGCATTCAATTACTGAAGTCAAGGGCTGGGAGTTTAGCTCAGGGGAGGAGCTGTTGGTCCATGTGATGTTCTAGTTCTATTTCAGCTCTGAGAACTGAGTAAAGTAAATTAGGTCCAAAATGCAAATAGACATCCTCACTTCATCCATCTTTCATGTCCTCAAATAATAAGGCAGCTTTTAGGGAACAGAATTAAAATCCACTCCAGAAAACACCCGAGCAAGATTAATCACCAGTAAGCTGAGGAGCTGACGACTGGAAAGCGTCACACCCATTGACTCTGTGATTGATTCAGACATTTTAACATCGAGCAAAACAAGGCTGTCACACACAATTTGTCCTCCTTTGACTTGTTGCATTTATTAAATAGCATGGTACGCAGCACAGGGAAGACTGGGTGTGTTCTCCTTTACACAGCTGGTTTCCTTGACCCACGAGATTTTCAAGGATATTATTTTTATATCAACATTAAATTATTATACAAACCCAATGTGCTTTGAAAGAATGTTATCAGGATATCAGAATGCATCAGTGTGAGATGGCTCAGTGGGTAACAGTGCATGCTGCCAAACCTCAGGGTTTGAATTCACTCCCTGGGACCTACATGGTAGAAGGAGAAAACTGACTTCCCCAAGTTGTCACACACACACACACACACACACACACACACACACACACACACACACGATGACATGTGCTCACCCCTCACATCCATGAATGCATGCATGCATACATATATTCATACATACATACATACATACATACATACATACATACATACATACACTAATAAAATATAAATATAAAATGTAAAACAAAGACCCGGTATAATGTTCACCCTCTGGACATTCTATATGCTTCTCTTTGCTATCATTGAAGGAACAAGGTATCAGTCAGTTGACTAGTAAAATTAGTCAAGAATTGGAAGACCTAACAGGTGAGGAAGCAAGCTGATATAATAACATACTCATGACACATTAACTCTGCAACTTTCCGTGTCTTTCTCTAGAATGAAAGTGATTTCTAAGTATTAGTTTTATTTTTATCTGTGCTTTCTAACTCAGGGCTACCCTGCTTACATTTAAACCATATCAAGGCTCAACCATTACAATTGTTAAAGGGTCATTTAACATGGGATTTAGAAATAAGTACTAAGGAAATTACAATCATGGTGGGTACATCTTTCTAAAATCTTTAAGATATTCTTATCTAACCAGAAAGAATTTATCAAAAAAGGGATGGCTTAAACTCCCCAAAGAGATAATAAACCACCAGCTCTAATCTGTGACTTGTTCATTTCTGTTATCATCTGTGAGGGACTGCTTCCTGGTTTAGCTATCTCATGACTCTGCAAAACCTTACCAACTCCTTTCTGACCTGTTGTTGTCCCTTTCTGTGCGTTCTGTTTGCTTTGTCTTCTCCTGAAAGACAAGTGGGCTGGTCCCATCTTTCTCCTATGGAGAATCACTGTCTTTCTTTCATCTGCCTTCTGTTAATCCTGGTAATTATTAAGATGTTTTTTTTTTCTTAGACGCTTGCTATGGTTGGACTGTAAAATAGCACCCTTTATTTCTTCATAGCTGCAATGGCTACTTAATGATTTGTTTTCCCTTTAACGTCTTTATCACTGGGCAGTGGTGGCACACACCTTTAATCCCAGCACTTGGGAGGCAGAGGCAGGAGGATTTCTGAGTTCAAGGCCAGCCTGGTCTACAGAGTGAGTGCCAGGACAGCCAGGGCTTTACAGAGAAACCCTGTCTTGAAAAACCAAAGGAAAAAAAAACCTAAAAAACCAAAAACCCCAAAACAAACAAACAAACAAACAAACAAACCCTTTCTCTCTCACTAGGACACAGCTTCACAAGGCAGGAGGTTTGTCTATTTTGTTCATTGCAATATGCCCAAGTATCAGATCTATATAGCAGACTGGGCAAACATCTGACCTTGTGGTCTCATGCTGACACTGTTATCAAGGTCTTAATTTTAGTGGGTTTTCAAGGAACTTTACTAAAGAAAGAATCTATCTTTTGAGACAAAACCTTCCTGCTCATGTTAGAGGATGACCTGTGACCAGGAAAATGACAGAACTAAAAAAGTTGTGGGTTCTCTGAACTATAGTCACTTTATCTTATATGTAGGGTAGAAATAAGGAAGCTAAGAAAGTGAAAATAAAGCCAGCTCCATCTTTGAGCACTGTAATACACTTAATATTATAACATATTTAATATTAGAACATATTTAACACTATACATGTTTAATATTATATTTAATATTAGAACATATTTAACATTATGTTAATATTATAATGTATTTAATATTAAAACATACTTAACATTATACATAGTTAATATTATATTTAATATTATAAAATATTTAACATTAGAACATATTTAACATATGTATTTTATATAAGATATTTAATATTACATATTTAGTGTTACTGTATATTTAATATTATACATATTTAATATTATGATATATTGGGAGATTCAATGTATTACCTTCACTAAAGAGGGTTTCATGAGGCCACAAAGTTTAGTCAGAGAAAGCAAACAGAGGGAAGAAAAGGCTGAGGATGTGTGGATTTTATTCGCCCACCAACAGTTTCAGTGGGAGAGCAACAGAAGAAGAGGGGGAGACTGAAAGCAGCACTGTGGAATTCAGAATATGTAAGAATTTGGGTCCCTTGGCAACTTACCTTGTGTGCTCTCCAAAATGGTCCAGCTGCAACAGTTGAAGTTACCAACTAAACTCAAGGCTCCCAACAGACCTCTCTCAGGGGCCTTAGCCTCAGGCTGTCTGCTATGTCCTCCTCCCCTCAGCATTAGCAGCCAGGTCAGGAGAACAATCTTGGGCTATGGGGAGGGTTTGGTCGGGAAACCAAAGGGCATTGCATTGATTACGGAACATCAGACAGAGGAGTCACACTCAAGCAGAAACTTAAATGATGACCGAGGATCAAAAGAAAGGAAATCAGACAAAGATTTCTGCAGACCCAGAACTGACTGGACACTGTGGTGCGGTGCATGGGTCAGGAAGGAACCTGTCCAAAGCCAGCAATTTAGCTGACTTGGTTTAGCTAACACAAGTCATTTCCGAAGAGTAATAACACCACGGAATAGACACAGTCTGGACCGGAAAAACTGAAGGGGCAGATTCTGAGAGAAAGGCAGTCAACCAAGGAACTGTCAACTTAGGCGACCTTTCGGTGGCCTAAGGGAATGCCTTAGTGATGCTCTTTTATTTTGACCTTTAAAACAAAAGATTTTATTTTTAATTGCATATGTGTGTGTGAGAGCACACAGGCGCACATGCACAGGTGCCTGGAGAGATCAGATATCCTGGAGTTGGAGTTAGAGGTGGATATGAGCCACCAACTTGGGTGCTGGGAATCAAACTACAATCAAACTAGAGTCCTCTGCAAAAGCAGCATGGTATACACACAGGCGCGAGCACACACACATGCACGCACACACGCACACACACAGATATCAGAGGAGAACTCTTCTTCCACTATCAAACTCAATTATTAAGTTTATTCACAAGTGCCTTTACCCAAAGATGTTTTGTCACTTGTAATTAAAATGCCAGCTTGCAGCTATGCAGCTGTATAAAGACAGACATTTGGACATTTGTCACTAATGAGCGCACTCAGCACAGGTCGGATTGAGAGACAAAGTATAAGATTATCTACCCCACAGCCACAGGAATGCCTGACCAGCACATACTTTTCCACAACCTCTCCTTCCTTGTCTTTATCCCTGAACATCCAGCACGATTATACTCCTAAGCACTGACTTGTGATTTGCACACACCATATTATTACTCGAACGCTATATGATACAGGAAGAAAGACACTCGGTTTGAGTAAAACTAATAACTAGTGTTTTTGTTTGTTTGTTCTTTTCCTTTGTGGAAGGAAAAAGGAGTGAACTATATGAGGAAAATCCTCGATTCTTCATGCCCCCAGACAATGCACTTGAAATTCGCTGCTGCTTACAACCTGGGAAGAGCTTATTTTGAAGGAAAAGGGGTGAAGCGATCAGACGAGGAAGCAGAGAGGTAATCTTCCCTCGAGTTAAAGCGTATGTGCTGCTAAAATGCTCAACCAAAGACTAACCTCCCTTGGTGTCTCTTTTAGACTGTGGCTGTTTGCTGCCGACAATGGAAACCCAAAAGCTAGTGTGAAGGCTCAAAGTATTCTAGGATTGTTTTATTCAATGAAGGAGCCCAAAGAGTTAGAAAAGGTAACTGCCCAGTCCCATTTAAGACTTGTGTTTATTTGGTACTGGCAGAATCCCCAGCCTCACCTATGCTGAACCACACCTCAACTTTCTTTCTTTAAAGGTAGCAGTATATCCAGATTAATAATTGTTTATATCTAGGTTAATAATTGTCTCACCAGTTCTCTTCAGAGAAGACACTGTGGAATGAGTAGGCTTGGGTATGTATGTCTAACGTCTCCTACACAAGGAGAAGGAAGCTCACACTCCAGGACCTTGTGTCAGACTTTCTGTCATCCTGACAAATATCTGACAGAGCACCTTACTGCTCACCTCACTGCAGCCCGAAGCAGAGACAGGGTACTTCCTTCTGGAAGTGCTTCTCTATACCCAGACGTGTGCCGCACTGTCTCAGAATTTCTCAGCCTAATCAAATTTACAGTCAAGATTGAGCATCAAAAATCTCAAAGCTCAGCTCAAACCTTTCCCTTCTGAACAGTCTCTGCCTTTCCTGCTTTTACCAAAGTGACTACGGATATGAGAACCTGTTGTGTGCTAGAAAAGGCTACATAAACAAAGCAGGACTCTGCTAACTAAGAAAGAAAAGAGGTATTCCTGAAATAGCAGCCAGACTCACTTAAGCATGAGTAAAGTAATGCTCTCTTTGATTTAAGGAAGTATGAAAGGTCGGGTGAGTAAAGCACACTTTACTTGGATGTAAAAGCTGAAGCCACCGTATTTCTGATGAAATACACTCACAAAAATCTCGTAGGAAAAAAATCCTACGAGAAGAAAATGTAAGGCTGTCCTACTGGTCAGTGAAGGATTAATGGCAAATTCCTAAAAGGCAGGTAACAGGCAGGAATGTTCCAACAACCACTTGGACCTACATTCTTTAAATCAGATTCAGAGGTAGGCAAATGGTCACGTGATAATTAATCAGGATATAGAATTACTAAGGATGGATGTACTTATGTGTGAGAGGTTATCTAGGTTAGGGTGACATCAGAAGACCTCCTCTAAATGTAGGTGGTTCTGTTACTTAGGCTAGACCCTTAGACCACAAAAACAAGACAGCTGGGCCAGTGATGGCTCAGCAGTAGATATGCTTGCCGTGAAGCCTGCTGACCTGAGTTTGATCCTCAGAACTCACAGGAGAAAGGAGAGAACCAACTCCCACACATCACGTGCTTATGCATGTGTGTGCACACATGCACGCATACCCACACACACAGACACATTCACATATAAATGTAAAAAGTAAATAAGAATTAGCACTCTAGTTGAGCAAGGACATTCATCTATCTCTCTACTGGGGTTGCAGTGTGACTAGCCTTCTCAAGCTTCTGCCTGTGACTGTCCTTCATGGCGGGCTGTACCCTTCTCAAACTGAGCCAGAATAAACCATTCTCTTACATGTCTGGTATTTGGCCATTGAAATGAGAAAAGTAACAAATACAAATGATGCTCAGCCTAAGTTGTCTTTGATTTTGGCAGCCAGCACCTGCTGAGATCCAGCCAGAACTCTGCTGTGGTTCGAGTGTGAAATGACCCCATAGACTCCTATGTTTCAACATTATTTGGTCCACGCTGGTAGTGCTGTTTTGGAGAGTTGTGGAACCTTTAGGAACCTCACTGGAGGAAATGGAAGGAGACAGAGCTTGAGGGTTATAGCCTGGTTCCACTTCCTACCCACCGTCTGCTTCCTGAACATGGAGGCAGTGTGAGCAGCCAGCTACCTCACGCTCCTGGTGCCAGGCCTTCCCTGCCACTGAGGGAAGGAACCGTGAGCCAAAACAAGCCTTCTTTTCTGAAACTGCTTCCTGTCAGGTGTTTGGTCATAGCAACAGGAAGACACACACACACACACACACACACACACACACACACACACACACACACGCACGCACGCACGTGCACGCACACTAGCTCTTCCTTTGCACCACTGGGGATTCTGTGAGTGCACCTCCTTGCAGGTGCAAACCTTCTGTCAGTTCCTAGGTTATACCTTCACCTCAGTTCCTAGGTTATACATTCTCCACCTCAGTTCCTAAGTTATACCTTCTCCACCTTTACTCCGCCAAACTTGCAAAGCTTGAAACAGAGGACCTTCCTCTGCCAGGAACAACGCTGACCTATGAAACTCACCTTGGAACGGTAAAGCACATGGCTTCCATGCCCATACATATACAATATAGTCCAGGACAACCCTGGACAACTAATTTCTGGAAATATGTCCAATAATTATACAATTATAATTAGAATCTTTTTCTTTCTAGAACTCTCCTAATTTCATAATGCTGATAATATAATGAAATTGTGATTTCTCAGGCATTTTTCTGGCATTCGGAAGCTTGTGGCAATGGAAATCTGGAGTCTCAGGGTGCACTTGGTCTCATGTACTTTTACGGACAGGGAATCCGCCAAGACACCGACGCCGCCCTGCACTGCTTACGGGAAGCGGCCGAACGAGGGAATGTCTACGCCCAGGGGACCCTTGTGGAGTACTACTACAAGATGAAGTTTTTTACCAAGTGTGTTGCATTCTCCAAAAGGTGATTCTGAGTTCATTTTGTGTTGCTATCCCACCAACACAGATGAGTGGTTTATAATGGATAGAAATTCTCACATTTCTGGAGCTGAGAAGTCTGAAACCAGGGTGCTGACAAGTTCTGCTGGCTGGTGAAAACTGTCTTCTCCAGAGGGGGAGGAATTCAGAGTCCTCATATGCAGAATGTCAAAGGGCAAGTTCCCCAACTTCCCCCTCCCCCGTTCCCCCAGGCTATGTGCAGTGCAGGCTTCTATAGAAGGGTATTAATCCCCTGAATGAGGGAAACCATCATTCACAAATGAGGAAACCTGAACACCCCTTAATCTTGACACTAGTCCCACCTGAATGTTGCAGGGGACATTTTTGAGCCACAGTAATGTTTGAATGATGAGCTAGAGGGACTTATCTTGGTGTCCTTGGGATTATCTTGGCATTAACTGCTTGCCACAAAACCTCCTGCAGCATTGAGATGACAGCTGTTTGATTACCTTAGATGCCAGTGGAAACTGAAAATTTAATCCAGTTACATTTTTAGTGACTAGCCAGTGTGGTTAGTTATGACCACATAGGAAAGTATAATTCTGTACCATTCACCTTCAGGATTTCATAGCTATTAGCTGAAGCAGGTTTCTCAGTGTAAACACAACTTTAGACATGCTGACTAGGAAGTCTCTGTCTCTCTATAGTTCCCCAGTCATGCAGTAAAATCACTGTGTGGTTGGAAAATGCTTCATGATTGTAAAGTGGCTCACAGATGGTATTGGTCAAAGACCTAAACAAAGGTTTTATGAATTCTTTGGAAACTCTGCTGAGTCCATAAAGCTGCACTCTGTCCCCTACATATGTTTATCCATACTGTACAAAAGCAGTAACAGACTAAGAAAACCAGTTCAGAGCAATCTAGAGCAGGCCACTAGACTATGGGTGTGCTGATCAGTGTCCCAGTCTTGATCCCACTAACTGCAGAGAGTGACAGATTGGGAGAAGATAAAAGTAAGGAACAATTATCCTCTTCTCCTGAACACTGGACCCTCCAGGCAGCAGGCCACGAAAGAGCCACTGCCGTACTCCTAGCAAGTGCTCCTCCTGGCTGAGATTCAGAACAGTTCTTGTAACAATCGACTTACATCAACTTCTTTGGGGTGTGTGTATGTGTGTGTGTGTGTGTGTGTGTGTGTCTGCCAGCTGCAGAAAGTTTCTGTGATTGTGTGATGTTTGGAATTCTGGGTACTTTCCTGAGAATATATAAATGCTTGGGCCCAAGAGGTGATTTGTTGGTTGGTGGTGTGTTGGTTGGTTGTTGTTAGTCAAAGTTTGTTAAGTAGTTGTGCACAAAGAAGAAAAAGAACTAGACCTTCTGATGGTGAAGATCAAACATGCCCCCAGGAACTCAATGCCCCAATCAGCAGGAAGTATTCTAATGATAATGTCACCCCCTTCCCAGCCCCTGCCTTTATTCAGGGATCTCTTTCCTCTCTATCCTTTCTTTCTCTTATCAGTGTTAGGAGTTTGAAAGGGTGGTGAAAGGGTAGAGAAGGGTGGAAGAAAGAACCCAAAAGTAGCAAAAGAACTACAAGCTTGGATCATGGGGTCCTGGTGAGAGACATCAAGGAAATGAATGACAGATCCATGGACAATGAAGCTGGGATCTGGTGGGGTTCTGCTAACGCTTCTGGGTGTTGTTTGGGTTGGAAGTATCTGTACAGAAAAGTCTCCAGCTGCAAAGATCTGAGAGGAGAAGGAAGCTGGAGTTGCTAGTCTTTGCACACACCAGTCAGTCATCCATAAACACTCATACTTGGACAGCTGAGGAAACTTTTGCCATGTCTTTTCAGCCTGGCCCAAATGTGTTAACAGCTTTACCAATTGTCCCACGGGTCTGAGGCCTTGGGGTTCCAGACATGGCTGTGCCCATGTTAAAATACACATTCCCTAGGGACTCCAGTCACTAAGGGACTGTGCCCCTATACAGGGATTATAGAATTCTTTTTAACCCTTAGTCAACTTATTCACAAGATGATATTTATGCTTAAAATATTAATAAAGTATTTTTCTAGGATACTACCTATGAGTATTTCCACAAGGAAGCTGTGATCTGGTTCGTGCTTCCCTGCTATTAGCAGATTAGGTGACATTAATCTCACCACACAGTGAACTTCTCAAAAGGGCAGGGACATCACTTTGAGCACAGAATTTCCATAGGTTGTTCTCTGCTAACAGAACCCATGTCTGATATGCCTTTAAATCTCACAATTTCACATCCCTTCAGGATAGCGGACTATGATGAGGTTCACGACATCCCCATGATAGCCCACGTCACAGACTGTCTCCCAGAGTTTATCAGCAAAGGCATGGCCATGGCGGCTTTCTACTACGCTCGGTGTCTCCAGCTTGGCTTGGGCATTACGAAAGACGAAGCATCTGCCAAGCACTATTATTCTAAAGTGAGTTTGGGGACAAACCAGAAATTTTCCTAACTAGAAACCACAGCCTTCTCCTTGAGAGAGGAACGGCTCTCTGGGGTGGCTTTCTATTCACTGTGCAGATAACCCGTCCATCCGTGGTGGTGATTCTGTGTAGGTTCACACAGCTCTGGAAGATTTTTGTCAATGTAATTAAGCTCAGATGATAAAAGTTACAATTTGATGTAAATTATTCCCCTTAAATCTGCTGCTACTGGCAAGCAACTAAAAGCCTGCCATTACCCCAGGGCTTAAATGTTTGTCTTCACAAAAAACCAAAACCCCCAACAACAACCAAAAACATTTTAAGCCTATATCTTTACTCTCATATGTCACGAAATGAAGGTTTGTAAAGTAGTAATAGCTCCAGGACCACGTTTCATGAGTGTGAGGTAATCATTTCCCTCTCCCTTGTTAATCCAAGCGCTCACTTTCAGATGAAGACTCTTGGGTGGGGCTGGCGGATACCTGTTGCAATAGTAACTGCAGTGAAGTTTTAAAGCAGGAAGCTATGCATGCCTGCCGTCCATGTTCAGGAACACAGATCAGAATGGCATTACAATTACCTCTACCTGGAGTTCTTTGCTGTGTAGCCCAGGCTGGCCTGGAACTCATGGCAATTCTGCCACTTGTGGCCTCTGAAGATTCTGGAATTAAGAGGCTATGCCAGGCCTTATTTCAGAAGAATTAATTTATAGTCTCTGAGAGCAGAATACCACCATATCTGCCAAAGCTCTCTAGAACATTCTAGTGTGTACACAGTTTAGAACTATTGTGCTTTAAGCACATTTCCAAAGTAACGAACAGAACTGATGTCTAGGGGTTTCCCACCACACCATCGTGGCAAATAAGGAAGGTGAACAAAGTAACTTTTTAAAAAATCTAAATACTTTCTGCACCATAAATCTTCAAAACCAATACAGTTTCATGCTCTAGATTACCCATAGTATGCCCTGTAGATAAAGTGTGGGAGAACATCTAGTTTAGAATGACCTGATATTTGGTATAAACAGCCTGGAAAATCAGTAAGCCAACAGCAGTATCAGAATTGTTTCCCACCGTCTGGGAGACAGTGGCCCCGCTGCTGTGTTCCATCACGGCAGGTAGAACACAGTACCTGGTTGGGCCATCCTATACTACAGAGGATGCTGATGAAGTGGAGATCATGAAGATGCAGCCAACTAGGGAAGTTGTACGAGGTGTGAGAAAACAAACAGTATACTGCATTGAGAGCTAAACCCGAGGGGATCCTGACAGTGGTGGGTTCTAAACTTGGGGTGTCGGCAGAGAGTGAGGGGAGTTGGGGCCACTCCATAGGTAGGGCAGTAAGATGGCAGAACCCCAGGCCAGGGCTTATGTCTGCTCTCTGCTCACTGTTAGGCTACACTTGGCTTTTTAGGCTTCTCTAAGCATTGTGTATTCTCCTAGGACCTACAGTGTTTATAAAGTATGTGCAGGAAAATGTCAGCCAAATGTAAAGAAGAACCTTTTGATTCCACTGTCTCAAAAACAAATATAAACGTTTTCTCTTAGAAGATAAAACTAAACAAATCCTATAAGATCATTGTCCTGGGTACTGAAGAGACAATTTCTGCTCAAAATGGTGATTGTACTAAAGAACTTCTGATATTTCTATCAAACACTTGACATTTTAGAATCATGCACCTTATGACAACTTAGGCATAACAAAAGTTTATACTTTAAAATAAAATTATTACAGATTCAGCTGATTACATAATTGAGTCCAAATTGACGTCTATTTCTTTTGTTTTAATAACTCTTGTTTTTATTTTTAATTCTAAAATTATTTATGTTGTCTATTTTTAATGACAGAAGAACCAAGCAATGAGAATTTATCAGCTACTCAACTCTCTTCTCTTTTTAAGGCTTGCCGTCTGAACCCTACCCTGGCAGATGAACTTCACTCCCTACTTATTCACCAGAGAATTTAGACCACAATGCACTCCGTCAAAGAATTTAGACCACAACGCATTTCAACAAAGACCATCAATTCTAATTTGAAACAATGTGTGTTAAATGTTCACAGCAGCTCCGTCTGATCCTTGTTATATTAATAATCCGGGGTATTTTACAGAAATTTTAGTTTTGTTACTATATTTGTATTCTGCAATTTTTACAAACTAAAATTTAGACACCAAATTGCTGGGAAGAGTATTCAGAGACCAGTCTCTTAGCCTGTAGAGTGGCCTGGACTGTATGAGCTTGAAAGCATGCCAAGAGCAAATACCTCTTTGCCTTATTAAATGCAGTGTCTGTAACTACTTAGTACAGATTGAGTTTTGTGATTTCCAAAGTATATGTGCTGCCAACTTAAAAACATAATTTGGAAGTTTAAGTCTTATGTTTTCTTTAGCATTTAATTTTATGAATTTTGCTAATTTAAAATATATTTAGTCATCTAAAGTTTTTCAGAAAATTAAATTTAGACCAAAGAAAATTTAAGGATTAGACTTTCAAATCCTTTTTGTACAAAGTGTATGGTGTTTCTATATAGATAATTGGCTAACTTGTAAATTTAAAAAAATTATTCAGTATCATGTGCCTCCAAATGTGCTCTCAAAGATCTTAATTTAACAAGCCATTAAGACCCCTAGATGAAGAATTATAGCAATATGCTTTTGTTTGAATTCATTTTCTACATTTTTGTAAATCTTAGAAACATTTGTATACAAGATAAAATATGAGAAAATCTCATAAAAAGTATTAACCTAAGAACTACATCTAAATATTGTTTTGTAATCTAGCCTAAGAAAGCTTACTTATAAAAGATTTTTTAATAAGCAAATTTTTAGGTTAGCACACAAAGAAATGGATTTCATCAAGACATCATCATATGTGCGGTCTCACCTCCCTCACTGCCCTCCCTCCCTTGGATCCCATCTCCACCAGTAGCCCCTCCCTCACTGCCTCCTTGAGCCACACCCCCTCAGACAGCCCCTCCCCTCCCTCACTGCCTCCCTCCTTGAGCCACACCCCC
>JANHMN010000015.1:35226322-35250650 GCA_030674055.1 Rhabdomys pumilio
TTCTTCTTCTTCTTCTTCTTCTTCTTCTTCTTCTTCTTCTTCTTCTTCTTCTTCTTCTTCTTTTTCTTTTTAATTTGAGACTTTCATACACACATAGAATATGGGATTCACATTTCCTATGGCACCCTCTTTTTACAAATGTTTGCCTTCCAATCAGTACAGACAAGAAGAGAAGACTGAGATTTGTCTGAGGATTTAATTCCCACTGTACATGAATTATTTCTCCATGACCCTTATAAATTGGAAGTAGGAGCCCATTTCCAGAAATTGATAAAAGGAACTCCCTTGGGCCCCTAAAGTTCTAAAGGAGAACCATGCTTTTTTTTACTGGCCCTCCTAGAATGTCTACAGCAGACAGTCCTGGGGAAAAATATTCTGACCCAGAGAGAGCACCTTATTCTCACTGGCAAAGAGCAAGGATGCCTTTCAAAGATAAAGCACTCTCATATCAACTCCAAAGGGTCACGTGCATGAAACCTGGGTTGGGCATACTGGACCGGCACAGTTGTGCAGAAACGGCCTTTACCTAGGTAAGACCTCTATACAGTCCTACATAGGTCAAACTTTAACCATTCCCTTAGCAACAGACAAGTGAACACTGTTCATAGAGCCCAGAAGTAGCTGCCAGGCTGAAAAGGAGAGTGACTGGAAAGGAAATGGAGTGCCCTAGGTCACCAGGCCCAGACGCCTGAAATCACACATGTTAACTAAGTCCAACAGCAGCCAGACTTCTAAGAGGAAGCAAGGGTTTTGTGCCGTCTCCCTCCAAATGGACTACCCAGGCTCATCACTTCACACACAGTGACCAATTACTTTTGAAAAAGGATTAAATCTGAGTCAAACTGAGATGTTACCTGTTTCATAGTGAAAAACCAAACATGACCAAATATGGTGCAATTCAAATCTAGACAAGGAAAATAATTTATCAGTTTAAAAGAACTTCTGTCTTAAAAAGTAATGGCCATCCTCCTGTCTGTCTTCCAGAGAAAAGGAAAGCTCTGTATGCTGGCAACAGCACAATTTAGTTTCTGTAGTTTTGCTCTGGGTTAACCACTTGGACTTCATGAAGAAGTTTCAATTTGTGACTGAACATCGGGCAACTCTTAGGAAAGGTTAGTGCCTAAGTATTTTCTTTCCGTCAGCCAAAAGCTTTGAAGCAAATCAAGCGTGTGAGACCATGGTGGCTTCGGCTGACAAACTATGACTGAGTTTTACCATGTGCAGGCCTTTGTGAAGGCAAACAGCATGTACCAGAGGCTCCACAGTGCCTGCCATGCAGCCAGCCCACCGGCATGCACAGCCTCGATATGTCCTACAAGAGGCCCTCAGGCTCCGTGCAGTAACTCAGCACTCACACGCTTAGCTGTTCATTTTGTGAGCAGGAGCCAGTGTGAGTAGAGGAACATGGAAGAGCACATGACTTGTTGAATCTAACAAGGAAAATAGATTAGCAAGCTCAAGTCTGAGGGGAAGGAAGGCACCTGGGAATTTCTTATCTAAAGCCTGTCAGTACTAATGAAGCTTTCCCAAGATATAAAAAAATGCATTAAATGGGCTCTTCCTCCAATCCAAGGACACTAAGTTAACTAAGCAAGCCTCTGATAGACAAATTGAACTTTTTTTTAATTTTAGAGATAAAAACAGAAGTAAATGTTTGTTATGACCATCAGAAATATGTATAGATGAACAAAAGACTAAGTTCTCATGGTAGTGTTTCCTGAAAGAACTGATGAGCGAATAGACCAGCTGTCATTTACGACTCACCAAGGCTCAACGTTGTCATTCACTTGGAAAACCAATACTTTCACCTCAGAACTGACTTCACTGTACACAAACTGGTTTACTTTTGAATGTGTAGACACTCACACTGCTAGTCTGCAGAAAATCCACACTAATCTCTTGAAGTTATTTTATTTTGGACAGTAATTTTAAAGGACCTGACAATGGCAGCTGTAAATTCCTGGCACAGAGATATCATGAACAGGACGAGGTCACTGGACAAGAAGCCGGGTGAGCTCTACAGAACAGCACACGGTGAGCTCAGGAAGTCATGCTGTCTCTTCACTGTCTCCTCCCCACCAGGAAGGGAGCTGCAGTAATCTCTGAAGCTGGCTTAGAACAGCAGCTCCCTTCCCCATTTGCTCAGACTGCTGTGGAGGGCATACTCTCGAAGCTGTGAGCAATACCAATAGTTTCTTAGCAAGTAGTGCAGGCTGATCATGAGTTCTCATGAAGACCCAGGGTTTTGTGAATGAATGCCAAATGTGGAACACTTTATGGACAACTCCAAATTGCCCTATAGAAGATTACTTATGCACATGCTTTATATGAATGGATACTGCGATGCAGTTTAGAATCTACTAAAGACACAGTAGACACAGCCCTCTACCATGGATGTCCACACATGAAGAACTGACATCTTAATGCAACTTCAACTCTAAAAGTGAATGCTGGGACTGGCTCAAATGTCTGTCATCTGTTCACCATGCATGCCACAAGAGAAATTCAGAACTCTGCTTCCTCCCCAGCCTCAGTATTGTATGAGAATCGAAACACAAAGGAAGGACACTTCTCCTTAAACCCATTGGCTGCTGTACTGTAAGGCAATTCACTATCAGACAAAGGGGAATGATAATTTTGAACAACTCACTTGTTGATGGTTCTTCCAAACGTAACCTGAACGAGAGCAATTAATGTTCTTCTCACCCATTTAAACACTAAAATATAAGCCAGAAGAGAACATTTATCACAGGCTATTATAAGCATCACAATTTCACAACTCAACAAGGCACACAATCTTGTCCTTTGATGCGGTCTGAATTGAAGCATCAATCACAGGATCTACTTTCTGGAGACTGGGTCTGAGTTAGCACACGCCTGTTCAGGAAACTCTGATCATTTTCAGTAGGCAAATGAGGAGGTGAGATTTAAGAGGATCTCGGCCCCTCTCTTTTCTTCCGCCTACAGAAGAGCTGAGATACTACTTTACTTCCTATGCCCCGGGCTGCTGATAGCATGCCTGGTCCCCACAGCAGACAGCGCAGTTCCTGTTGGAGATTTCTGCTTCCAATTTTCTAACAAACAATTCTCAGTGAGAAATGTCTGTATTCAAATGTTGACAGACTTTGTCAAATGTGAATGAAGTGATGCCCTGACTGCTCCCTTGGAGTACTCTAGGGAGCTTTTATATTATAAAACTTTTATAAAACTTTTATATTTCGTATGTTTCAATGGGGGCAAGAAACGAAGACCAGAGTCCTGAGTGATATGTGAATTGTTTTCCTGAAACACCTTCCAGAGCAGCTGGGCAGACAGTACCGTGCTGAACCTCAGGCCCCTCATCTGGAAGAGGATGAGATTAAAGTGGGCCTGTATTCCTCTGTCCCTGTGGTGTTTGATAGGTATGCCCCACCCCCCATAGACCCATGTGTTTGTATGTTAGCTCATAGGAAGTAGCACTTTTAGGAGGTGTGGCCTTGTTGGAGGAGGTATGGCCTTGCTAGAGGAAGTGTGGCCTTGCTAGAGGAAGTATGTCACTGTGGAAGCAGGCTTGAGGTATCCTATGCTTAAGCAGTGTGACACAGTCTCCTGCTGCCTGTAGATTAAGATATAGAACTCTCAGCTCCTTCTCCAGCACCATGCCTGCTTGTGTGCTGCCATGCTTCCCACCATGATGATAACGAACTAAGCCTCTGAACTGTAAGCCAGCCCCAATTAAATGTTTTCCTTTATAGGAGCTGCTTTGATCATGCTGTCTTTTCACAGCAATGAAACCCTAATTAAGATAGTCACTAAAGGCATTTTCTGTGCATGAGGGTTTTACCTATCATAACTTTTATTAACATAGAGACATTTTATAGGTGTAGAATAGTAATGTAAACCAAAAAAGGAAAAATGATATTTTTATGTTTATAAATTTTTTATGTTCATAAATTTTAATATAAACCAAGTTTTAAAAATTTATATTTCTATCTCTAAGCCCTGAATGTTTGGCAACTAACACAGGAAGAAGTGAAAAACACAGACTTGGCAACAATGAAGCCAACAGTTCAGGCCTTCTGGATCTAGGGAAAATTAAAAGGAATAAATTCCAAAAGACCCTTTCCCAAGGGTGATTACACAAGAGCAACAACTGGCACAGAGCAGAGGATCCAGACCAAAGGTCTAAGGGCATTCCTAACTTCTGAATGAATCTCAATGCCTAGTGAAAAAAACTAACCACCCCCAAATAAAAGTCAAGCCTTGGACTTAGAGCCATGCTTCAGAGACACCTGGAACCTCTGCATCGAATTTTCTGGAATAGCAGCAAGTATGTAGATGTGTTTATTTAGGCTGGCCTTTAGGCTAGAATGAACATTTCTGTTTATGAGGATAGTTTTGTTCGGCCTTTCTAGGTCAGGAGAGAGAGTTCATAGCCAGCAGGTCTGATCATAGATGCAACTCTAGAAGAATGCCTGACAGTTGAGGTGTTTAAAATAAAACTCTGCCTTACTAGGTCCTTCTATATATCAAACACAAAGAGGAAGCAGACATTTGCTGAGTTCCCTCCCATCACTGGGTCTCCTCACTCTAGTACTTGTCCTGTCCTTCCTCATTCCCAAGCCCCTACCTGCCCAAATGACCCCTTGACTCCTATTAAAGTCATGTTTGTTCAAAGCATGGAGGCAGCTGCAGCTGCCTGAGGCATCTGCCGATGGCAAATGTATCCCGTCTCGCTATCAAGGCGTTCTATTTATTCCTCTCGGAAATGTCACTGACAAAACCAAACATGCTCTGAGCAGACGTTCAGTCGAGGATGAGCAGGCTAAAATGCCAGCATTTAGAGTCCTCCTAGGTCTGGGACTGGCTCTGACACAGTCACGAAGTGTTTTCATCTCTTGTAGTTTATGGGAAAGATGCTACCAGGTAGGATGCTGCATTCTCGTTGCTCACACCTCTGTGGGAAATGGAAGACCCACAGATTTGTGGACAAGATTTCATTGAAGAAAGAAAAATGAGTGTAATACTATTGTTTTCTGAATCAAGTTAAGTATCAGCGAACATCTTAAAAGAATCTAAAGTACAACAAAGTTTAATATTTGAATGCTATTATATCATGGCCATTTATTAAGCAATTTAACTAGCCTCCATTTCTAAAGTTTACTTTAGCTCTAACTTTAGTTATTGAAATTATTCTACATGCAACTTTCCTATATCATATACATTCATGATATATGATATATATCCACAACACTACCCAGGCATCAAAACTGCACCTTTAATCACAGGCTATGCAAATCACTTTTTGAGTAAGCTCTGGTGATGAGACAATGAAATATACTGAGTCATTTGAAGAGTTCACAGCATTCTCTCTGCTTTAATCCAGAGGAGCACATGCTGAGTACACCAGGAACCCACGTTTCAGGAATGCCAGACACTATCTGTCCTAAGGCTGTACCTTCAGCACCAAGGACGAAGATAACACCTGAAGTGTCTTGGATGAATGAACACCCGGGTACAAATACATCAAATGCATGGCAGAAGCAGAGCAGTGATAAATAAACCCCACTGCTCATCAAATGACTTACTTCCTCGAAGTTCGAAAATCTCCCCAATCAGCATGAAACACGGTTCAGCCAAGGCATCCTTCTTCCCGTCCACGTCATCCCCGTAATCAGACAGGTCGCTGTCTTCTTCTAGCTCCTCCTGGAGGATAGGCAGCATCGCAGGTGCAGGTCACATACCCAGGAAAATGTAGCTGAACTCAGGTACAGACTCCAAGCTGCCTACTTCCACCCTACCCTTACTCTATCACTGCCCAGCCTCAGGGGACAGCCTGACTCTACAGCCAGAATCAAAGCTTGAAATTAACTAACTGGGGCTGGGGGGCAGGGTGTGTGTGTGCATGCGTGTGTGTGTGTGTGTGTGTGTGTGTGTGTGTGTGTGTAAACACTATTTAAATAATCAGGGAATTGTAATACAGTTTCTCAAAGATGATGAGATTTTTTTGCATTTTGAAAGATTTTTAACCAAAATGGTTTTTAATTCACTGCTCTTAAAAATATGTGCATTTTAAAGTAATTGAGGTATTTTTAAAGTTCTGCTTCAAGTAACTACCATACACGTTAGCTAGTCTCATTTCCTGATCTACAGTCAGCATATTTCAATTCAAACCTTATTATATGTTAGGCAGCAGGCTGGTGCACATGAGTGCAGTGAGGTGCAGACTCTCTGGCTGACAGTGGTCTGTGGAGACTGACACATACAGAATGGCAGTTTCACAAGGCAGGATAAAGTGCTGCCCAAAGGCCAAGCAGGGAAAAGACAGCTGAAGATGGTTATTCTAGTGTCTTCAAAAAAAAAAAAAACCAATTCTGAAAGTAACAACTCCAGGGACACAAATGGGTTACATCTTGTTGGGTCACTGGCCAGAGGCCCTGTGGACACCCCTAAAACATCACAGGCTACTTACTGCCAAGGCTGTTGGCTATTCACCACAACTTGATGTTAAGGCCCTGCTGCTGAAGACCACACTCATGTCCCTGAACACAGAGGAGTTGAGCTGGTACCTAACCTGAAGCTTCAGCACTACTGACCAAAGTTTACTGTGCTGGGGATACTCTGCATGATTCCAGACAAGAAAGATAAGCATCAATATGACTCAGCTACAAACCCTGAGATCTACAACAGTAACCTGCCTGGAGGGCAGATTAGTGCAAAAGTGGTACAAGCATCATGAGAATAACCATCCCATTTTTTAAGTTGATTTAAGGTCCACTCCATGAGATAGAATTCATAACTGACACTGCTAAAGAAGCCAAAAATCTGAGAGTAGATAGATCACGGACCTATGAGAAACCTATTACTATTATTAACTAAAACAAAACAACAAAAACAAAACAACAACAACAAAATCCCATAGCAGTAAAATGGCTCCTAATGACAGATTTGTGTGTTACTCTTCCCCAGCAGAGGAGCTTCTTGCAGTAGATGGCAGTTAACACAGAGACCCATGACCGGACAGTGTGCAGAGAATAAGAGTTTGGAGCACTCAGTCCTTAATGGGATGTCTTCATCAAATGCCTCTCAAGGCTCAGGGAACTGGGGGTTTGTTTGTTTGTTTGTTTGTTTGTTGTTTTGGAAAGGGTGACACTGGGTGGGTAAGGCAGAGGGGAGGATCTGGAAGGAGTTGGGGAGGGAGAAAAATACAATCGAAATATAGCACATGAAAATTCTTCAATAAAAATTTAAAAAGAAAGCTGAGGTTGAAAAACTAGGCACGAGACTAATTATGGGATGTTGGGTGTTATCTGGTGAGCACTCCAAGAGAGTTTTTTGGAAGCACAAGGAGTCCTCTAAAACTTCTCAGCTTCTCATTGGTCCAGGAACATTAAATACTTCAAAGGGGTTGAGGAGGGTGAGCACTGAGAAGCAGCTCTAACAATTACTTTAGAGAACAGTTTCATAGTGACCAACTCATTTATATATCAGAAATTCATGCCTAAGACAGGGTAACAGAACAAAGCTAGCCAGGTCAAAGCAGATATGGAAGAAGGAGGTATTAGAGGAGCCTCAGAGACAGGGGGTTCACACTGAGAATGAATAGAGATGTGGGCATTTCTCTTCCCAATTCAGAATGCAATTAAGTACCACACTCTTGTTCATGGTCACCCTCTCTGTGCAAACTCAACAAACCAATCCTGATAAAGAAGCAGATTTTGGAGGCTAGTCTCTTCTAATTTGCTAGACAGACAGCAAAACAAGGGGCGTTATGGTTTGTATATAAAGCAAAGCCTGAGGTTCAGAATATGAGACTGAACATGTTGGCTGTCTCTACAGTGATGGCTTTACCACACACATTGCTGTCAGGTTCTTCCTGATTCTACACACTCCTCGTCCAAGAATGAAGCTTCAGCCCCTACCGTGCCATAACCTTTGCCTTATCTCCCAGAAGCACATGACAGACACCTGTCAGTATACTCCAGTGATCCACCCACTATCCCATAGACACACCCTCTTCCCCGAGTCCTCAGTCACAAGTCCCAGGCCAACTTCTTCCCTGAGTGTAGGAAGCTGTCCTTGCTGACACCTGTGTGCGTGAGGTAACAAACCGTGCATGCGCAGCGACTTGGGTACACCTAATTTCATATCCACCATTGAACTGCGCATGTACAGTGCAGGGGAACCTGGGAATTTGAGCAAGCAGCCAATCATAATTGTCCACCCCAAAGGTTATATATAGGTGGGGCAAAGTTCAACTCGCTCTCTCTCCGCCATGATTGGGAAAATAAAACACGTGCCGCGATAGAATCCTGCGTGTTTGCGTGAGTTCCTGCGGGCAGGGATATCGCGCGGGCTACACCTGAGGTCCTTTATTCTGTTCCCCATCCTGAGGACACTGTGTGGCAGCACTTCTTGTTCACAGTCCACCTACTTACCTGTCACTTATCCTTTTATATCTGCATTGTAATTCTTTCAAGTAACTGACTCCACAATGTGAACGTGATCACTGGAAACAAATGCATTTGCCTTTCAGCAAGTATCTCTTCTTTCAAACAAGCTTCAGAAAGCTTGACTATACTAATGGGGTGGGGGGTGCTCCCTCTGGACCACTCACCTCCTGATGGGAGAAAAAGTCACGAGGAAGTTTTTCCAAAAATGAAGACAAGGAGAAGGAGGTTTTTTTCCCCTGTACATCAATGACCTTGAGGTAGTCAGGAGAAGGGCTCAAAAAGGTATAAAGTGCTTCACTCTGGAACAGTCTTTCGTCGGAAAGCAGGTTCTGTGAGGAAGGAGGAGGATTGAGTACTTCTACCCAGAAGACTACCTGGGCTGCTGAAAGCTAGAGGCAAACCAGACAGCACTGACTATGTCGTGGCCTCACTTTCACCATAGTTCTAACAAAGCAAGCAAGCAAGCAAACAAGGGGCTGCCTTTTCTCGGAAATAAACTACATTAGATCATTTGTCAGTGGTCTTCATTGTAAATAAAT
Source organism: Rhabdomys pumilio (assembly GCA_030674055.1). NCBI lineage: Eukaryota > Metazoa > Chordata > Mammalia > Rodentia > Muridae > Rhabdomys > Rhabdomys pumilio. Next base: position 35,235,294 of record JANHMN010000015.1, read on the forward strand.
GATGATGCACTAATAACTCAGCCTGTGGGAGGCGGTATACAGACAGTGCTTAGTGTTCCTTGATGCCATGAAAACTTACTTTGCACACAACTCAAAGATCTCGAGCTACTGATTTTGTAAGAAAACTACTTGTCTGTGACTGACCAACTTAAAATCTGCATATTATACATAGATACCACAAAAGAACCTTTAATGACTATGTTCAAGTACAGTGGCTTTCTCAACTGGCAGCATCACCTCTGTCCAGAGAGCAACTGTTTATACAGCTATGTAACTGTTTACGCTGGTCCTTAAGCTCTGAAGTCCTGGCATTCTGTACATACTTATCTGCCTAGGAGAAAGAACAAGCATAAACCAAGGGCTCTGGTTGGTTTTTTTGTTCGTTTTTTTGTTTTTGTTTTTGTTTTGAGACAGGCTCTCACTATGTAGCCCTGGCTGCCTGGAACTCACTCTGTAGACCAGACTGGACTTGAACTCACAGAAACCCACCTGCCTCCATCTTCCATGTGCTGGGATTGAATGTGTGCTCCAGTACACCCTGTCAGAAATCAAGCTTCTATGTGAGCTAATGTAGCTATAATACAGATTATCAATAGCTATATATGTTTTTTTTTAAATCTGGTGTCATAAGAAGAAGGGTTTGGAAGTAAAGAAACCAAAGGCAGTTACCAGCTGCTGCTGACTATGCTGACTGGGAGGGGCAGTCATCTTTAGGGCAGGTATAGTGTGTGGGCTGACAACAGAAATTGGAAGTGCTGTGCGAACACAGCAAACTAGCAAGCTCTTGGCATAGTGACAGTTTAACTCCAAAGACACCTCACCCTTACATGCAATACTTTCCATTTGCTTACCTGTAAAAACTTATTTAACTGATTTTTTGACTTTTCCAGGAACTTGTGATCTATAGATTTGAAAGGCAGCTTACTGAGAGAAGGCAACTGGACTTTTTTTAAAGAAGGGACACACTGTAGGGGGAAAGATTAAATGTTACTCTTTTGAAACTACATTTTAATCTTAAGAAAGTTTATAATCACAGAACAAAGCAAATAGACCTATTCCTCTATGCCACCCACCATGACCTTGAACTTGAGCTTTTCCTGTCTCGGTGTCTAAAGCTAGGCTTGCTGCCATGCATCGCCACATCCAGCTAAAATGCGCCCACTGTAATCAGGACCAAACGGCCTGAGGAACAGGATAGTACTGTGCACTGGATGGACACATACACAGCCCACAGTCGTTATTCAGGGCTGGGAGCCCAGAACACAAGCTTTTCTACTGTAAGATGTGTTTCTAACTTCTTCGAGGAGAAAAAGAAGGAAGGAAGGAAGGAAGGAAGGGAGGAAGGAAGGAAGGAAGGAAGGAAGGAAAAGAGGGAGGAAAAGAGGGAAGGAGGGAGGGAGGGAGGCAGGGAGGAAGCAAAAACAAGGTAGAAGCTCTAATAACTACTTTCCAGAGACAGACCATAGACTAAATACATTAGTAGTAGTAACATAGCAGCGGGCTTCCTTTTGTGGTGGAGCCTACATCCTATCAGAGCAGTGCTAGATGGACAGTGTGTGCTGGTTCACTCTTATTATGGCTCGCAGGCGTTTCAGAGGAGTGAAGAGGTAGGGAACTGGAAAGCTGCTGCCACTGCTTACAGAGTCACTGGAGAGGGAATTGCAGCAGGAACCTCACAGTAGCAAGTGGGCAGGGAAGACACATCCAGCCATCATCCAGATGGGGACAACAGTCTATGGCCACACATGGATTCTAATGGTTTCATTTGTACAGTGCTATGGTAGGATTACCTTTCTATGTTTCAAGAATATTTATTTTGTAAGTCCATTTTATGTCAAACTCCTTTTCCTCTTTTGTTTTTATTAACAAGCTAATTTGATAGTTAGCTTTAGTCATTCTTATGCTGAGATAAAGGTTTGTTTTCCACACTCATGCAGTGACCACAGTCAGGCTGTGAAATACGGTAGCACTACACTCATGTTTTGGCCGCCAGTCTTTTAAGAGTACTTGAAAAGTTAGCATCTGGAGGTCTTTGCTTAAGCATGTTAGAAATCACCCCCAGACAAAGTTATGGAAGCAGACACCTTTCATCTGCAAGAGAAAAACATGGCTTCTCCAGTGGTAGTTTATTCTGAGAAAGAGAAGAGTGGCCTGAAAGTCAGGTTGAAATGACTGCAGAGGTCTCACTGCTTCAGTAAGAGGGATTTGTCTTCTGTGGAAGGTGGAATTGCCCAAGGGAACGGGAAAGAATAAACTAGATTCTAATCCTGACTTGGTTACTATATACATACCCTGTAAGTCAATTTAACACTGGAATTAGTTTCTCTCAGATATCAAATACATAAATAACCTAGATTGGTGGCCTCCAAAACTTTTTGACTAAAATACACAATAGAAAATACATGCTAGTTTATAAACCGTGATGTACATTTATAATAGTTACATCTATATTATATATCATATATGTAAACAAAAGCAATACAATTCTCATCATTAATAACAGCAACAGAATCACTAAAGTGTTTTCTGTGTACCACATAGTCTTCTACTTGCTGTGTAGCATTTATTCCCTTAATCCTCCTGAGCAGGAAATGGTACATCTAGGATCCTGGTTGAGCTCTCTGGCTGGGTATTTTCAGCCACTCCACTCTGCTGACTCCAAAGCCTATTCTCCTCTTACTGCTTTGACATACAGCCTTTAAAGGGTTACAGCAGGCAGCTTCAAATCTACTGGCCCTACATGACCCCTGGTCTCTTACATCTCTGGGACTCTACAGCAATTTATTATGAAATCAGACAACCATCTGTCCTGAGTAGACTAGATTGCTTGATCTATGAGTCATTTCTAAATGCTGGGCTGAAAATGCTTTTGCACCAGCATCAGGAACATGTAGAAAGAGCAATCCATTTTCATCTATGAATGGCATGTGCTCTTAAATCTCTTCATGCTCAGAAACTATACAGCCCTGTGTTCACGAGTCTATGTTCACGAGTATTCATACCTCACTAAGTTTCCGATGTAAATTCTGAAACTCACTGAGCCTTCTTGGGACGGTCCAGTTCTTAGTTTCAACTCCTCCAACTTCTTGTAGATTTACCCTGACAAAGTAACAAGGCATTTGCTCTCCATTTTCTTCTGTGACCTGGAAAAAATAAAACAAAACAAAACAAAACAACACAGAAACTTAAGTAATGACAAGCAAAATGTCTCATCGAATTCTTAGCAACCCTGTCAACACACAGTTTTCTTCTCTGCTATGCCCTACATGATGTGCTCAGTGAACCCTGGGATTCTAAGTATGATGGCTCTTATTCTGGCAATTAGATCATGCTATCTGACACCACATATTTTAAAATAAGGGGGATTATCTGAGTAGGTCGAAATCAGAAGAGCCCATGAAAGGAGGTTTTCTGTCACAAAACAGAAAATGAAGTCAGAAGGATAAGAAGTCCAAGAAAGAAACCAGCCAGAGAAGAGAGCTGGGACCTCAGGCTTGCAACAAAGGACCCCTGAACCCTGACAATAACCTGAATAAGCCTGGAAGTGAGTGAATGCTTGGATTTGTTTTCCTCTCAGAATGCAGACACCCTGGCCTAGTGACACAATAAGCAAAGAACAGTTACTGTGATGGAGGTTCTTTACTGACAACTTTACACAATTCACACACACACACACACACACACACACACACACACACACACACGGGTGACTACACTAATTTAAGCCTGAATTAATATCATAAATTAGAGAAGACTCAAAGAGAAAAGCAAATAGACTAGGTTTCATGGACAGTACACACATCTCATGAGACAGAATTACTATTCTACTATGCAGGTTGGAAGTGGAGGCCCAGTCAGAACAGCCAATTTTCCACACATCTAGTAAGTGGGCCAGGCAGGATCATCTGGCATGATGTCAAGACATGCATCTTACATAAAATTTCCTTGTAATCCCTATTCTTTACAGTGATCAAGGTATCACACCCACCTCCTGAAATAAGGACTGGTTACTACAGCCAAGGCTTAGTGAGGAAAGCCTTTCCTATGGGGGAGTTACCCTCCCTCTCTCCGTCTGCGTTTGGAAGATTTTAATAGCTGATGCTGCTCTAAGAGACTGAAAAGGCCTCCTCCTGCAGGCAATACCTTTTGAGTTGATCACCATGCACAGCTATCAACCGTTACACTATTAAAATGGCATTCCAAGGTTGAGCACACCTTCCTTAATCCACTGCTCCACAGTGTGGGCTAACAGGAGTGCTCACAAATGCCCTCAGGCACCTGACGAGCCCGCGTGCACACACTGCTGGCGCAACAGAGCAGTACTTGGAGAACATGCTTGGTGTCTGCCGTAGCTAGAGGTGAAGAACATTTTGAGCTTTAAGCTCTCTCTCATTTAGCCTTCAAGCTGCCGAAACAATGGAGAGGAGCATAGCTAAGCCACGTGAAAGAACCATGGGAAGAAACATTATGCTTCACGCTCAGGCACAACCTTGCTACTTGTCTGATGTATGGTGGGCATGACTTGTTCCAGCTTTCCACCTGACTCAAGGGAGGAGGAAGGCTGTTGGCAGGAACCATGCAGTAAATGCTTATGTATTCTTTCCTCCTGAGAAAAATTATTTTATAGTCAAATGAAAGGGGGTAGAGCAGAGAAAAAGAAAGCTAGTTGAGGTGAAAAGCACATTATATATGTATATGAAAATACCAAAATAAGATCCATTATTTTATATAGTTAACATACGCTGAAAAAACAAAGGGAAAAAGCATATCCTTCAGACCTCTCAAAGAACCAAATAACAAAAGAAAAAATATTTCTTATTAAAGACCTTATAGCTGAGATCTATGAGAAAATGGAACAATAAAACATGCTTACAGTCTTCATTTCTTATCATGTAAATATGTTCCATTTATGGAAATATGGAAATACTGATTGAGATCAGATCCACACCAAGAAGATGGGCAACCCCCACTCACGCACGAGCAGACTAGGGATGAAGGGAGTGGACAAGGGTGGCCAGAAGAACGAGTGCACTTTCTCATCTGCAGCCCTAATTCTCCGGAAAGTCTCCGGCTTAAAGAACATCAACAGCAGTGATACCTCTGCGCTGGTGACGGACGCTCTCCACAGGCCCAGGTTCTCACACCACCAATCTGTTCTCGCCATGTGCAGCTGGAGATCTGTGCATTCTTTCTCTATTAGAAGTATTTCATCCTTCAACTTGGACATAATCTACCACAGAAAAACAACCTGGGAGTTATGAGAACAGTTCAAAGATTATGCAAGTCAGCAAAGCAGCAGCATGCAAAACCAACACACACAACAGCTGTGCTTCAGTGTGCTAATGAGGAATGATCCAGAACAGGAAGAGTCTCACTAAAATAGCACCTGAAAGAGGAAAGTTCTCGGGTGTTAGCCAAGGAAATGAAAGAGCTCTATAGTGAAATCTATAAAACACCAATAAAAGAATGATTAAAAATGACAAATATTTGCAGAGAGATCCTAAGTTCATGACCTAGAAGACGTGATACTGTTGCAGTGACAGAAACATCACACAGTGCAGTCCATGCATGTAATGCAACCACTATCATCATTTCAATGCAAAAACATCCATCCCTAAGTTCATATGGGATCTCAAGAAACCCCTAGGCCCAAAGAATTTTGAAAATAAGAACAAAGTTGGAGCACTCACACTTCCTGATCGCCAAACTTCCAAAAGTACAGTACTTACTTACTAAGTACTAGCACGAGGCTGAGCACCAAAAGTACAGTACTTACTTACTAAGTACTAGCACGAGGCTGGCCATAAAGAGCAGTGAGAGGAGTCGACAGCCCTGAATAAAAACTCAACCATGCGGTCATGTGAAAGAACAAAAGCCTCCCAACAAATGACAACAGAAAACTGGATGCCCCCATGCAAGGGAATGGTGGTGGACCCCAAGATTAACTAAGAATGGCCAAGAGATAAAAAGCACAAAATGTACAAAATAAAGCCAGAGAAGTCCTAGGAGGAGTGTGGCGCAATGCTAGACTGAACGCAGTTCTTGTGGACATCAAAGGCACAGGTAATAAAAAAACAGAAAAAAGTACTTTTTTAAGTTTTATTTTTTTTAATTCTATCAAAACAGTGAAGAGGCCAAGCATACAATAGGAAGAAATACTTACATATACCATACTTGATGTTACAGCATATGTTAGATGCTTGAATGGTCGGGACATAAAGAGAACTTTTAAAATTCAACACTAGACAACCTACTTTAAGAATGGGAAACAGACTTCCATACACGTATTTCCAAACAGAATATATAAAAGGCAGTTACTAGGCACATAAAAACATGGCTGGTGACACTAATGCATCAGGAAATGCAAGTCCAAACTACAAGGTCCCCTTCCTGGGATGAAGACTATCAAAAACCAGAAGAGGAGAGAGCAAACGGAAGGGGAGACAGGAACCCTTCCGAGCTGTAAAGTGGCACAAGCAAAGGAGAACAGTGTGGTTGCCGCTCCAAAAGTGAGAGACTGTCAGCAGGGCCCCTGCAGTCATTCTGCTGGGTATCAATCAGGACTGAGGCAGCATCTGTGCACACAGCATCTACAGCAGCCAAAAGGTAAACGGATGAACGGAGAAGCAGCACACAGAGTACATCTTAAAGGCTATGCTTCTGCTCTCCTTGATGTCATGTCTCTTTCATAGGACATGCCACAGGCTTATGTAAGCTTGCAGTTTATAGACAGAAGCTTCCTTTCCTGCTGCAGAAGGCTATGGGGAGCACCGTATCCAAGGGACAACAGTATTTGTGAGAGCACCGTCTCTTTGCCTCTGTCCTACATGTTGCTATCAATAGGCCATGGGTTTTTTTGTTTTGTTTTGTTTTTGTTTTTTTGTTTTTTTTACATAGAGTATCATGTGTGATTCTTGCAGACTGGGGGCAGAGTGTTAAACTGACTTTGTATATACATGAAGGCCAGAAGTTGATGTCAGGTGTCTTTTTTCAATTGCTTTTCAATAAAGGAAAGGGCTTTCACTGAACCTGGAGCTCTCACTGAACCTGAGCTCATCGGTCCACTCTGGGTAGCCTGGCTGGCCCGAGAGCTCTGTGGATACACCTGTCTGCAGTCCCAGTCCTGGGGTTACAGATGTGCATCGCCATGCTTAGCTTTCTACATGGGGATTTGAACTTAGGTCTTCATGCTTGTACAGCAAACACTTTACTGCCTGGGCCATCTGGCCAGCTCAACATTTTGCTGGCTCTTTACAGTGATCAGCAGAGCACCATGACTTTACTCTTAGCTTCTATACAACTCTTCCAGGTTAAGGTGTACTCCCAATAACAACCTACAGAGAAATGCAGTAAAACAGGGGCTAACTTTACATGCATCAGTTAACGGTGCTGTTGGTAAAGAGATCTGAAACGTGGAGCATTAAGCCAAGCCCCAAGTGAGGAGACAACTGTGGATACATGCACAGAAAAGGTTGATTCATGTTTACCTCAGGAAAACAAAACAAAACAAAACATTCTGGTAAGAGTTTTCTGGGTGTCTGTAAGCTACTAGATTACCAAAGACTTTTCAATACCAATATAAATAAATAAATAATGCCCATGTTAAACATACTTTATATATTTTATGTTTTCAAACGTGAATGACTTAAGACAAATGAGGCTCCTCCTGGAGCCCCCATCCCTGAGCACAACTGTCAGGAGAAGAGGGCTCCCTGCACAGCCCAGGGACAACTGAATTAACAGGAAATGTGAACTTCCCTCCCTAGGATCAGAGATTGATGATTCCGCCACCACATCACTGAAGCCTCCAACCACTTGAGAACCCCTCACGTAATTACATCTCAGAATGGTTAGCCCACAGTTATTAGCAATTCTCTCAAGAAAGGCTGAAGCACGTCTCTCAGCCACCTGATGACCCAAACAGTATAACTCACTGAACTCTCCCCAACTCATCGTTCATACAGCTTCCTGGAGACACATTTTAATTTAACATGAGGTAAATCTAGAATCGACACAACTGTTCTGGGGAACATGGCACACTACAACACAGACCACTGTGCCAGCTGACGTTATTTATCATGTCAACAATGTCAGGGAAGACTACAGGGCTTTCCATGTCCCACACACACTAACTGGGGATGGCTCCATGTTGAGGAAAAAATCTATTTCCTATGATGACTCTGGAAATGTCTAGAATCTGTTTCCTTTCTTTGGTGCCATCAAGGGCGATTTAAAGCAATTTCCAAACTTCTGTCTCCTCTTACGTTATCTTGGTTTCTTTACAATATTGTTTCAGAAATACTCTCCTATTACAAATTCATTGAATATTCATGAGAAAAGTATTAAAGTACCACAAAATAAGAAAACCCTACACAATGCATTCGAATTGTTTTACTCACAGTTGGTTTCCTCACACGTTCAGGAAAGAGGAGACCCGATAGAACAAGTCACACCTATACTTTCAAAACATTGTTGAACTCCAAAGAGACATTAAAAAAAGGTAAAAACAATACCAATTTTTGAGCTGCTCTTTAAAAGAGAAAAACGTGTGTGTGTGTGTGCGCGCGCGCGCATGCAAGCACATGCATGTGACTGTGCATACACAAACATGTGTTGTGGTGTATGAATGTGTGCATGTGTACACACATGGAAGTCACAGGTCAACATGAGGCATCTTCTTCAGTCACTCTCCACCTTATTTTGGGAAAAGGTCTCTCATAGAACCTGCAGTTCATCATTTTGGGCAGCCAGCCTGGCCAGCAGGATCTGTCTGACTGTCATATCAGACGGCTCCCGCCTCCTCCAGGCAGGTCACATCTTGCCTGGCTTTACATGGGTGCTGGGACCCAAGCTCAGGCTCTCATACTTGTATAGCAAGTGCTTTCCCCACACGGCCTCTCCAGCCCCACTGTTTACATTTGTTAAACAGATATATTCATTTTGATGTATATGGGTGTTTGCCTGCACATATGTCTGTGTACCACATGGAGGCAGTACTCCCAGGGGTCAGAGAGCATATCAAATCCTCTGTATCTGGGGTAATAGCTGCCATGAGGGTCCTGGGAACCACACCTGAATCCTCTGCAACAGCAACAAGTAGTCTTACCCATGGAGTCATCTCATCAGTCTCTAATTTGTTTATCTTATCTTTTTAAGTTAATTCTTTAAATACATATTTATTTTATATAACGTGTATGACTGCCTGCATGTGTATCTGTGCACTCTGTGTATGTCTGCTGCCTATAGAGAAAAGGATGAGGGTGTCACAATCCCTGGAACTAGAGTTGTAGATAGTTGTGAGCTACCCCATGGGTCCTAGGAATCGAACTCAGATCTTCTGTAAGAGCAGCAAATGCTATTCACTGCCAAGCCATTTCTCCAGTCCCTAGAATACTTCAGGAAAACAGTATACTGCCTTTTCCCTCCCCCAGTAAAGACAAGAATCAAATTATTTGGAACCAACCTAACAGGTGTTCAGAATTGCAGTGAAAAGGAAATAGCTAGTGATTTCAAATTGTCAATCCTGCTGGCTTTTAGCAAGACATTTGTTTTTACTATTCCGTGATGTTCTCTAAGTTGTAGAAGCACAAACTAACAATGGAACTTGCTCCTGCTTACAATGCTTAAGGAAGCTGACACTTTTCAGCACAAACTGAAAACTATTTATCAAAGACACTTTCGGAGACAACCTTGAAAGCAAGACAGTTACCTTCTTATCAGGTTTTGGTGCATTCTGAATAGAACTTAGAGCTTGCCTTTTATATTCAAGTTTCTCACTTAGCTCTCGGAGTTTGATTACAGCAAAGCTGGCTGCATCACTGACCCCACTGGTGCCTTCTACAGCTTCCTCACCAGCCTCACCTCCTGAACCCTGGAAGAGAAACAGGAAGCCAGCATATCTTACAAGGACAGAAACTTACTAGTCACCCATTGTATAACCTGGTCCTCAGATCACAGATTCCTGACAAGGGAAGGGCACTGCAGAAGAACCTTTGGAAAGCTGTCATCCTTCCCCAGCAAAGAGAAGAATCAAATGATTCTGAACCAATGTAATAGGTGATGAGATGCATGAAAAGAAAAACATCTAACAGCCAAACAGGGGAGGGGCACCCTATGGATCAATTCCCAAGTGTTATGAGCAAGGGAACTGTGGGCCGAGGGAAGCATCAAAAGTGTCACCCTTCCACTGGCACATTCTCCCCATCTCCGAACAAAACAGAGACCTCCTCAGTCTTCGAACAGTACTATGAAGTACTTTAAAATAAATGTATAAATTTAACAAACTCATGGTATTTTTGTGGACTTTTAATTTTGTTTCACTTTGTTTTGTGCATATATTTGTGTAATTGCTCTTTTGTCTGTTTAAATCTGTCTCTCTGTCTCTCTGACTCTGTCTCTCTTTGTGTGTGTGTGTGTGTTGCATGCATGCATGTGTGTTTCTCTTGCTTTTCTGTTGTGGTTTGTAGGTGTGGTGTAGAAAGACACTGGGATTATAAACTTGTATGTGGAGAGGAGTTTGGGATGGGGCAGGGGGGGATGGGGCGGGGGGGGGGGCGGGCATGATAAAGGATTAATTAGAAAATGCTCAAATCTGCACTACTAGAAGGATTTCAGTATCACTTTGCTCAGTGCTGCTCCTGAAAATGCATTACGCCAGCCAGCAGATATTTTATAGATAACTGGCATTTGCAATGTAATTTGGGGAAGCCTTGGCTATCAATCAACATACAACTTAGTTTCCATGTATGAGTACAGGAGGGACCTGCAAGGGACTTCTCTTCTGATCTTTTCTCCTTAACCTTCCTCCACATTGTCTGTTTATGATTTTTAATTAATTGCAGCAAACATCAAATTAAATTGTTTCAAGGAAAAAAATGAAAGTATTGTTAGCTCCAGAAAAACAAGCTGTTTGTCTTTCAGGATGTTCTTCCTTCTTACATGTAACTATATACACTATGACAAAACCTGACACCTAGTCCTTACTTTCGGGAGTCTGTGGTCTTTCCTGAGAGCAGTGCCATACAAGTGAGGATGCACTGTCAGCCATACTCTCCTAGGTATACTGTGTGCGGCTGTCAGCCATACTCTCCTAGGTACACTGTGTGAGGCTGTCAGCCATACTCTTCTAGGTACACTGTGTGTGTGCGGCAGGTGGGTAACTCATTGGGGTCTGCTGCTGTTGCTGCATGTGCTGGGGGCGGGGCGACTCTCTCCCTCTGCTCATAGGAACTGAAACAAATTCTATCATGCAGAGTCATTTTCCTACATTCCAACCATTTCAAACCTTTCTTCCCTTACTTTTCTTTTGTCAGGTATTTGGACATGGAGGGTGACTGTCACTCACCAGCTCATCCTTCTCGGGGGCCAGCTGGGAGTCAGGCTTCTCCTCCTCCTCCTCCTCATGCCGGAGCTTCTCATACAGGTCGCTGACAATGAAGGAGGGGTAATACCTATCCCTCAGCACCTCGTACACATCTCCTTGGATTTTGCTGAACACCTCTATACCTTTGTTCCCCACGAGACACTGCTGGATTTCTTTGTAAAGTGACTTTTCCACAGAAATTTCCTTGCTTTCCACAAAGAAATGCTGATATATTTCACTAACTAATTGTGGAATTTCATTCTGAAAAGACAGGAAGGTGGCAGGAGAGGAAGGTAAGAAAACAGTCTGAGAGAAATGATTTCCCACTACATTGCCTGCATGTTAAAGCCAGCAGGACAGTGTCTAGATGTACCCTGGAACTGTGAACTCCGGTTCAGCCTTCTATATTCACTTTCAGGGTCCAGGGGAAATAGCAGACCTGAAAATAAAGGTGCCACTCCTTTAAAATGGATACTTATATTGAGCAGTTAACATTTGCAAAGTGTTACAGAATGAAGGTCCAAAACCCTTGGAAATAAAAGTGTTCAATTCTCTGGGAAGCATACTGGGCTCCTCAGAGGAGCCAGAGCTACTGACAATGGGCCTTTAGTCAGTGATGTCCCTGACTTAGGGAGGTTAAGTTTGGAGCTGAGTCAGCTCTTGGGACACCTAGCTGGGGGAGATAATAAGGCCAGAACTGAGCTGGATTCCAGCTTTAAGTCTTTAAAGTCTGACCAATTATAATAGAACTAACTTAGCAACCAATCGAAACTGTACTAATGTCACTGCTTTGTCTCTACCAATCATATTAGAGGTTACCTAAGTCTTCTAGAAAATTCTCCTAGTCCTGCATAAAATGGGCCTACAAGCCCCTCTGGTTATTGCTTCTGCATGCTGGTAATTTCTGCAGAATAAATGTTTTTTACTTTTGCATACTATTTGAGTCTGGGGTCTTCCTCCAGCAATACTTAGATCCTAACAAGGAAAGTAAGTTAAGAATAAGGCTGGCTCTTTCCTCAACTTCACAGAGACACGACTTATAAAGTCCTACTGACTTTTATCTGATGTAATAATGGGAAGTAGTCATCTTACCAACATGAAAAGAAATTCTCACCCTGGAAAGAAGCCAATAGAATAGTCATATATAAAAAACACAGCAGGTGGGCTGGAGAGATGGCTCAGCAAAGTTAAGAGAACTGGCTGCTCTTCCAGAGGACCGGGCTTCAATTCCCAGCACCCACATGGCAGCTCATAACTGTCTCATAACTCCAAGACCTGACATCCTTACAAAGGCATACATGTAGGCAAAATGGCAATGCACATAAAATAAAATAAAATAAAATAAAATAAAATAAAATAAAATATAAAAACAAAAACATAGCAGGATTCTTTGGGGTTAATGTTTCAGAGTAACTCCACTGTCCCCATCCACTTGGAGCAGCCTAGTCCTGAGAGGTACACGGGGTCAAGCCATTATGCTCTACTGTAGAAATACAATCCTCTCTTCCCATGCACGTGCTCCTCGTGTGCTCCCGGGTGCTCCCTGAGCTCTAGGAACACTACACAAACCCCTGGACAGCTGTAAAAAGAGAGATGTCAACTAACTGACCACAACTCCTTTATTTACCCGGCTGTCAGATCAAACTGGCTCCTAGTAGGAAGCTATCATGCTCTTTTTTTCTTTTTTCCATTGCAAAGTTTGAAATTCAGAAGCTTGGAAAGATTCTTTAGATTACTCTTTACAATATTCTTTTGAGAACAGCCAGAAGTTACCTGGAGTCAAAGCTAGTGGTTATGTTGAGAAACAAATGTTACCTTGTGCCTTGAAAATTAGAAATAAAAAGTATTACTGGGATTTAAAAATATCACACAAGTGAAATTCAGCTGCTTAGTACAGTGTGTACTATATCAGGTACTTAATTTGGTTTTCTATTCTGGCAACATTCGTATGCAAATGAAATTAAGAGCTCTTTGCACTTATGTTAATGAATCACTCAAATGCTATATGCGAATATATGTCATATATGTAAGTTAGACATATTTACCTATACAAAGAATGTTCAGACATTCTTTAATTCTGAAGCATGTCTGAGAATTTAAAGTGCAATGTATAATCTACTGGGTTCTTTGCTGTAAGAGGCATTGGAAGCCAAAAACGTTCACAGTCCTTTATTCAATCATATTTTATGTGAGAAAAACCAACAGTAAAAAGCGTACCTCACAAACAGAAGGGATAAAAAGCATGAAGATTACACATGGCAATGAAATACACAGGATGACAGAGCAGGTTGACGCAGCTGAGGCGACCGTGATAATAACACAGGCTTTTAAGAGCAACATGGATGAATACATATTTTTGTAGTTCATTAAAACAATGAAATCCAGTCTTTTGGTATACTTGTAAATATTTCTCCTTGACTGTTCAGTCGAAAGCATCTTCTATAAAAATACAGTGCAATTTTATTTATCATAATGGGCTGAGATATTTTACAATATTATGATGTAAAATGCACCTTTAGTATATACTTATCCTAAAGCATCATGGAGGTGATATACTGTCTAACACACAAGCTTTCATATATTTCAATTTATTAGTATTTCATTAACATTCCTTAAAGCCTAAGTACACTACCTTGTTAGCATTCTTCAGGTGTTCCACAGACTCCCAAAAGCCAACCAGAGCCCGCCTGTCCATCCGTTCCATGTATGTTCCAAAGCGCTCTCGGTAGAAAGGATTGGTCATAATATCTTCAAACTGAAGAATCTATTAAAAGAATATAAGAATGTGTGGTGGTCTGGACTCCACAGGTTCATGGGGAGTGGTATTATTAGGAGGTGTGGCCTTGTTGGAGTAAGTGTGTCACTGAGGTCTCCAATGCTCAAGCCACATCCAATATTGCTCCCTTCCTGCTACCTGCCAACCTGGATGTAGAGCTCTCAGCCATCTCTCCAGCACCGTGTGTGCCTGCAGTCTGCCATGAAGATAATGGACTAAACCTCTGAACAGAAAGCTAGCCCCAACGAAATGTCTCCTTATATATATATGGTGTTTCTTTATGGCAATAGAAACCCTAAGACAGAAAGGTTTTCTAAAGATAAAATTTCAAATACCAGTCTGCTTTTAGCTTACATGAATTAACTTCTACACTTAGGAAAAGGGCATTTTCAGGTCATTAAACAATGTAATATACCTCATAAGATAAAATATCTATTATGTTTATAATTTTTAATTGCAGATTACTGAATATTCAAAATACATATACTCAAAAATCACTAATTTTATTCATTTAGAACATTTAGAACATCTAGTAGTTCAACAAAGATTTGACATCTACTGATATCAGGGTACAGATAACATCCTTGTCCTAACACAGTGATCTATCACACAATGAACAGATGTGCAAGCTGGCCTCAAGGAAGCCAGGCACTATCGGCACTGATGTATAAGTGTCATAGATTTTCATTTTCTCTTCCCCCTTTATTTTTTCTGAACTCTTCAATCTTCCCATTGGGGATCATCTGTGTGTGTTGAGAGCAGGGCAGAGGAGTGGGGCCAGGTCCTTGATCAGAACAAGACAAAGATTTCTTTGTTTTCACGTGGCAATAAAAACTTTCAGTCCGGTGAGTTTCTAGTCCATCACTAGGCCAGTTCCCTTGATCTGCAGAATAAGGAGGCTGCCCCTTGTTCATGGAGATTCGCAACAGCTGTCACAAATCACAGCAAGCAACAAAAACTGAGCTGGAAACTGAATCATGAGTTTTTGAGAAGACAGATATTGGTATATAAAAAAGATATTGGTGTGTTAAACTAAACTTCAGAGGTCACTTTCTAGGTAAGTAAGTATGAACGAAAGCATTAACAATGTGTTAGGAGTTCTGTTAGAACTGTTATCAGATGGGGTAGGTACTGGTGCTCAATGGTAGAGTAAGTGCTTTGCGGAGTGCATTCACACACACACACACACACACACACACACACACACACACACACACAC
>JANHMN010000015.1:35256958-35283956 GCA_030674055.1 Rhabdomys pumilio
GTGTGTGTGTGTGTGTGTGTGTGTGTGTGTGTGTGTGTGTGTGTGTGATGGCCAGTTTTATGTCAGCTTGACACAAATTAAGAGTCATTTTGAAAGTAGAAACCTCAATTGAGAATGTGGTCTCCTTCAACTGCCCTGTGGACAAGTCTGTGCTGCATTTTCTTGATTGATGTGGGAGGGCCCAGCTCCCTGTGGGAAGTACCACCCCTGGGCTTGTGGTTCTGGCGCTATAAGGAAGTAGGCTGCACAAGCCTTGAGGAGCAAGCCAGTAAGCAGCATTCCTCCATGGTTCCAGCTTCAGTTCCTGTCTCCTGGTTCCTACCTGACTTCCCTTCATGCTGGACTACAAACAAAAGCTAAAATAAATCCTTTCTTCCCCAAGATATTTTGGTTTTGGTGTTTTATCACAGTGATAGAAACCTTAAGTCGGAGTAGAAAATCATGTAGCAAAAGACAACCAGGCAGAATGCAGCCCAGGGCTTATTAATATGCTATGACTTTCTTCTTTCCAGTGCATGTGTATATGCACACATTTGCACACACGTGTGTGTGTGTGTGTGTGTGGAGGCCCAACACTGATGTCAGGAATCTTCCGGGGTCACTCTTCTACCTTACTCTTTGAGGCAGTGTTTCAAGAGCAAGCTTGCTCCAGGGACCCCTGTTTTCAAATTCCAGGGATGGAATTACAGTGGGCCAACACACCAGCCTGGCATGTACATGGATTCTGAGGATCCAAATGCTAACCTTTGTTTGTGCAGCAAGTACTTTAACCACCAAGCCTTCTCCCCAGCCCTGTCCTATCTGTCTATACCTGAACGTTGCCCATACATCAGTGTGAGGGATCTCCCGGGTACTACTGTAAGTGCTGGAGACACACTGTCAGTGCAGGCAAGGTACAATCAGACAACAGGAGGGTGGCTCGGTGGTGAAAGCACTTGCTGTACAAACAGGAGGACTGTAGTGTAGATCCCCATGTCTCCAGAGCTGGAGATCTAGAGAGAGCACCAGTACTCATCAGAATGTCAGCCATACTGAACCTGGCCTTTCAACCACACTGACACAGTTCACTCACCAATGCAAGTGCTTAAGGAGCCTAGGACAGAGGTGACCACTGAATTTAAAACACAAAAGTAACCCCGGAGTATGGCAACTATACTTTAGGAGTTAGAACATGCTCTGGAAATGAATAATAATGCACTTGGTTAGTGACTATGCTTGATTTCTCTCAAAGTGTAGTCTAAGTAAAGTTTCTGTACATCTTTCCTGGAGACCATCACCTCCCCAACATAATCACGACTTCCTTTGAGCCCCACTTAGTCACTACATGCAATGCACAAAATAGGTACCAAGGTAGGCTGAACACATCAGTATTTAAAAGTCAGGCACAGGTCACAGATAGAGTACAGGTCTACAGGTGCCCATACAGGTCACACAGGTACATGTTGCCCATATGGGAGCTCAGGAGCTACTATCATCTGATTTCAGAAACGTTTTCCAAATTTGTCCTATGTTGGATAATAGCAGCACTAACCAGAGGACAAACTATCTCAGAAATTTTCAAAAACAGGAAAAATATTTTGGAATTCCCTCTTTGTGAGAAGATAAAGCTAATGTAGCTTGCTTCATATGAGTCAAGTATATCCCAGATGCTTTGTGGATGTATCTAAATAAACATACACTTGTAAATGCTAATATTTCATAAAAATGTTCACTTCTAAATACACACACACAGGGGGAGGGAGAGACAGACAGACAGACAGACAGACCAGACAGACAGACACACACACACACACACACACACAGAGAGAGAGAGAGAGAGAGAGAGAGAGAGAGAGAGAGAGAGAGACCAGCCCACTAGCGAGTCCTCTTGTTGGAGGGTTTGAGACACACGAACATACTGACTTAGGAATTTAGCCTTAGGTTCAAGATGACTTCCTAGTATGAAGTTAGCATTGTTTCCCAGCAGCTAATTGCAACAAACACCAAAAATGAAAGCTGCCAAGAATTCAAAAATATTTGCTTTCCTCTTCAACTTGAAGCTGCTATGTTCTTTTTGAATAAAGAGCAAACAGGGTTGGTTACCTTATTAAACCCACCACCTAAGATGTCAGAGTCTCAAGTGTCACTCCACTGCAGTGGAGATTATACCTGTAGAAGAAGCAGAACCAACAGCAGGTCAACAGCAAAGCCACTGACTGCACAGTGGAGACAACGGAGCCCAGGGACCTGGTGGAGCCTCACCCTAAGGTGCCTGAAGCTGTCATTTCCTCCCCTGAAAGCCCCATGTAGTGAAGCTGGGAGAGCTTCCTTCTGTTTAGTGTTCCAACATGTACGTGACACATTACCAAAGTAATTATTAACATCTCAGTATTCAGAACAGCAGAAGGGAAATTACTAATAGCAGCTGACAATACTGGGCATATTTGTCCAATCACAGGAAGACATAGTATGTGTCCCATCTCTACTAGAACACTGACATTTGGGCCTCAGAGTCTAAAAAAGGATTGTCAAGTACTTTGGCTGATATTGCTAAACATAAATAGAAAGCTAAGTGCTAGCTAGGCACTAAGCTGCAGACCCAAATGTGCAGATTCCTCTGTTCTATCTACAGCGATCCATCGTGAGGTGTAGGGTCCTTATAAGTAACAGCAGCAGCAGCAACTGAGAGACATAGGAGCATGCTGACTCCTGTGACTCAGATAGGTCTGCAGGGCCAGGAATTCTAGAGTAGGGTCAAGTCACCTGAGAATCACAAAGTCCTCCAGGTGAATGTGGGATATAAACTGTCATTTGAAACCACGGCTCTACAGGATGAAGCCCAAACTTAACTAGGATGGTGTCAAGGCATTTGGGGGTCCAGCTCTTGTCTACCTATCAAGCCTTGCTCTCCATTGCACACCAGCACCACACAGTGTTCACTTGACAGAGACTAAACACCAAGGCTATTTCATTACTCACTTTGACCATGTGCATGTGGAACCATCTATTATAATGATCCTGTATGAGCCAATGGGACTGACAGATGCTCAAACTTTATGACTCCACTCAGTATTAGTCTTTACGAACATTATTTTTTAACCTCTGTTCCAGACTGGCCATTCCACACATCGGTGAATGTCTAAGTATTGCTGCATTTATCATTAGACTATGACCTCCTTTATTTCAGGGACAGTTTTATTCATTGCACTGCTGTACCTAATACACAATAGCACTCAAGAAATATTTGCTGAGTAAAGGAAGACCCGTTTCTAGTGATCCCTGGGCATTCTCTGCTGATATGAAGCATCTTAGATCTCAAGGGCTCTCCTAACTACCCAGAATCATAGGACGTTGCATTGAGCTCAGAGATTAGATATTAAGTATAACAGATACGATGGCAAAGCGATGGAGTAAGACAGCAGCAGATGAGAAAGAAACGGTATAAATACTGCTTAGGTAGGACAAGATGAGCTCAGGAGCAAGAACATCCATGTGGCTGGCATGTGGCGGTGGGTCATAAGGCAGGAGGCAGAGCGGAAGGCACATTGGACAGGATGTTTACATCAAAACAAGGAGAAGACAACAGAGCGTTTGATATAGTTTGAGTGACATCACAAGATCTGTACAGATTTTTAAACCACCATGACTTCTGAAGAGAACTGCACAAGCAGCCAACAATGTCCAGCACTCCCCAACAGGCAAAGAATATGAATACTGGAGACAGTTCCAGGAAACTGGCCAGAGCTTGCCATCCTCCTCCAGTTCTAAGACCAAAAAGTGTTTAAGGTAAGCAATGGGGAAAATCCAAACAGTATATGTGTGTCCATTACTTGAGTCTGGGGGAAGAAAGTTTGCTAGTAAAATAAACCAAAAACAAACTGTTCACGTTTATAAGTTTGCTGTAATGACATTTTTCTCATCACTCACAATGTAATTTTCATGCTTGTAAACCAAACACAAGTTCTATTACAGGCCTCTCCTCTAAGGCCTAGCTGATACATTCTTGCTCTCATCTAGGCACTTATCCCTACTGAAGGGCTGGAAGGGTCTCACTAGCCTGTAAGGCTCTAGGGCTCTGCCTGCCTTCAGGGGACTCCTTGCTCCAACTCCCATGTGAGCCATGAAGCTCCCCTGGCTTGAGAGATCAATTGCTGAACTCTCACCTCAATATAATCAAGCCAGTTCTGATTAAGTTGAAACCTAGAGCCCTCAAGTTCAAGAAGAACCTCTGCTTAAAAGCCCAGCTGGACAAAGCAGGCCGATGAAGTCAGAACACAGACTAAAACTTAAAGGAGAAACCTTTGAACCAAGAGCTGTCATGAGACACGGCTCTGCTAGCCACTCCTACATACTTAGTGCTCAGTCGCTGGATAAGGACTGGGACTAGAAATTCCTACCGTCCCTTAGTGCTCCTTTATTCTCTATGGAACAGGCCAGCCCTGCTTACGACAGCTTCACTACAAAGCTTCAGGCTACACCCACTCGATTTCTAATACAGCTTTATTGAATCATAATTCATACATGATACATTTCCCCCATTTATTTTAATTATATGCAACTGAATGGTTATTTAAAATATAAATTCAGATGCAACTAACATAATGTGGAATGTTTTCTATGCGCCTCTCCATTTTCATGCATCTCAAGCCACTTCCTAGGAAACTAAGAATCTACTGTTCAACTGTCCGCAGATTGGCTTGTTCTGCACATCCCATGTAAACAGAATCATATAATGTGGGGCCTTTTACATTTGGCTTCTTTTACAATATACCTTCAAAGCTCATTACTATTCACTGCTGAATAATACTCACTTATATGAAATACCACATTTTATCTACTATTGCTGGCCACACAAGTTATTTCTGGTTTTTTATGTGTTTTAAATAATGGTACTGTGGGTATTAATATAGACATTTTTGTGAAGATATAAGCTCACTTTTCCTCAAATGTACACCTAGGAATGGAAAAGCTAGGTCACAGGGTAATCCTATTATGAAAATCTTCTAGAAACTGCCAACTGTCCTCACTTTCCATGTGCAGAGGGACTGCTTGAGGACCAGTCTGTACAACCTCACCGATGTGTCTGTGTCTGTCTTGTGTCATTTTAGTCACTGCAGGAGGAATGCAGGGAATCTGATGCTAGCGTTGATCGCCATTTCCCTCCTGTATAATGATACTCCTTTCATAAGCCTCTTGGCCATTGGAACGCCTTTGTAGAAAAACCCACTAAAATACTGCGAATATTTTTCTGTTAGGTTATTTGTGTTTTGATTATTATGCTGTAAGAGGGTTGTGGATGCTGGGCATACAAGCTCCTTCTCAGACATAGAACCAGTGAACCTTTGTCTTTTATTCTGAATTCTTTTTTCTTCTCCTCTTTCTCCTCCTCCTCTTCTTTCTCCTCCTCCTCTTCCTCCTTCTCCTCCTCCTTTTCCTCCTCTTTCTCCTTCTCCTCTTTCTCTTCCTCCTCCTTCTTTTTGTCTTCCTCCTTCTCCTCCTCCTCTTCCTCCTTCTCCTCCTCTTCTTCTTCCTCCTTCTCTTTCTCTTCCTCTTTCTCCTCCTCCTCCTCTTCTTCTTCCTCCTTCTTCTCTACTTCCTCTTTTCTTCTTCTTTCTCCTTTTCCTCTTCCCTTCCCTTCACCCCCCCCCCCACCATTTCTTTGAGGCAGAGTCTTACTATGTATCCCTGACTAGCTTAGAACTCTCAACATAGACCAGGCTGGCCCAAGCTCATGAAGATCTACCTGCCTCTGCCTTCAGAGTCTGGGATTAAAAGTGTGCATGTCCATGGCTTGCTTCTTTTCTTTTTGCCACACTAAGTTTTTAATTTTTAAAGGTAAATTTACAGTTTGTTGTTCCCTCTGAATTAAGGCACCACACAACATCAAGGTGGGATCTAATCACTATGATCCATTATAATAACAGGAGATTTAGACAAGAAAGGAAAGCAAGAACTAAAGAAGGACAATGTAAAACACAGGGAGAAGTCGGCCTACAATAGCCTTTCTTTATCTGTGATGAGTAGCTTCTAAGACCCCAGTGGATTTCTGAAGGTTCACACAGTAACAAAACATACATACATACATACATACACACATACACACATATATATATATTATATATATATATATATATATATATATATATATATATATATATATTCTTTTGTCTTTACATTCCAAACAATTATAGGACTTAATTTAAATGCTAGGC
Source organism: Rhabdomys pumilio (assembly GCA_030674055.1). Classification (NCBI taxonomy): domain Eukaryota; kingdom Metazoa; phylum Chordata; class Mammalia; order Rodentia; family Muridae; genus Rhabdomys; species Rhabdomys pumilio. The sequence continues at coordinate 35,263,150 of JANHMN010000015.1, forward strand.
AAAGAAAGACATCAACTACAATAGTGAACTAGATACATTAAAACAAAACATTGTAATAAAACTGCCATCTTTGTTACTCTTGTGCCTGGGATCCATTTTTTAAGTAAGAGTTCGGCTGCCTTGTATGGCTTCAATGGGAGAAGTAAAGTGAATAAGTATAATAATAAAATTAAAATTAAAAAAAAAAAGCTCCCCAAGAAAGAATTCAAATTTCCCATATCTGAAGATTTATGCTTTACTGCACTGACTTTTGGTCTTCTGAGCTAAAAATAGATCATCTTTTCTTTAAAACAAAGTTACATGAACAGACGCATAGTCAATGTAAGTACTAAGTAGCTAAGGCAGCCACTCAGTGACCAGCAGGTAGTTACCATATAAAACATGGATACTGTGGACAAAAGCTTATTTCCAACTAGGATGGCATGGAGCAAATGGGGAGAGACTTCATCATGCTGCTCTCAACAGTAGAACTTGGAAATACAATAACCCAACGAGAGAAGTTTTCTTGACTCAACTTACAGCAACAAGGAATTCACAAAAAAGATGAGAGTGATGAGAAAGACCACATCTAGCACATTCTTTAAAATGTCTGTCAAGCTGTCTGGGAGTGAAGCAGGAACAATGAGAATGGGGATCACAACCCATATCCTTACAGGTTTCATTATCACAGGTTTCAAAGGCAAGGCTTCTTCCTCTTTCAGAGTAAAGGCCAAGTCTTTCCAGTACCAGCAAGGCCCTTCATGATGGTGACTGAACCTTTGGAAGCTCAGGTCTGGCTGTTTTCCTGCAGCCTGTCTCTTTTGATCAACAGCAGTTTCCTCAAACAGACCTCCGAGCTTCAGCCTTAAGGGTTACTCTTGCCCTCTGTTCAGAGGGCACTCTCAAGTCCCTGGTCAATGCCCACAGTTCACCCTGAGGGCTTTCGTGCTACTGCTGAAGACTAAACCAGCTTCTGCTCTAGCTGCATCTCCTCCCACCCGACTCAGACTCATCCCCCACACAGACGCACTGCTCTCCAAAGCACTCACCACCTCTTCAAATATCTGTGGTTTTTTAGTGTTTGACTTCCTCCTACTGGTGAGAGGCTTGCATCACTGCTGGACTGTTATCCCTGAGGGGTACTCAGCAAGACTTCCATGCTGTGTCCGTGAGGTCTTCCTTAAGGGCCAAGGTCAAGAACCTGGGCACTTCCTCATCTGCACTTCCTTGTATCCTCTGCACAGAACTCCTGCTCTCTGTGAGTGACTAGAGGGAGCGTTAAAGTCCTCGAGCCAAGATTCTTTTGTGGGACAACAGCATGACACTTATTTGTTCTTTTAGCACACTACTACCTGACAGGGATTTGAACACATCTGGGGATTTTTTTTAGAAGTTTATTCTTCCAGATGAAAATGAGGTTTTCCTGTGTATAAAAATTCTATGCTGTAGATAATAACATGTCCTCCAACTTCACATACGTAAGGAGGAAGAGGAAAACGTGGAAGCAGCAGGCAAGCTATAAGGAGCTGAAAGCCATCCTCCTAACTCATCCCTCCCCAGGTTAAGCCCAGGAAGAACCTACTTCATCTGAAGATAAACAAACAGGCAAAATGATGGAGCACACATATCTGCTCTTCAACAACCTAAAACACAGGTACAAGAAGAGAAAGAATCTTAACAATCCAAACACTTACCTGATGGACAAGACTACATGCACCAAGAAAACACTAACCTACTGAGATCGCTGGACACACATTGCAGCTGGTGGTGTGGGCTTGTAATCCCATCACTATCAGAGCAAAGGTAGGTGGGTCCTGGCTCCATACTGGCCCACCAGTCAGCATACTTGGTAAGTTCCAGGACAGGTAAAAGCCCTTTCTACCCTTACCCTGCCCCGAAAGGCAGAGAGTGCATAATGATGCTCAAATCCGTCCTCTAGCCTCAGCATGTGTATGCACATATATGCACCTACACAGATGCATATACACACACACACACACACATACACACACACACACACACACACACACAGTACAGATACTTGTAACAATGAGATTAATTTTACTCTCTTTACTATTAGACCTATGAGTCTACATCTCTTTGAGAGTTGAACGACCCTTTCACAGGGGCTGCATAACAGATATTTATATTCAGAGAAGTACCAAAATTACATATGAAGCAGTACCAAAATAATTTTATGTTTGAGGGTCACCACAACATGAGGAACTGTACTAAAGGGGTGCAGCATTAAGAAGGTTGAGAACCACTGTATTAGACCATGATTTACATTTTAAAAATATAAGTCAGCACAATGTTCTATATTTGACAAAGAACTGACTCGGGCTGACTGAGGACTTTTCAGACACACACTGGGAGAAAACAAATTGTTTCTTACCCTTGTGCCTCTTCAGCTGGGGAAAGCTGCTAATTGTAGTTGCTTGGATTATTTCCACTACAATTTGATACCTGATTTTAAAAGAGAGAAAGAAAAAGTTCAATAGAAAGAAAATACTATTTTCAGAGATAACTTTAGACTCTGTTTATTCTAAACAAACAGCATAGGGGCTATGAGGCCCCAAGATTCACCAAGACAATCGTAACAGCCAGAGCACCTATAAAAGATCAGGTACTATACCACATGCTAACCATTTCTGAGGCCCTAATGGAAGAGTCACTCTATTCTGACATAGAATGAGATATAGAAAAAAATACACACACACACACACACACACACACACACATCCCTTCAGCCGCAGTCGCAGTGCTCAGCAGCCTCCGGATGCCCTGACTGAGGTGGAGTTTCCAAGAGGCAGAAGCTAGAAGCTTCTCTAAGTGCAGACGGGCTCCTGACGCTCTAACCCTCCTGCCCTGCTGCCACTGTCCTGCTGTATCTCTTCAATAAGACTCCTCCAGACCTTTAATGGCAGGACATCTGCTGGGGAACTCTGGCATGGATATTTTCCTGAAGCTGCCTCAGTACATCTAATGCTGGGTGAGGTAAGAGCCATTAGCTTAGAACACAGGATACGTGTGAGAGGACCTCATGTGTAAATAAAAAATGTTTATTTTAACATTTAACAAATAAAAAAATGTTTCCATGTTAGGTGACAGGTGTGAGCCTATGGTTGTGACTATTTTGAATATATTTAATTTGGTTTTAGAAATAACGTCATTGTTATGGCTTTAATTTTTGTTGTTGTTGTTATTCTTCTACTACTACTTCTGCATCTTCATCTTCTTTCTTGTTTCTCCTTTCTTGTTTAACAAGGTCTCACTATGTAGCCTGGCTGTCCTGGAACTCATTATGCAGACCAGACTGGCCTTGAACTCATAGAGAGCCACTGGCCTCTACCCCCTGAGTAATAGGATTAAAGGTGTGAACTACCACATCTGGCTTAGAAATTAAGTTCTTGAGAATCACTCAGTGGTTACTAGGTACTTCCTTAACCAAACTGAACTGTCTTGAGCTTCATATCCTCTATTTACAATTTTGTTTAGAATTTTTCCACAATAACGCTATTTAGCATTAGTTCTTACTTTAAACACTACCTCTGCCCAAGCCTGGCAACACAGTTACTAGCACCTGGGAGGATCACATGTTTGAGGCTGTCTCGGACTATAAGGTGAGTAGTGGGCCAGCCTGGAAAATTTGGTGAGACCCTGCCTCAAAATGAAGACAGACAAGAGGACTGGTGACAATGCTCAGTGACAGAGCACATGCATGACACTCACAGGCTCATTTTACATCAAACAAACAACAAACCACTGGCTGGCTTTTAGAGTAAAAATCATATAATGTTCTTCAGCTTTTTGACCAAAATCAGAGGAACACACACATTCATCAAAATAAAGCTCTTTACAGATTCCTTACAAATTTGCACCTTTTTTATTTCTTGGGCTACACAATATAAATACTGATGTCTGACGTTCACCATGGCAAAGGCAAGCTGTTATTAGCACTGACACATTGTCACCTCTAGACTGTGGCAGACACTGAAGCTACCACAGTTCTATCAGGGAAAGCAATATCCTTAGCCCAAAATGCCCGAGCAGTTAGGGATGAGCACTGATGGTGTTCAAACAGAGGAGACTAACAAAAATGTTGGAAAGGGAGGGAATTCCAGAGAAGCATTCTCAGTGGACAGATTCACAGAGCAGCCCCTGGTACATTTTATCTTTGTCTCTCTATTCAGTTCTGTGTGAAGCCAAGATGCAATTGGACATAGGGACACATGGCACCTCCATCCTTCAGGGACCATAAAGCCACATGCAAAAGGAGAGGTGTGGAGCTGAAGTCTCCAGTGACATCCCTAAGCCATCAAATCAGCCCCACACTGACTATCTCAGGGTGTTCCTACATTGGTGTTGGGGGAAACAGGCAAAAAACATAAAAAGCTAACTATAAGTCACTGTGCATGAACCTGCCTCATGGCCAAATGTCATCTTAACTAGAAGGCTCTTTGAGAACTCCATACACATAGAAAATATCTCTAGGCTGATTATATATTCAGGCTGTTTTCCAAGTTGAAGCCTTGCTAGGAACAGTACAGATAATAGTTTTCTGGTGGAATTGCTGTCATTCCACCACATAACAGCAAAGCACAAATGGCTCCTTATGCAATTTGTTCTGCAAGTTGCTAAAAGGATGAGGGGATAGCTTAAGAAGCATCCACATTCCTGGAACGACTGAGTCTACCACTCCCTGTATTTAATCTGGGTTTTAGGTTTACTGGAACACACAACTCCAGAGTGTGCCTACAAACACCTCCCCGAATGCTACAATTTGTATGTCTGAAGTAGCCTCAGTGCCCATCCACACAGCTTCTAATCTGAAGTGTAACATAAGGAAACAATTTAATAATAGACTGGATCCCCCAAGCTGCTTTAAAAAAAAAAAAAAAACCCTAAACCATTATTTACAAGTTTACTGTAGGGAGTTCTATACAAAAAAGAAATCATCAAAACTGCTTTCAACAAAATTTGTTTTCCTATGCTTCAGACACACACAAATGAACACCAATATGGTTGGTCTCTGCTTCAAGACACTCTGGGGATATACCAGACTCTAGGAAAAGCATTCAACCAGTAGTATTTATAATTCAAAAATGCATGCAAATAAATGTTTGTAAGACCTTAATTCTTAAAATGCAGATGATAGGTGCATTTATAACTGCAGACATAACACTGTGTGAATGAATTTGATTGCTACAATGCAAACGGAATGACAGGAGGGCAGCTGTATTAAAATGGTATGACTGAGTCATTTGAAAACTCTCTTCTGCTTCACCCTGTTCCTGATATCCCTAAGCTTATGTCTCTGTTTCTGCACTAGTGTCACTCTGCCTGAGACCCCTGCTCTCTCTGAGAAACCAAGTCTGTCAGTAAGCATCCATCTCAAGGCCCTTCTGACTTGTCCTCTGCACATCTTTAAATGAGCTCCTATTCTTCCTTCTGCTGTCACCCCATCATGAGTCACTCTGCACTGGCTCAACTGTCCACTCTTCCTCAACCCAAACCCACCTGGGCACCTCTGTGGAACCCTTCCCCTTCCACTTTCACCCTGCCCTTCTTCATTCAGGATGTCCTCACAGGTAAGCCGCACTGCAGCTGCCATCCTCTTCCAGCAGACCGGGGGTCTGTTCTCCCACCAACCCAGTTACTCTTTGTCCTCAGTAAAAACACAGATCCCAGCCAGGTCAACTTCTGTGCTGCTCTCCAAACTCGTTTCTCCTAGCTCTTGCTCTGCATCCTCCCAGAAGGCAATCTCCAGGAGGAAGATCTATTTATTGAATTAGAGGTAATATACCTCCTGCCCTCCCTCATGTCTTACCATGTAACATACAATGCACATTAAAGTCTGTCTTCTCCCAAATCCTAGCTCACTTCTGCCTGACAATAGGACCTGTTCATTTACTATTTTACACTGCTGGTTTAAAGACTCCACTTCCTCAGAGTGTTATGAACAAACAAATAAAAATGGCATCTAGTCATTGTGTGTCTGGCTCTGTCTATGAAAAGACGATACATTTTTCTTTGCATGTAATTATAAGCCCCTGTTCTCCTCTTGTACCTGGGTTGGTATTAAGCATACAGTAGGGATTCAATACATATTAATAGGCTAGACTAAGAACATATTTAATGTCTCTAACATTTAATAGGTACACCTAATACTTTGAACAATGTGTTCTTTTGATGTTCTTAGTGATTCATGCTTTGAAACAAATGAGTCATGAATGGTACTGCCAGACCAACAAGCCTGACAACCTAAGTTTGATCTCCAGGACACACATATGGAGGGAAAGAACTGACTCCCCTAAGTTGTCCACTGACCTCTACAGATGCCCTGGGACATGTGCGCATGCATGCACACACAATAAATACACAGAGTAAAAAATTTAAAACTTTAATTAAAGAGAAGTACCATAACCTGAATTCAACGACTTCCCAGTTCCAGCCATCACCCTTCCTACAGTCTCTTCTGTCACACAAAGACACACCATTTGCTCTTCTGAGTAGCCACCTCCCCTCTCTTTCATTTTAAGCACTAAATCTGGCTACATAGACTTAGAGCAGGTTGGTATTTATGAACTCTTCCCCCTGAACTGAAACACTTAAAATGCAGTGAGCTTCAAAGCAACATAAAGATTATCACACTTCTACTAACTACTGCTCGCAGCAGGTCTGGAGGCTTAGAAAGTTGACTTTAAAGTTGCCTACACATCAAATGAAATCTCTCAGACTGTCCCTCTCTGTTTCTGTTTCTCTCCCCACCCCCTCTCCTCACCCCCTCTGTGAGACAGCTATAACAGACTTCTGTCAGCAAGCATTTTTGGCATCAGCAATAGTATCTGGGTTTGGTGGTTGCATATGGGATGGATCCTCAGGTGGGCAGTCTCTGGATGGCCTTTCCTTCAGTCTCTGCTCCACTCTTTGTCCCTGTATTTCCTTTAGATGAGAGCAATTCTGGGTTAAAATTTTTGAGATGGGTGGATGGTCCCATCCTTCAACTAGGGGCCATGCCTAACCTCTGGATATGGTCTCTAGAGGTTCTCTCTCTCCTTTGTTGGGTATGTCGGCTAATGTCATCCCCGTTGGGTCCTGGGAGCTTCTTGCTTTCCTGGCATCTAGGACTTCCTAGTGGCTACCCCCAGTTCCCTTCCCCCACTACTACACACCTCCATTCAATTTCCCCAGTGAGTGTATCTTCAGACACGCTCAGCTCCCACTGGTGTCCTCTACTGTTTAAGACGCCAACAGAAGGAACTGTGTTCTGAAGACCATGTGTTTCTACTTTATAGAAAATGAAAAAATTTTCAAAGCGTATTTTCCTAAGAAATCTCGTATCTTCCTGAGGTTTCTTAAGATTAAATTTATACTCATTTATTCTTTTTATTCTTTTCATAAAAATTGTTACAAATTCACCATTCTGGTTTTTCACTTCCTCGCCACCCACACCAGCCTTGTGCTTAGCACATTATGCTCATTATTGATTTCTGACATGTTTTATTGGTCTGTCGTGCGCTATGAGCAATCTCTTCTTACATGTGTCTTTACAAGGTAATCTTATTTTATTATTCATAATTCACATGTTTTGAGATCATTGTTCAAAAACAGTATGTTCAAATACTTTAAGTTCTTCACAAAAGCGTGTAGTTTAAATAATTTAATACATTATCTTCACATATGAATGCCAAGCTGTGGTTAAAAATCTGAAATAATCCCCAAAGACTCATATCTAGAGTCTTTTAGACCCCAATTTGTGGCACTATTTTGAAGGTGTTGGAGGCTTAGAAGTGAGAACCTGGACTGCTGAATTAGGTAACTAGGAATGGGTTTCTGAACCTTAGCTCCAGTTCTAGAACCAGCTAGTACCCCCGCTCCCTAGTTCACCGAAATGTAAACAGCTCTGTCACAAGCTCTAGCCATCATAAATGGAGATACTTAGATGACATCGGGAAATCCCTGAAACAACGAGCCAAAGTAAATCTCTTCTCCCTCACATTGTTTCTCTCAAGTATTTTCTATCATAATGACTCTAAAGTACCTAATACAAGCACCAAAAACAACTTACAGATTAAAAAAAAGAACATTCTCTGAGCATACAAAGAGAAAATGGTGGTTCCATTCTATCATAAATTCTGACTTCAGAAGTCAAGCATCCATTATGTCCTAGCCATTAGTGAAGAAGAATACAACCTCAGTCTCAGTATGCAATAGAGAAATATATTTTCTTCTCTAAGATAATTTTCCATCTCCATGAATTTAATCATTTCAGTCTAAAGTATTCTCCATACAGACTGTTTCAATCTCTACTTGCTCTTTAAATAAGGGTCCAGAAATAAGTCTGGAACTGAAAACCAAAAGTTTCCCGATGACTGAGTCGGTAGTCAGTGACGACACGGCCGCGGTGAGCTGCGGACTCCACTGCCGAGGATGCTCTGGCATCTACTGCAAATGTCCAGTTCAGAGAAGTGGCATTGTCCTAATGCTATCATGAAAAACAGCTATTCTGTCTCACTGAATTATAAGCATATGATATGGTAACACAAACAACTAATTGCTTATACCATATCCATTCTTTACTCCTTAGTAATAAACCCCCCACTAAAAAATTTGGGTCTATGGCTGTGTAACATAAGATATTTTAGCCAAATATAAATAATATACACAGAAATGTCATACAGTAGCTTCCAGAAGTTTCTTTAAGAAACACCCTAGGCAAACATATTGCATCTTATATCCTTGTCTTTCACCTGTCCCTGGTAGTGAACATGGTGGCTGTCACTCTAAACAAGGAAGTACCTCTGAGCTGCCCTGACTATAAGAAAGAACTAGCTTGGGACAAGGCTGAGAGCCATGGCAGGTGGAGCCCTGTAGCAATCCCAAATGCCTCTTTTACAATTTAGCTTTTAAGAAGTAAATACTGCCCTTGGTGACAACAGATTAACTTGGAAGACACTGTGTTAAAATGAAACATGGCAAACACAGACAAGCACTTCATGACCTGCCTTTTGAAGTAAAACAGTTAAGTCAAACTCAGGCTAGAAGATGACTTTATGGGTAAAATGTTTGTTTTACTATGTAAGGACCTAATCTAGGATCTCTAGCACAAGCCGGATGGGGCAGTATGTACTTGTTATCACAAAGTTTGGAAGCTTAGGAGCAGGACATGGGAGGTTCCTGGGGGCTTGCTCACCAGCAAGTTCAGCCAACTGCTAAGCTTCAGGTTCAGTGAATGTGCTAGTTAGAATAGGTATGGCCCCCATGTGTGTTTGAATGCTTGGCCCACAGGGCGTGGCATTACTAGGGGGTGTGGCCTTGGTGGAGTAGGTTTGGTCTTGGAGAAAATGTGTCATTTTGGGGGTGAGCTTTAAGGTCTCCAATGCTCAAGCTACATACAGATATAATCTCCTCCTTCTCCTGCCTTTGGATAAAGATGTAGAACTCTCAGCTCCTTCTCCAGCACCATGCCTGCCTATAAGCTCCCAAGCTTCCCACCTTGATGATAATGGACTGAACTTCTGAAACTGTAAGCCAATCCCAATTAAATGTTTTCCTTTATAAAACTTGCCTTTGTCATGGTGTCTGTTCACAGCAGTAAAACTCTAATTAAGACAATGAGAGACCCTGTCTCAGGTAAGAAGAAGACACCCAATTTAAGCTCTGGCCTTTATAACACATATGCATTTGTGTGTACATGTGTACACACACATCATACTCACAAGAGCAGAGGACAAAGCAGTGGCTCTGAGGGATGAGGATGCAGGACAGCTGGATGCAGTCAAATCATGCAAGAATTCAGTTATATTAGGTAAGCAAGTTGTGGAATGCTAAGGTACAACATGAGATGATTGCAGTCATTAACGCTCTATTACAGACTCAACCTATGTTATGTTAGCAGACTTAACTCTATGTGCTCCTACCACAAAAATACGCTCTAATAATGTGAAGTATAGATGTCACCTCGCGGTGACACTCATTTCATAACTTAGCATGCTAATTGCACTGTATACCTTTACATTCAGAAATGTCATTTGCCCAGCACTTGGGAGGCAGAGGCAAGCGGATTTCTGAGTTCGAGGCCAGCCTGGTCTAGAGTGAGTTCCAGGATAGCCAGGACTACACAGAGAAACCCTGTCTCGAAAAAAACAAAACAAAACAAAACAAAAAAACCCACAGAAATGTCATTTGTCAAGTGTACCTTAAAGCTGGGTGGCAACACTAGACTTTGAAAGTCATCATCATTTGGTTGGGTCTCTTGGATTTTGAGTTGAATCTAATGCCATAGTAATACCTTATTCACGTCATTAAACCAGTAACTCTCAGTCAAGGGCAACATTGTACACCCAGGGATCACTTGGCAATGTCCATAGACATTTTTTAGTTGTTACAGTTGCAGGGTACTCCTGGCATCCAGTGAGTATCAGTCAGGCATGCTGCTAAATATTTTACAACACACAACAATCCCTCACCTTAATGTATGTTCTAGCCCTAAATGAAGAGTTTATTGGCAGAGAAGACCAAGGTTAAACAAATCTACCTGAAAGGTCAGTAATAAAGTTGCCTTTGTTCCATCACAATAAATATGGCCAAAAGAAGACATGTCCAGACAATATTGTACTGTCTGGCTTTATGTCAACTTGACACAAGTCAGAGTCATCAGAGAGGAGGAAGCATCAAATGAGAAAATGCCTCTATTAAAATCAGGCTATAGGCAAGCCTGTAGGGCATTTTCTTAATTAATGATTAATGTGGGGCAGTCCCTGCTCATTGTGGGTGGTGCCATCTCTTGGAGTGGTCCTAGGTTCTATGAGTGGCAGGACCCCCAGGAAAAATAGGAACAGCAACCTACCCATAAAACATTCAACCAAGAATTTGTTCTTTCTAAAAGAAATGCAGGAAAAAGAGACCAAAGGAAGGACCAACCAATAACTGACCCAAGATCATCCCATGGACAAGCACAAATCCCTAAGACTATAAATGATACTCTGGTGTGCATGCAGACAGGAGCCTAGCATAATTGTCCTCTGAGTGGCTCTACCCAGCAGTGGACTGAAACAGATGCAGTTACTCACAGCCAAATACTAGACAGAGGTCAGGGACATTTATGGAAGAGTTGGGGGAAGGATTGAAAGCCCTGAATGGGATGGGAACCCCACAGGAAGACCAACACAGACAACAAATCTGGACTCTTGGGAACTCTCAGAGTCTGAGGTACCAACCAAAGAACATACATGAGCTGGAACACAGCCCCAAGCACCTGTGTAACAGACAGGCAGCTCAGTCTTCATGGCTGCCTTGTCTGGCCTCAGTGGGAAAGGAGGTGCCTAGTGTGGCAGAGATTTGATATGTCAGGGTTGAGGAGTACCCAGGGGGGCCCCACCCTCTCAGAGGAAAAGGGGAGAAAGAAGGAGAAGGGAACTCTGTGAGGGAGGGACCAGGAGGGGGAGCAGCGTTTGAGATGTAAATTAACTAATTAGTTAATTAATTAATTAAAAAAACAGATTAAGCAAGCCACGCAGAACAAGCCAGTACAGCACTCCTCCATGACCTCTGCATCTGCTCCTGCCTCCAGGTTCCTGCCCTGCTTGAGTTCCTGTCCTGACTTCCATTCATGACAAACTGTGATGTGGAAGTGTAAGCTGATTAAACCCTTTCCTTCCCAAGTTGCTTTGGTCATGGTGTTTCATGACAGCAACAATGGCCTTAACTAAGACAAACATGCACCTTGACAGAGCTGTCATAGCCCCAAACTGTTTCCAAAGAATTGGAGTACACTGAGTCACACACTATGACGTCTAGCCAAAACTTCAGATTGGCAGCATGTGGGGAAGTATGCTATATAAGAAGAGATTATCGATGAGTTGCCGTCAGTGGGGAGCTTTCTAAAATACTCATCTCCCATTCCTCTCCATTGTGAGTTAGACAGAAAAGAGCCGAAAAGACTCATGTGGCTTGGTCTCCAGATGATGGTGCTAGGAGGCGGTGGCTGCATTCTGAAGTCCTAGAGCTTCTCCAGTTGGTTAATGTAGTGGGGAGTCACTAGGAGATGGGAACTGGTTGGAGACATAGGTCACCAGGGTCACGCTGCTGAAGAACACATCTTGTCCCTGGCCCTCCAGTCACTGTTTCCTGTCTGCCATGAGGTGGGCAGCTTGGCTCCACCATATGCTCTGTGCCCTAATGTTCTGCTTTACCAGGCATTGCTGGGAGCAACAGAGCCAAAGGACCACTGACTACAACTGGGGCAAAACAAATCTTTCCTCCTTAAACTGCTTATTTTGGGATTGTTCTGTCCCAGTGACAAGAGCCAAACCAACTGTATAAATTCTTGGCACAAAGCCTGGGTATCTGCATTTTTCTGTTGAGGAACAAATACATTTCATTAGAGTGCATTCTACACACTCACTGGAGAATCACCAATATAGACAGCACTGGATGCTGTCCAGGGGTACAATCTGTCCTTTCCTTTGCTGAAGGTGCTTGTAGGGCAGAACCTCTCACTTCTCCCTTACTATGGATTTGGACTCCAGTTTATCTTCAAAATACAGGAATATTCAGTTGCTTCCTTAGTATGGCCCTGACTGTTCAGTTTTGCTAATGACTACATCTGTATTCTGAGCTCTGGTTTGGTTGCTGGACTGTGGCATCTTCCCTTGGACAGCAGCAGTGGGAAAGCATGGCATTTGTTTCCTAGTATCCTGTGGCTGAAATGCCATTCATATGCTTGGTTCCTATAATTAGCACAACTGATCTTCTCTTCCAGAAAACTACGAAGAGTTCACAGTCTCACCCCAGTCTGACCACAGCAGCAGCACTTCAGATTCCTGGATCTGAGATGACACGGGGAGGAAGCACCTCTAAAAACAGAGAGGTTTTAGTAAAGCTCAGACAGGTCTGGAATACAGCCAGTGTTAAAGGTTACTAGTTCAGAGCACTGGAAAGAAGTGTTTCTAGCTCTGATAGTTTCATGGGAATATCCTAACAACATCCTGAAAGCATCTTATACTGACACAGAAAATAACCAAATTATCCCCAAACTATAAACACTATCCTCAAGGGGTTTACTTCATCTTTCATCTTTTAAATGCATTCACCCTAAAAGAATCAAATGACTTTATTTCCTTTATAAAATATGCATCATCTCCCAAATATGTGATATATAAAACTAAATGATTTCATCAGCTGCTTGGCCTAAATAGAGTGCACTCCCTGCCTGAGGCAGCGTTCTGTAGTCTGGATGAGAGTAGTTTCTATACAGTGTCCTAAACACTAATAAGGTCAGACAGCAGAGTGCTCTAATGTACCAGAAAGACAGCTGAAGAGTTCCGATTTTGATCAAAGAGAGCAGCTCCATTAGAGCTGGCTGGACAGTAAGTCTCAGCACTGTCAACTAGACAAGCATCTAATGGACAGTGATTTGACAGTCAGTAATAGTGAGCAGACCTGTTCCTTAAGCAGAGAGAAATTTTATATCAGACAGTAATTAACCAAGTAGAAAAATTATGTATATGGATAACATTATGCACATTTTGAAGCAAAGGGAGGGGTGACTCCCTGACAGTCACGGGGGGGGGGGGGGGCTTTGCAGATCAGCTGTACATGACGCAGAGAGTAAAGGTTAGTCACTGCTCTGTGCCTAGGATAAGCTTAATTCCTCACAGACAGAAGATACTCCCGCACATGTCAGACAGGACTGACTGAAATCCTCTACAACAAGCCCAGAGAGCTACGTCACAGTGCCAGGAGAAGGTGCCTTGGGATACTGGGTATTTTCACAGACATTCTAAAGGTAGCTCTTGATGCATACAACTATCACTAAGAAAAATGCCTGCAACAGTGTTTTCTCCCATCATTCTTTGCCAAGCTTGCTGAAGGGACTAGAAACTATTCTGGATTCCCATGTACCTTCAGCAGATATGACAGTCTTCAATGAAAAAAAGTCAAACAAAACAAAATGATTTTTAATTTTTGATTATCATTCAAAATCATTTTCTCTGTGACATTTTTAGGCATATTTCTTTATGTGTGTGTGTTAGGTATACGTTTGTCTATATGTATGTTCATATGTGTGGAAGCATACATGAACATGTCTTCAAGTGGAGGCCCAAGGTTGACGTCAGCTTTTTCTCAATTGCTCCCCAGTTATATATTGAGGTATGATCTCTCCCTAAGCCCAAGGCTCATCGTTGTGGAGAACCTGGCCATCCTGCTTGCTTAACAACTCCCAGTCTCTGCTCTCTGCATGCTGCTGCTGGAGACTTCAGTTCAGCTGCCATGGCCACCCAGAGTTTATATGGGTACTGGGAATCCAATCCCCAATCCTCACGTGTGTATACTAAGCACTTTACTCACTGACCCATTTCCTAGCCCCTTGTGTATCACTATTATCTGCCCCCGAGATTATTATCTGCAGTAGACTTTTGGGGATCACTTACGTGTACTATCATATCATCTGTCAATAGCAAAAGTTTCACTTCTTCCTTTCCAGTTTGTGTCCCCTTGATCACTTTAGTTGTCTTACTGTTCTAGCTAGGATTTTAAGTACTATACTGAATAAATATGGGAGAGTGGACAGCCTTCTCCTGTCTCTGATTACACCGAAAGTGCTTTAAGTCTCTCTCCATATATCTGATGTTGACTAGTTACTTGCTGTACATTGCCGTTATTGTGTTAGGTATACCCGTTATTGTGTTAGGTATGCCCGTTATTGTGTTAGGTATGCCCGTTATTGTGTTAGGTATGCCCGTTATTGTGTTAGGTATGCCCATTATTGTGTTAGGTATACCCGTTATTGTGTGAGGTATACCCGTTATTGTGTGAGGTATACCCATTATTGTGTTAGGTATGCCCATTATTGTGTTAGGTATACCCGTTATTGTGTTAGGTATACCCATTATTGTGTTAGGTATACCCGTTATTGTGTGAGGTATACCCGTTATTGTGTGAGGTATGCCCTTCGTACCCCTGCTCTCTCCGGGACTTATAGCATAAAGGTCTGTTGGGTTTTCTCAAACAATTTTTCAGCATCTAGTGAGATGATCATGTGGGTTTTTTCCTCAGTTGTTTATATGGTGGATTAGGGTGATGGATTTTCATATGCTGAACCACCCCTGCATCCCTGGAATAAGTCTACTTATTCATGGTAAATGATGCCTTCTTGAATTCAGTTTGCAAGTATTTTATTGAGTATTTTTGCATCAATGTTCATAAGGGAAGTTGGTCCGAAATTCTTTCTTTTCTTTTTTTATAAAGATCTCCCTCCCCTCCTCTCAAGATATTTTTTTATTGGATATTTTATTTACATTTCAGATGCCATCCCCTTTCCCCACTCCCCTACCCCCAGAAAACCCCCATCCCGTGCCCCCTTTTCCATTTTGCTTTTATACAATTTTTTTAAAATGTTAATCAAAGGCTTTATAAGTATGGTAATGCTCAATCAGAAGTGTAACCCAATACCCAGCCTAGATATGTAAACTATCTTTGACTGGTGGAGACACATGAATTTCTGACTCCATGCCCCCTCTCTCTTTCTCTCTCTCATTACCTAGCTTCTCATCTACTTCATCTTCTCCTCTCCTTTCTACATCTTTTCCTCTCGGTGCTCCTTCCCCCTTAGTTCCTCCTACATATCACCCTTCCTGTTAAAATAAAACTTTTCTCTCAAAATACAATTAGGGCATAATTATTCCTATTTGTACCAGTGAGGTACAAGATAGTCTTAATACCCAGTCCATCCTTTTGTTGACTAACCAGAACCTCTGTCATCTCTCTTGACTAAAACACTTAGTTTTGAACCTGGCTTTTTCTTGACTTTAGAATGAATGGCAGATGAAAACCATACACTCAGATCTTTTCTCTCAAGGTAAATAGCCAGGATTGGCTACGAGACTATAAGTCTTCAACGCTGTCAGAAATCCAGAATGACTAAGTTAACTGAAGTTATGGGAAGCACTAAGCATAGCTTCTAAAACTTAGCCAATTTATAGAGACCGCTGAACACCTGGACAGCCCCTATACTACCGAACGTTGAAGCATCAAATCTTCAGCCTTCTGGCCCAAACTCATCTGATAGACCTTAGTGATGCAGAATTATTAAGGGCTGATTACTCTGTCTAGGCAGATATAATCAGTCGACTATTCTGCAAGTGTGTCCTTTTCTGGACAGTAATTTGTCTGTAGATGGAAAGAGGCAATTCTTGCCTAGTGGCTGTCTCACCACAACTGGAGTAACTCCAAGGATGCTCAATTTCTTCTTAGAATCCAAGACAGGAAGCTGTCAGGAGCAGACAGGTCTCTAATCAAAATGAACATTAATATAGAAATATTTGTGACGTCAATTCTATGGATTTCTGACGTTTTGAAATCCAACTATCCATGTAAGGTAACCTGGACTGTTGTCTGTTAACTCCTCTCAGCTATTTCTAAATAAAATATAGAAAACACCCTAACAATAAACTCAAAGCCCTGAATTATAGTCCTTAACTATAGTTATAGTCCCTTAACTCACAGGCTAACCATCTCAAATCAGTTTAAAAAGTTAAAGAAGGACTGGGTCTAAGCTTTGTATTTCTAAATGTGTTATACAGGCACATTGCCCATGAGAGTATCAATATTCATTTCACTTTCATATCAATAAGAAGCTTATACCAATGAAAACCTTAAATTTGAAATCCAAGTGAATTTTGTACCATTTAAGAAATTATAACTTCATCTTGATACTAAATTAAACAGATTTCTACAAATAGGTTATGGCTATGCCTTAAATCCTAGCTAATCCTCCCTGTTCCAAGAAAATCACTACTTTTCCCCAGAGAGACAGCCCCATATTAGCCACCTTAGTCCCCAAGCCCAGGGAATAGGGGCGCTGACTCTTCTTTAACTTCTTCAAGCTGATTACGGGCGTTGAGATATTAGAAGAGGGGTGGGGGGAAGAGTAAATTGATAAGCTACTGACTCTGTGTCTTCACTGCATCCAGATGAAATTCCTAGTCACCAGAGGTTTGAATAGGTCTGCTCGTTTTGCTTGATGAGTAGATACACCAAGGCTGTGTATTCTGCAATATACAATTCTTCAGACACACCAGAAGAGGGCATCAGATCCCATTACAGATGGCTGTGAGGCACCATGTGGTTGCTGGGAATTGAACCACTGGAAGAGCAGTCTCTCCAGTCACCTGAAACTCTCTTTCTTTGATGAGTCTATGTGTAGTTTAGGTATCAGGATGGCAGAATTCCTCCTGTTTCTGTTTTGTGGAATAATTTGAGGAGTACTAACATTAGCTCTTCGAAGGTCTGGTAGAATTCTCCACTAAAACAATCTGGCCCAGAGCTTTTTTTGGGGGGCGGGGATAGGGGGCGCTGTTGGGAGATTTTTAACTGCTTCTATTTCCTTAGGAGTTACATGACTATTCAGATAGTTTACCTAATTGTGATTTAGCTTTGGTAATTGGTATCTATCATCCATTTCATTTAAATTTTCCAATTTTGTGGAATACAGGTTTTCGAAGTAAGACCTAATGATTCTTTGAATTTCCTCAGTGTCCACTATAATGTCTCCCCTTTCAATTTCTGATTCTGTTCATTCTCTCTGCCTTTTAGTTAGTTTAGCTATGGCCTTGTCTATCTTGCTGCTTTTCTCAAAAACAAACAAACAAACAAACAAACAAACAAACAAAAAAGCTCTTGGTTTCATTGATTCTTTGTATTGTTCTCTTTGTTTCTAATTGAACAATTTCATCCCCCAGTCTCATTATTTCTTGTAGTCTCCTCCTCCTGTGTTTGCTTTTTTTTTTCTTTTTCTAGAGCCTTCAGATGTACTTTTAATCATTAGTATGAGAACTCTCCAATTTCTTTATGATGGCACTTGGTGCTATGGACTCTTAGCACTGCTTTCTTAATGGCCTATAAGTTTAGGAATGTTGTACCTTTGTTTTCATTGAGTTCTAGAATGTCTTTAATTTCTTCTTTTATTTCTTCCCTGATCCAGTGATCATTGAGTAGAGAGTGGTTCAGTTTTCATGAGTTTGCAGGCTTTCTGTTGCTTTTGTTGTTGAAGTCTAGCTTTAATCCATGGTGACCTGGTAAGATGCATGGGGTTATTTCAATCTTCTCATATCTGTTCAAGTTTGCTTCATGACCAATTATGTGGTCAATTTTGGAGAAAGTTCTGTGAGGTGCTGAGAAGAAGGTATATTCTTTTGTGTTTGGGTGAAAAGTTTTTAGATATCTGTTAGGTACATTTGAACCTGTCCATTGGTGAGAGTGGGGTGCTGAGGTCTCCTACTATTAGTGTGTGGGATTTGATGTGTGATCAATCACAGCTTTAGTAATGTTTCTTTTACGAATGTGGGTGCCTTTGCATTTGGGGCACAGATGCTAAGAATTGAGATGACCTCTTTTTTTCCTTTAATGAGTATGAAGTGTCCTTCAATGTCTCTTTTAATTACTTTCTGATTGAAGATCTATTTTATTAGATATCAGAATGCCTGCTCCATCTTATTTCTAGGTCCATTTCCTTGGAAAACCTTTTTCCAGCCCTTTATACTGAGATAATGACTATCTTTGTTGCTGAGATGTGTTTCTTATATACAGTAGAATGATGAATTCTGTTTATGCATCCATTCTATTAGCCTGTGTCTTTTTACTGGGGAATTGAGTCCATTGATATTGAGAAATATTAATTACCAATGATTGTTACTTCTTTTATTTTGATGGTGGTGGTGGTGGTGGTAGTGGGGTGTGTGTGTGTGTGTGTGTGTGTGTTTCTCTTCTATTGATTTTAATGGTATTAAATTATGCATTTCTTGTTTCTTGAGTATACTTAGCCTCATTGGGTTGGTGTTTTCCTTCTAGTATCCTCTGTAGGGCTGGGGTTAGTAGAAAGGTATTGTTTGAATTTGATTTTTCATGGACTATCTTAGTTTCTCCATTGATGGTGATTGAAAGCTTTGCTGGTACAGTAGTCTGGGCTGACATCTATGTCTCTTAGGGTCTGCCCAGGCCCTTCTAGCTTTTAGACTCACAGATGAGAAATTGGATATAAATCTGATAGATTTGCCTTTATCTGTTACTTGCCATTTTTCCCTTGCTGCTTTATTAAATTCTTTCTTTGTTCTGTATATTTACTGTTTTGCTTATTATATAACAGAAGAATTTTCTTTTCTGGTCCAATCTGTTTGGTGTTCTGTAAGTTTCTTGTACCTTTACAGGCAACAAGGCTGCCCTTTCTCCCTGTCTACTCAATATAGTACTCGAAGTTCTAGCCAGAGCAATAAGGCAACAAAAGACATCAACGGGATGCACACTGGAAAGGAAGAAGCCAAGGCATCACTATTCACAGACGATATGATAGCACTCATAAGGGACCCCAAAAGTTCTAACAGAGAACTCCTACAGCTAATAAACACTTTCAGCCAAGTGGCTGGATACAAAATTAACTCAAGTAAATCAGTAGCTCTTCTTCACATGGCAATAAATGGGCTGAGAAAGAAGTTAAGAAAACAGTACCCTTCAGAATAGCCACAAATAACATAAAATACCTTGGTGTAACTTTAACCAAGCAAGTGAAAGAAATGTATGACTAGAACTCAAGTCCCTGAAGAAAGAAATCGAAGAAGATCTGAGAAAACGGAAAGATCTCCCACGCTCACGGAACAGTAGGATTAATATGTCCATGAAAATTAATATGAAATATGAAAATGTCCATCTTACCAAAAGCAATCTACAGACTCAACGCAGTCTCCATCAAAATTCCAACACAACTCTTCATGGATCTTGAAAGAGCAATTCTTAATTTCATATGGAAAAACAAAAAACCCAGGATTGCCAAAACAATCCTGAACAGTAAAAGAACTTCTGGAGCTATCACCATTCATGACCTGACCTAGTAATAAAACTGCATGGTATTGGTATAGGAACAGACAGGTGGATTAATGGAATTGAATCGAGGACCCAGAAATAAACCCACGTACCTATGGACACTTGACTTTTGACAAAGAAGCCAAAACTATACAATGAAACAGGAGTGCATTTTCAATAAATGGTGCTAGACTAACTGGATGTCTGTATGTAGAATAATGCAAATAGATCCATATTTATCACCTTGCACAAAACTCAAGTCCAAATGGATCAAAGACCTCAATATAAAAGCAGACACACTGAATCTAATAGAAGAGAAAGTGGGAAAAAGCATTGAATGCATTGGTACAGGAGAAAATTTCCTGAATGAAACACTAACAGACATAAGGTCAAGAATTAATAAATGGGACCTCATGAATCTGAAAAGCTTCTGTAAGATAAAGGACACGGTCAATAGGACAAATGGCAGCCAACAGATTGGTAAAAGATCTTCACTAACTCTACATATGACAGATGCCTAATATCCAACATATATAAAGAACTCAACACGTTAGACTCCAAAAAAAAAAAAACCCCAATCAAAAAACTGTGTACAGAGCTAAACAGATAATTCTTAACAGAAGAATCTCAAATTGCTGAGAAACACTTAAAGAAATGTTCAACATCCTTAGTCTTTATATGCATATGCTTAGAGTACACCAATTAACACCAAATAATCACAGTATGCATGCATATACTGAGAGAACACCAATCAACACTCCCCAAACACCTCAAAGCTATCCTCCTCAGAAGTGACGCCTGGGATGGTTCCAAATGTGGTTTCTCAAAATCAGTGAGGAAGTCCTTTCCTCACTCCAGTGTCTTCATTTTCTAACACAAATGAAAAATCAACACAGTGTTCCATACAGCCATTGAAAGGAAGAAGGAAGGAAGGAAGGAAGGAAGGAAGGAAGGAAGGAAGGAAGGAA